>CM053577.1:60020241-60337932 GCA_028646485.1 Cryptoprocta ferox | reverse complement strand
AGAAGAATACTGGTGCAATTTTGATTGGGATTGCATTGAATGTGTAGATTGCTTTGAAAAGTAATGACATTTTAACCATGTTTATTCTTCCAATCCATGAGCATGGAATGTTTTTCCATTTCTTTGTGTCTTCTTCAATTTCTTTCATAAGTTTTCTATAGTTTTCATCAAACAGATCTTTTCCATCTTTGGTCAGGTTTATTTCTAGGTATTTCATGGTTTTTTGTGCAGTTGTGAATGGGAACAGTTTCTTGATTTCTCTTTCTGTTGCTTCATTATTGGTGTATAAAAATGCAACCGATTTCTGTATGTTGATTTTGTACCCTGCAATTTTGCTGAATTCATGGATCAGTTCTAGTAGGCTTCTGGTGGAGTTTGTTGGGTTTTCCATGTAAAATATCATGTCGTCTGCAAAAACTGAAAGTTTGACTTCATCTCTGCCAATTCTGATGCCTTTTATTCCCTTTCGTTGTCTGATTGCTGATGCTAAGACTTCCAGCACTGTGTTAAACAACAGCGGTGAGAGTGGACATCCCTGTTGTGTTCCTGATCTCAGGAAGAAATCTCTGTTTTTCCCCATTGAGGATGATATTAGCTGTGGGCTTTTCATAAATGGCTTTTATGATGTTTAAGTAAGTTCCTTCTATCTCAATTTTCTCAAGGTTTTTATTAAGAAAGGATGCTGTATTTTGTCAAATGTTTTTTCTGCATCTATCAACAGGATCATATGGTTTTTATCTTTTCTTTTGTTGATGTGATGTATCACATTGATTGATTTGTGAATATTGAACCAGCCCTGTAACCCAGGAATGAATCCCACCTGATCATGGTGGATAACTCTTTTTATATGCTGTTGAAATGGATTTTCAAGTATCTTGTTGAGGATTTTTGCATCCATATTCATCAAGGATATTGGCCTATAGTTCTCTTTTTTTGCTGGGTCTCTGTCTGGTTTGGAAATCAAAGTGATGCTGGCTTTGTAGAATGAGTCTGGAAGTTTTCCTTCCATTTCTATTGTTTGGAAAGCTTGAGAAGAATGGGAATTAACTCTGATTTAAATGTCTGGTAGAATTCCCCAGGGAAGCCATCTGGCCCAGGGCTCTTATTTGTTGGGAGATTTTTGATAACTGATTCAATTTCCTCACTAGTGATGGGTCTGTTCAGATCTTCTATCTCTTCCCATTTGAATTTTGGTAGTGTGTGTGTGTGTTTAGGAATGTGTCATTTCTTCTAGGTTGTCCAGTTTGTTGGCATATAATTTTTCATAGTATTCCCTGATAATTCCTTGTATTTCTGAGGGATTGGTTGTGATAAATCCATTTTCATTCGTGATTTTGTCTATTTGGATGCTCTCTATTTTTTTTTTTTTGTTTGAGAATCCTGGCTAGAGATTTATCCATTTTGTTTATTTTTTCAAAAAACCAACTGTTTTTTTGGACTCTATATTGTTTATTTCTGCCCCGATCTTTATTATTTCTCTTTGTTTGCTGGTTTTGGGGTGCTTTTGCTGCTGTGCCTCTAGTTCCTTTAGGTGCACTGTTAGATTTTGTATTTGCACTTTTTCTTGAAATAGGCCTGGAGTGCAATATACTTTCCTCTTAAGACTGCCTTTCCTGCATCCCAAAGAGTTTGGGTTGTTGTATTTTTATTTTCATTTGTTTCCATATATCTTTTAATTTCTTAATTGCCTGATTGGCCCATTCATTCTTTAGTAGAGTGTTCTTTAACCTCTATGTTTTTGGAGGTTTTCCAGACTTTTTCCTGTGATTAATTTCAAGTTTCATAGCATTGTGATCTGAAAGTATGCATGGTATGATCTCAATTCTTTTATATTTATTGAGAGCTGCTTTATGACTTAGTATGTGACCTATCTTGGAGAATGTGCCATGCACACCTGTGAAGAAAGTGAATTCCATAGCCTCAGGATTGTAGAGTTCTAAATATATCTGTCAAATCCATCTGGTCCAATATGTCGTTCAGGTCCATTGTTTCTTTAGTGATTCTCTGTCTACTTGATCTATCCATTGCTATAAGTGGAGTATTCAAGTCTCCTGCTATTAGCACATTCTTATCAATAAGATTGTTTCTGTTTGTGATTAATTGTTTTATGTATTTGGGTGCTTCTGAATTCGGTGCATAGACGTTTATAATTGTTAGCTCTTCCTGATGGATAGACCCTGTAATTATTATATAATGCCCTTCTTCATCTCTTGTTACTGCCTTTACTTTAAAGTCCAGTTTGTCTGATATAAGTATGGCTACTCCAGCTTTCTTTTGACTTCCAGTAGCATGATAGATATTTCTCCATCCCCTTCCTTTCAATCTGAAGTTGTCTCAGGTCTAAAATGAGTCTCTTGTAGACAGCAAATAGATGGATTTTGTTTTTTTGTATCCATTCTGATACCCTATGTCTTTTTATTGGAGCATTTAGTCCATTTACATTCAGTGTTACTAGCGAAAGTTATGGGTTTCGAGTCATTGTGTACTCTGTAGGATTCATGCTTATAGTGGTGTCTCTTGTACCTTGTGTTCCTTGCAACATTTCCCTCACAGAATCCCCTTAGGATTTCTTGTAGGGCTGGTTTAGTGGTGATGAATTCTTTCAATTTTTGTTTATTTGGGAAAACCGTTACCTCCTTCTATTGTGAATGACAGGCTTGCTGGATAGAGGATTCTTGGTTGCATATTTTTTCTGTTCATCACATTGAAGATTTTCTGCCATTCCTTTCTGGCCTGCCAAGTTTCAGTCAATAACTCTGCATCTACTCTGATAGGTCTCCCTTTGTTTGTTAGGGCCTTTTTATCCCTAGCTGCTTTCAGAATCCTCTCTTTAAACTTATATTTTGCCAGGTTTACTATGATATGTTGTACAGAAGATTGACTCTAGTTACATCTCAGGGGAGTTCTCTGTGCCTCTTGGATTTCAATGTCTATTTCCTTCCCCAGATTGGGGAAGTTCTCAGCTATAATTTGTTCAAGTACCCCTTCAGTACCTTTCTCTCTTTCTTCTTCAGGAATTCCTATGATACGGATATTGTTCCATTTGATTGTATCACTCAGGTCTCGAATTCTCCTCTCGTGCTCCTGGATCAATTTATCTCTTTTTTTCTCAACTTCCTCTTTTTCTATAATTGTGTCTTCTAATTCACCTATTCTCCTCTCTGCCTCTTCAATCTGTGCAGTGACTGCCTCCATTTTATTATGCACCTCATTTATAGAATTTTTTAATTCATCACAACTATTTTTAAGGTCCATAATCTTTGTGACAATAGCTTCTCTGTTGTTTTCCATGACTTTTTCAAGCCCAGCAATTAATTTTATGACTATTGTTCTAAATTCTTGGTCAGTTATGTTGCTTATATCTGTCTTGAGCAATTCTTTAAGCTGTCATTTCTTCCTGGAATTTCTTTAGAGGAGAGTTCTTCCATTTCATCATTTTTGGCTAGCTTTCTATCTCTTGTAACTTTTAAAAGCTTGTTATGCACTCTACACCTGCAAGTTCTGCTATATTAAAGGAGGCTCATTGACTGTCCATGGCCTGTCCATTTAGGAAGTGTTTTTTTAATGGTGTCCCTTGGTCTCTCTTGTTGTGTCTTTGGTTGTTTTATTTCCCTACTTGTAGTGATATTTGGGACTCTCCACCATGTGTACTTTGGCTTGTTTCTTGAGGTAGCCCTATGAGGCTGTCTTCTTAGTGGACTCTGTCTCTTTTCCTCCCAGACTCTTGCGGTTCAGTGTTCTTTGGCTTCAGCCCTTCTTTGTTTGAGGGATGTGGGCGGGAAGTATGGAGCTCCCTATTTCTCCACCATCTTGCCTCCCTGTGTCCTGCTTTCACACTTTCTGAAAGCATACCTCACTAGTAAGAGCTTTTTGAGGGCAAAGCCAAATCTTGTTCTCTTTATTCTGAGGATTCAAGACAGTATCTAGCACATCATCACTTAGAGACTCATCAAGCACTGTTTAAATGTATGAATTGAATTGAATTTTTGCATTGGAGACAACTCATGGACACACAAGTTAACAACATAAATAAGTACAAAGAATACAAAACAGAAGGATCACTTCAATGTAGCCACTCTCTTGAGCAAGTTACTTAACCCTTCTGATTCTCCAGTATCATATTTATAATAGAAGGACAACTACTCTCTTATAGGATAGTTGTAAAAATCAAATAATAAGGCAAGAAGAAACAATCTAGCATATTACCTGGAATATTCATAGGCCTGTGCCCTCAGTCATGGTCCCTCTACCAGTTAAACTTTGTGCTATTTTCAAGGATCATGTTGTTATAATCTCAGTGCTATTTAAAGAAACTGTTAAGTCCAAAGCAGAAAAAAAAGAAGGGAGGTGTGTAAAACAAGAATGTCTGGAAAGAATTGACCTTTGGCAGGCTTGTCCTCTCTGCTAATTGGTTTGTTTTCCTCCATCACTGATAATTTTGATCCACCATTGGAGCTACTCTTGCCCATTTAGCTCCCCCTAGCATTCTATCTCCTCCCTTTCTCTCCTCCCATATGTAGGCCAAATTTTGATATTCCTACCTCTTAATATCTATCTTAAATTGGTGTCCTCTCTGTCCCCTCTGGCTTGGCTTTATCTCAGGTCCCATTATCTCTCTCCTGGTCAACTGTAGCAGCCTCCTGGACTTCCTGCTTCTAGCTGGGCTTTCAAAATCACACAGAATAAAGCAAATCCACCGACTTTCTCTTTTTCAAATGGTACTGGTGTAGAAAATCCAAATTTACTGGATTTTCAGGGGTAGTACCAATTCCAATGCATATACCAATAGGATATTTCAGAAGGAAAATTCTTTACTTTCCAATTACATCTTGTCATAGAGAAAAACTTTTGCTGGGCCATGTGCCCCACTTTTTAAAAAATTTTTAAAGTTTTTATTTATTTTTGAGAGAGAGACAGAGCATGAGTTGGGGAGGAGCACAGAGAGAGGGAGGCACAGGCCTAAAGCTGGCTTTAGGCTCTGAGCTGTTATCACAGAGCCCGATGCGGGGCTCGATCCTGTGGACCACGAGATCATCACCTGAGCTGAAGTCGGACACTTAACTGACTGAGCCACTCAGATGCCCCTATGTACCCCACTTTTTAATTTAGAACAAATGGTCACCATATCCTTGGGTTGCCTTGTATTCAAGGAAAGGGTGTCTCTTGCTCCTCCTCCAACTTCTCATTCAAAATGAGTTACCCCCATCTCAGATCTCACAATTCAGGCTAATACTTAAAGCAGTACAGCTGAGGAGCATTGTATTTTAAGTAGGCTTATGTGGACCAGCCTTAAAACCAAACAATGATTTATAACATTGATAATTTGGGAAAGGGCATTTTATGTCCCACGTGACCATCTAACAAATGAATTTTTGTAACCCAACTCCATTTGTAAGTTGGAAGCTGCTTTTATTAGGAAGAAAGCAGTACACCAAGAATTCATATCCCTCCAATTAGCAGTGCTGGAGAGGACAGAATTATATACTAATTGCTTAATTGATGAGCATAAAAGGAATATTTAATTTAAAGCAACACTTTGGAATCATTTCCTTTGACTTTTCGGTTGTCTGCCTTATAAAATTCTAGCAATCTTTTTTTCCTACATTTTCTTTTCCTTTCCTTCACCCAAATCTCAGTAAGATTTCATTCTAGGTCTGAGTATATTATTTGCTTTTCAGTAGGCTCTGGTGGTAATAAAGCATTATTCATTTTTCTTCTTTATTTCCTTGAGACACAGAGCAAACATACAGTAAGTGATAGCTCTGTTCAAATGCTAGTGTATAAAACAAGTGAGCAAGACTCATGGCCCTTATCTCCTAATGGAGGGATGGAATGATTTTGGGAACAGCACAAGATGATAAATTAAGTGAAGGAATTTGTATCTCCTGAAAATTTTCACCATAATTTCTCCCGAATAGTTTAGAACAACTCATTCTGTTTTATGGCAACACCCTCAAGCTAGGCACTCTTTCTCATTGATTTTAATGAGAAAGGGAAGTTACTTTGGTACATGATTATACTGAGATTATTAACTATTATAAGATCTCTTTTGTTCTGTTGTTTGGGTTTCCTTTTTAATCTAAGATTACATTAACCAATCAGATTTTCTGAGAAATTACTTGCACTTTTCACCAAATGCTTCCCAGGAGGAAAATGGTGATTTTTTTTTCACTGTAAACCAAGAATATTGTGGTTTTCTCTAGATAAGTGAAACTAGAGAATTCTTTCTCTGAGAGTATAAAGCAAACTGATTAAGTCAAAGAGGTGAAAGCCACATGCTTTACTTTTGAAGTATTCACAGCAAAAATCTAGGGGATATCGCGAATAGTCACATCATGATCCATTGTGTCTTAGGTATTTGCAAGTCCTTAGCAGGTCACCGTGATTTATACTTGTTAACCATGTAAGTACATATGAGACTCCTAATTACTGTGAATAATCTTGAATCTTCTCCATTTTTAAATAATAATTTAAAAGTATGTTAGTAAAAGATACACTAAAAGAGTGTATCCTTTTTGTTAAATTGACTAAATACGTTTGTATACATATCACTTTTCAATCTGTTGTAACAATAACCTTAGAAATGGTCCACTTTAAAGGATTTATGAGTTTAATCTATGGTACCTATTCTCCTATTTTAATAAACATTCTTAGTACTGAAAATGAATGAAACATACCACCAATTTAATTCATAGGATTTATTGAATGTTTCTGAAGCATCAATACAACAGCAAGTTAAGATGAGCTCTGATTTAAGACTACCTGGGTTCAAGTCTTAGCTCTCTCACAGATGGGCTGTGGGACAATGAAAATGACACTGACTTTTTTCTGCACCTCTGCTTTTTCATCTATAAAATGAGAATAAACACTGCCTCAGCCCTTTTGGCTGTTGAGATTAATAATATACTCAGAACTCAGCACGTTGCACATGGGACTATGCACTGATATCTTAAGTTAGTAATGTGCATTTGGACTGTTTTGGCATTATTTTTATAGTTTTTTTCTCAAATAAAACAAAAATGTAAAATATTAACATATATCTGTGGTTAAAGAAGTTATAATTTTAGCTCCTGACTCTCAATGATGAGAAGAAATTCTGCCTTCTCCTTTTCACTCTTAACAATTCAATTTTTAATCGACAGTTGATACCTAAAATATGTAAGCTTTTTGAATCTGAGATTAATCTTTCCTAACTAGATCCATCATTTGGTCCCACTCTTCATAAGCAAATACGTGTAGGAATGGATGCCAAAGGACAAATATAAAGGAAGAAAATAAAATCCTTGCACAGTATTTCACCTGGTTTGGCAAACTTAAACTATTTAATAATGTTTACCCAGTGAAATTAGTTTGAATCCTTGAGTCATGTCCTAAATATGAGACAATTAAGTTTCATAGAAATTGTGAAAATGCACAGCTTCCCAAACTTTTGATTTTTATATGTTCTTTATAGGAACTGATAGTCTAGCAACCGCTACCGAGCTTGGCTGTCCTCAAACTAACTCAGGGATGCAGAGTCTCACATTTCTGAGTTTAGCAATCTGGAGACATATGGGGAACGTGTGAGCTGGTCAGCAATCAGCAGTGCTTGATTCAGTTGCAGAATATCAATTAAGGGAGAGAATAGGCTAATGTTCTTTCCACTAGAGAAATGACTAGAATATTATGTCTCCCTTAGCCTACCCAGTGACAGCTGACTTGAGCCCATAAACTTTGGTGCACGGACCTATTAGTTCACCTACTACGTTAAGCTTTATTTTCATTAATGTACCCAAGCTGTGACTTTGCCATAATTTTCCTCATGGGTATTCATATTTGGAGTGCTCTAATATGCACACAGATATTGGCACACTCTCTAACACAGTCTTGAAATCACCATACACAATTTACTAAAAGCAGAGTGGCTGGGCTTTCAAGATGATCCTACTGTTAAGTGACTTTGTGTGCTGAGCACTGCTTCGTTTGTGACAGGAAAAAATACCTATCCTCTCAAATGTCTGGATTTTGTGTAAAAAAATAGAATGAAATGGAAGAAAGAGAGAAAGAGCGTGTGCACACAGAGAGCTTATCCCTGTTTACATTTTCATCCTGTGTCTACTGGATTGATCCCCTACTTCATGTCAGCTCACCAGGCTGACAGCAATTCTAGCAGAGAGACACAGGGTAAGAGGGACTTTGATTCATCCCCTCCCCCTAAGTCCCTGCCTGTCATTGTCTGCTCCTGAGTAAGCAAAGTGAATATGGTCAGAGAGGTCTGGGGCTGCTGGAGCTGTGTTTTCCAATCTCAGGGGCAGCCACCTTCTCATCAACAAATCCATGCAAGCATTCTATGGATTATGCCGCTTTTCACTCACAAGTTTTGTTCTACACTAGAGAAGCACTTAGCCCAAATAAGACAATTCACCGTACAATTTGCGTGTGTGTGTGTGTGTGTGTGTGTGTGTGTGAGCAGATTGAGTGATAGGTTGAAAATTTAGAGAGTCTGGAATTTTTTTAAGCTTTCATCCTTATTTTTAAAATGTTAATTTTCCCCTCCCCCTTAGTTCTTCCCAAAACTGCTCTGTGATGTGATCACAAATACTCACGTGCATAAATTCCCATTATCATAATAGGAGCACTGCAGTGAGGCTTCTTCTGAAAATAAATTACTCGGTAGAATATATTAGGAGGACTAAACCCAAACAAGCTAAATTGTGTGTTCTCCCATCCTGTAAGTTAAGCATTTGAAGATACAAAACCAATTGCATTTTTCATTTCACATGTATTTTGTTTTCTTGTTTTATTTGCATCTTATCTGGTTCATCTATTCTCTCTCTCTCTCTCTTTTTAAGTTAGAAGACATTTCAATTATTAAATTTCTTATTTTCTTTCAATTGTCTTAATCATTCTGTTAGCTGCCCCTCTCTTTTCAACACATTGTAGTGCATGTCAATATCCATGGCTGACTTCAAACACATGAATATGTATGTTCTCAAAGAGAGGAGAGGCGCCCACCAGGGTGTATTTATCATGGGCAGTGTAAAGGCAGGAACAGGCTGAAAGTGTGAGGTCTGTGTCCCGATATTGCATAGCCTTGAGATGGCCACCAACTTTGCTTTCTCTCTCCTCATTTCTAGAGCAGGGACAAATAGACCAGTTCTCCTACCAATTTCCGAAGGAGGGTGTTAATGCCAATAAAATAATCTATAGGAAGGAGCATTAAGACAAAAACCATTTATTAAATTCAAGGTGATTACAGTAAATGATCCTTATTCTAGAATTTCTGGTAAGTATTTGTTAGTAACTTTTGGATATGTTTGTAGATTAGTTTAATATTTTAAACTACTGGGGAAATGATTATGATTAACTTATATTCAAAAGGGCTAAGGTACCAAAGCCTGCATTACAGCAGGGTTTACCCTTAGGGATGAAGGTTACTGAGAATATTAAAATCACCTTAAAATGACCCAGAGGTGTTGATGCCTTTCTTGCTCCCAGTTGGTAACCACCATTGTCATTGATTCAAGGGTAGACAGTCAGCTAATTAAGAATTGTCTTTGATATCATCTGGATTGATTAAAAAATGTATAAAATTTTACCTAACGTATTTTAAAAACTGAGCTTTGCGGGGTTTCTTTTGAATTCAATATGAGCTTGAGTTGTGAGTCAAATGGATACATTAAAATATCTTTAAGTTAAGGTTGAAACTTGTTTAAGATTATGCTTGGCATGAAAGGCATAAACCAGTCTACCTCCTTTGTGAATATATCAGACAAACGCTTTTCATGATCCTGTGCATTTTATCTTCTCTGGGGCCAGCTCCACTCAGTTTTCTACTGATTTATAAGAATGAAACCCACACGTATACGAGTTGATATTTGACCAAATAAAGAGGTTCATAAGAATTTTATTCTTTTTTCAGATGTACGTGCTCCTCTTTTTATGTGGTTACCCCCCCCCCCTTTCGTCTATCATCAATGGTAATTTTTTTTACGTCAATTTACATTGCTCATGCCATTTTCATGTCTTGGCTGTTGGGAAGTGTCTGAATACTGGACTTTTCAATGACACGAAGAAAAAAAGCAAACTCCCTCAAGCTAAGCGGAAAAGGATTTAAAACTCAGTGTGCATCCCTGTAAGGGGCAAGAGAGCCTATTGCAGAAACAAAGAGTGAAGAGAAAATTCTATCCTTGGAAGCTTCACAACAACACAACCACAGCTTTTCATGTAATAGCTCAAATGTTCCTACTACAGCCATTAACAATGTAATGAAACAAATCACTTGCTATCTGTCACAATTATGATCGATGGAATCCAACTGGTCTAACTTGGGAGAAAAAAATCACATCTCAGAGTGGATCCATTTTAGAAAATAGCAAAGTTTGTGAGGGAGGGATGACACTTATTTCCCATAAACAATATAGGCAGGCAGGCATTTGATCTATCTAAACCAATAGATTACTGTCTTGATATATCTTTCCCCTGCAATTTTCTCTTTTATTTTATTAGGCCTCGTAGAGGATTTCTGACTGCCCATGTGAATGAGACAACAAGTTTAGGACCACACAGAAAGTGATATTGAGATACATAGCAAAACAGTGTTAGCATCACTCATTCTGGACTCTGCAGGTAACTACTCTTGCTTTCTTTGATTTTCATTTTTCTGATTAGGTTTTTTTATTCCTGCCATCTTTGGAATCTCTAGAAATATTAATAGGGACAAGAGCTAGTATAATAAAAATATTTAAGAAATAATAACCAAGACCTATACTGAGAGTAATAATGCACTATATTAAAACAAGATATGTTGCCAGTGGTTTCATCAATCACTTCAGAAGTCAGTTTTTTTTTTTCAAATTTATTTATTTATTTTGAGAGAGACAGAGACAACTCAAGTGGGGGAGGGTCAGAGAGAAATGGAGAGAAAATTCCAAGCAGGCTCCCTGCTGTCAGCACGAATAGCCTGATGCTGGGCTGGACCTCACAAACCCCTGAGATCTTAACCTGAGCTGAAACCAAGAGTTCGATGCTTAACCAACAGAGTCACCCAGGTGCCCCAGAAGTCAGTTGTGTTTTGAAAGTTGTTTATGAGTTTAGCGGCACCTGGGTGGCTCTGTCAGTTTAGCATCTGACTTGATTTCTGCTCAGGCCATGATCTCATGGTTGGTGAGGTCGAGCCCCGCATAAGGCTCTGCTCTGATAGAACAGAGTCTGCTTGGGATTCTGACTCCCTCCTTCTCTGCCCCTCCCCCCCAAAATAAAATAAATACACATAAAAAAATTTAAAAATATATGAAAGTTGTTTATGAGTTTAAACATCTTTTCCTCTTAAAAGAATGAAGATGTGGATTCATAGGACAAAATATAATAATTGTAGTCATCACTTACTAAATACCTTTTATGTACCAGAGATGCATACACTATGATCTGAATCCTTACTGTACTCCTATGGTCTTAGTAGTTCTTTTTTCAACCTCTTTTTATAGGGGTGGAAATGGAATTTTACAAAAGCAAAGAGACTTTCTCAAGAGCAACAAGCTAGTAAATTGCCAGAACTAGAATTAGAATATAAAAATGTCTTCCTCAGAACTCATGTTATGCCTATTAAAGAAATTTCTTCAAGTTTGAGAATTCTGTCCTACTCAAAAATATACAAGCACATTAGTTAGCCACATAGCATTAGTTGTAGTTAGCAGTACTTATTCAGCACTACAGAGCTGAAAATGAAACACTGTCACTGGGTACAGCAATGAGTACCGATGTACTCATCAACACAAATCATAATGGGCACTGAAATCCCATGGACAGTACCTAGTTGTAACGTAATAAAACAGATAATCCAAAATTGTAATTGTATTGTCACTGAAATGAAATGAAAACATAAACTATATATATAAATATAAATCATATCTATATAAATCATATATAGATATATATATATATATAAAATGTGAAGTGCAACCCCTGAGAATATGTTCTACATTCCCAGCTGAAGAAACTGTGCCCTCCATCATACTGAACGCAAAGGATGCTCAGGGCTGAGTGCTGAGTGCTATGACTGCATTTTGGGAAGTAGGAGGTGAAAATGTGCTGATTATCCTAAACAGAGGCATGCTGCTTTCCTAAGGGGCATACATTATGTAAAAACATTTCTTCACTGACTCCTGGGTTAAATAGCTGCCACCGAAACCTTTGGAAAAGTGGGTTTCTATCCAAAGAGAGATGAGTGACCACAAAAATCCAAGCCTGGAGGTATCTTTTCCTCTGTTTATCTCTCTTTTAGAGAAAGGCAAGAATTTTAGGAGATGCCTTGACTGTGCAGAAGGAGCAAGAAAGAAAAGAAAAGGAATGCTTGAGATGCAAATGAATTTAAATTTCATTCATGGGCAATGAAAAACTAATGGATGCATGAGATAGGAGAAGGAAGTGTGTCTCACAGAGTTGGGTCAAAGAGATTATTTGGAAGTAGCACATTGGCCTGATTGGAAAAGTATGATGAGGCAAGACATGGAGAGCTCTTAGAGGGGAGGAAATAGGCTTTCCTATGTTCTCTAAAAAGGTGAGCACCTTGCCCTCTGTGGCTTCTAATAAATATTAATAAGGGGGATAAAGAAAGTGGTTTCAAGGACCCAAATTAAGAAGTGACTAAGCTCTGAATAATAATTTGGTGCTAGAAATGGCTGATACTTAGCACATTTTGGGTACTCCAAAAATAATGATTAAATAATAACCAGAAGGGTAGAGTTCATTATCTTCCTCTCAGGAGAAACGATGTTTTAGAAGTGGGTAAAGAAAGTTTTGTATTGGAAAAGGAAGAACTTAAAAAAATTATGACTATTCCCAAGAAGCCAGGAGATGATTAGTGCAATAAAAGCTAAAAGTAGACACAAGATTGAAGTGAGTTTTGTATTTGAAACTGTGAATGAGGTTCTAAATCCTAACCTGACTCTAAAAAAAAAAAAAAGTCCATTCCATTGAGTAAACATCTTAGCAAGAAAAAAGAGAATTATTTTTCCTTCAAGGACCAAACTACAGAATAAGGGACTAAAGGACTCTGTGGTGCTGGTGCTTAACTGGACCAAAGGATGCCCAGATAGCTGGTAAAATGTTATTTCTGGGTGTTTCTGTGAGGATGTTTGCAGAAGAAATTAGCATTTGAATCAGCAGACTAAGTAAAAAGACCTCCCTCACCAATGTGGGAGGGCTTCATATCATCTAACCCACTGAGAGCCTAAATAGAACAAAAAGGCAGAAGAAGCTCCAGCTCAAGCTACAGCATCCTAACTCCTGCCCGTGGACACTGGTGCTTTGTCGCTGGACTTTTACACTGGATCCAAGATTTACAGGATCAGCTCCCTTAGTTGTCAGGCCTCTGGACTTGGATTGAGTCATACCACCAGCTTTCCTGGACCTCCACCTTGCACACAGCAGACTGTGGGACTTCTTGGTCTCCATGATCACACAAGACAATTCCTATAATAAATCTCCTCATATATCTACATATATTCTATTGGTATGGCTTCTTTGGAGAATTCTGACTAATACAGACTCCACTACAGCTCCTGTCCATGTCATCATTCTCTTACTGTTTTCCAGCACATTTTGTTTTCAAATTCAATCTAACTATAAAGACTAAGATGGATTTACCAAATTGGAAACAGAAATGACAGATTGTACAGCAACTTGAAAATGAAAGAGATAAACAGACATCAGAAAGCAACAAACAAAAACATGTTTTCCATAGTACATAAGAGGACTAAGGAGTTGCACAGCTCATTCTGAAAATGGAATGTGGAAGTCAGGCCAATTGTTTAAATTACTAATTCTCCGATAACTCAGTTCAGGTGGATATATATAGGCTAAGAAAACAAAACACAACAGAACAGTGGTTTACAGTCATGCTAGATCGCCAAAGTGTTTCAAATTTTTGAGCTTCTTAAATTGAGTTGACAACTGCCCATGTTGTGTTCAAACCCATATTTGTAGTCTACTTTTTTTTATAACACATTTTTCAGATGGAATTGCTTATATTTTGTTTATGCCCCTCATACTGTGAGATTTTTGAGGGCACTAACCATACCTTACTCATGTTTAGCCTATTCTGGGAAATAGTAGGCTTAATAATTGTTTGTGGAAATTAATTGAATCAAATTAAAATGATAGCATACGTTTAAACTATTAACTAATCCCAGTTGGTTGCTCCATATTACCCACAAGACTTAATTTTGATCCTTGCATAGACTTGCTACTTAGAATGATCCACAGAACCCGCAGCAATGGCATTACCTAGAAAGTTGTTAGAACTAGAAACTCAATTCTCAGGCCCCACTCCAGACCTACTGAATCAGAATCTGCATTTTAACAAGACCCCCAGGTGATTCATCTACACATTTGAAGTTTGAGACACATAGATCTACCTTAAGTCAGTTTTCACATATCCATTTTTCAAAAGGTATTTATTGTGTATCTACTATGTGCAAAGCATGATTCGAGGCATGACAGATAGAGAGAAAAACAAGATTTACAGCTCTTATAAAGCTTGCATTTCTAGCAGGAAAGACAAATGATAAAAACTCCCTTACAATGAATTATTTAATTAGAATATAATGATTGCTCTGTTGGAGAGATATAGAAGCTATAAGAGATAAATCTAGCCTGGGGAATGAGGGAAGGTTTTCCTGAGAACCTGATGTTTGAACTAAGATCTGAAGAATGAGCGAGAGTTAACTAGAGAAAAGCCTAATGGAATGAAGGAAGGGCCTTTAGGAAAAGGGACAGCATATGTGAAGACCCTGGGACAGAAATAAGTGTAGCATTTTGGAGAAGCTTAAAGCAACCAATGTGGCTTTAGTTCAGAGAGTGAGGTAGGCAGTGAAAAGAGATGAGACATAGTAGCTGGGACACATCATTCAAGACCTTGAAGATAATGTTGAAGATTCTGACATTGATCCTAAGAGCATTGAAAAGCTATTAAAAAGTGTTAACCAGGGTAATAATATGATAAGAAATATATTTTAAAAAGCCTCTTGGCTACATTATGGAAAATAGAAGAAATTCAAGGATGAATGCAAGGAGACTATTCTGGTTATCTATTGCTCACTGACAAAACTGCCTCCGAAACTTTGTGATTTAATGTAACTATTATTTTGCTCATATTTTGTAAGTTAGAAATTTGGGAAGGATTCAGTTGGGTAGTCTTTTTCTGATTCATGTGGTGTCAATTGAGGCAGCTGGGGTTGGAAGCTCTTCCAAGAGCAAATGTCTGGTGCTTTGTTCTCTCTCTCTCTCTCTCTCTCTCTCTCTCTCTCTCTGTGTGTGTGTGTGTGTGTGTGTGTGTGTGTGTCTGTGTGTGTCTGTGTCTGTCTGTCTGTCTGTCTCTCCCTTTCTTCTCCTTCTCCTTCTTCTTTTTTCTTCTTTTCTTTTCTTTTCTTTTCTTTTCTTTTCTTTTCTTTTCTTTTCTTTTCTCTTCCCCTCCCCTCCCCTCCTTCTCCCCCTCCCCCTTCTTCGTTCCTTCTTCTTCTTCTTCTTCTCCTTCTTCTTCTCCTCCCCCTCCTCCTCCTCCTCCTCCTCCTCCTCCTCCTTCTTCTTCTTCTTCTTCTTCTTCTTCTTCTTCTTCTTCTTCTTTCTTCTTTTCTTCTTCTACTTCTCTCTCCCTCTCTCCTTATCTCCAAAACATTCTATCTTCAAGTGCTTCTCCACATAGTTTGGGCTTCTAATAGCATGATAGTCTCAAGGTTGCAAGAGTGAATGTTACAAAAACAAGAAGTAAAACCTGCTAGATTTTTAAGGCTTGAGTCTGGAAATTGGCACAGTGTGAATTAAAGCAGTCAAGAAACCAGCCCAGATTCATAGGGAGGATACTTAAACTTTTCCCCTTGCTCCCAACACACACACACACACACACACAGTGAATAAGCAAAGAATTTGAAGCCATCTTTAATATATCATAGAAAGGAAGTTGACAATTATGAAAATAATTTAGTTTTTGTCATCCTAACATCAAAATATATTTTCTAATTTGGAGGAAAGCCTTGTATGAATCTAAATTCAAAATGAATTAGATATGTCCATTTCCTGATAGCTTGGACATGGACATATTTCATAGTCTTGGCCAATCAAATGGTCCCAAACAGAACTATGATGCTAAGGGAAACAACCTTTGCTGTGTTATCTGTAGTTTTCCTTCCCATTGTTTCTGTTGATATCCTCAAACTACCTCTCCAGTATTCAATTTTCAATTACCTACCCAATACCCTGAGATTATTTTTTTTAAGTTAGTGACCTAGAGTTGGTTTCTGTTCCCTGGAATAGAGAATCCTGATCACTTGGAGTAGTTCAAGCAAGAGTTTGTGATAATCTTCACTCTATGGCAGCAATGGAAAGAATCAATGGGATCAATGATATTAAGTAGATCAAATACATAGTGTTGGATGAAATATGAAGATGAGGGAAAAGATTGCCAACTATATGGATGACACTGAGATATGGACATTAGAAGAAGGTGACATTTGGGGTGTCTGGGTGGCTTAGTGGGTTAAGCATCCGACTTTGGCTCAGGTCATGATCTCACAGTTCTTGGGTTTGAGGCCCATGTCAGGCTCTGTGCTGACTTAGAGCCTGGAACCTGGTTCAGATTCTGTGTCTCCCTCTCTCTATGCCTCTCCCTGACTGACACTCTCTCTCTCTCTCTGTCTCTCTCTCTCTCTCTCTTTCAAAAATAAATAAACATAAAGAAAAGGGTGACATTTTAGGGTTTCTCCCATGTTTTAAGCTTTGAACATGTTGATTATAGTTCATATATATATGAGATCTGGATAGAAATAGAAATACAGGAATAATTAGCTTTTAAATGTTAAATAAAGTCATGTGTATGGATGAGTGACCCTGGAATAAAAAGAAACAATTTTTGTTTTTCTGTATCTATTCTCTGGTCAGTAGACTTTTATTTAAACAGAGGATGTTCTTCTACAACCTTGTCATTTAGGTTTCTCTTCAGAAAGAGTCTGCATTGTTGTTGTGATGGAGTACATTAGGAGAGATACAATTATCAGGGTCAAAGGGACTCTTTTCAGAGATTTCCAAGACATATCATCCTTCAGGTAGCAAGAGACATCAAGAGCTTAGTGCAAAGGTAAGGTGAATACTCATTCCTTAACTTTTGGTTCTCTAGGTTCCAAATACCATTGTGACCAGAATCTAACAAATATTCTCATGAAAATTCCTCTTGAAATTTTTGAAATTCCTAATTAAGAGTCCTATAAGTACAAAATTGCAAACTATCTCTTAATAATTCATGACAGATCCTGATTTTTTAGGAGTAGAGAATTTATTGTCTGTGAAAGAAAAAATCACATATAAATAAATGCGGTATGCCTTATTGCATTTAGAAGACATTAAAAAGAAAGTTTGCCGAATTCCATAGAAGAGTCACCATGTACGCAAGCCATGGGGTTGAGTCTTGAATAGTAACAACTTGATATTTTCATCCCAAATGAGGAGGTTCTGGGGACTAATTCATTTTGACCAAATTCATGCATGGTAGATTAATCAGAATTCTAATTTATATATTTGTATCAAATTATAAGTAGACATGTAGGTTGGTGTACAACCCTCTCTCCTACAGAAATATGTCTTTGGGAAACCAAATCACTAATCAAAATTCACTTGGTGAATACAGAGAATATTTTCCAAAATTTGTTTGGTGGAACACAAGTTTGAAGTCATGTCAGTTAGTGTTAAATTTCCCCTCTGTCACCCCAAAAGGGTTTGGTGATCTCACATTTTCTCTGTGTCACTAATTCAGAAAAGGTTTGGCTGGTCAAAACTTGGGATCTCTCATGCAGTTGTGATATGATGTCTGGGTGAGAAGAGTGGATGGCTTGAGAAGCTAAGTGTTGGCCAGTCATCTCTCCCTCTTTTACTATAGCCTTAGCTTTTTCCATTTGGTTTTTTGGTATGGGCTGATTTGGACTTCCTCACAGTAAGCTAGCCTCATGGCATTTGGACTTCAAATATTGAAGCTCAAAGTTTTAGCAGGAGAATTTCACCAAATAAGGTGGAAATTGCATCACCTTTTCTGACCTGGCCTTGGAAGTAATGCAGCATCACATCTGCTGCCTTTTATTAATTACAAGCAAGTAATAATCTGCCCAGATTTAAGGGAAGGGAACAAAGACTTCACCTCACAATGAGAGGAGTGTTAAGGTCACATTTCAGAATAGCACTTGGAATGCAAGATAATGTTGTGGCCATCCTTAGAAAATATAAAGTTACACACTAGATGTGTAATACTGGTCATGTAACTAAACATCTCAAAAGCTTTGACACCTCACATTGGAAGAAAGGAATGAAAAAAAGAAAGAAAGAAAGAAAGAAAGAAAGAAAGAAAGAAAGAAAGAAAGAAAGAAAGAAAGAAAGAAAGAGGGAGGGAGGAAGGAGGGAGGGAGGGAAGGAAGGAAGGAAGGAAGGAAGGAAGGAAGGAAGGAAGGAAGGAAAGAGAGAAAGAAAACATCCTGATTTTGGCACCTACAAATCAGTTATAACCAAAGATAACTATTAAATACAGGTATCAATCAAGGTTGATGTAAATATCATTCCTTTTTTGTTTCTGATGTCCCTATTTCTATATTATTAACCATTTTGAGCATCTGTTTCTCATACTTCATGATTTAAGTTCTATCTGTATGCCAGCTACTCTCATTTAATATCTCAAACCAAGTCATCTCACCCAAACTCCAGATTCACAGATTGAACCACCTGTGCAAAACTAAACTCCTATTGTTTCCCCCTGTAAATGATTGAGATCTTCCTATAACAAAGAGACACAGGGCTTGGGTCTAAACTGCTTCCTTTCTTCAACTACAGAATATACTTTTCTTAGACTTGCTTGCCCTTAGGCCAGTGGTTCTCTACATGTGGTCTCTAGACCAACAATGTCAGTATCACCTGAAAACTAGAAATGTGTATTCTTGGGATCACCCAGCTCTACTGAATCAGAAATTTGGGGGGTGGGGGGCAGAAATCGTTTTAATAAGCCCTCCCAGTGACTCTGCTGCACACTCAAATTTGAGAACAACTGGCTTAATTATGCCAGGTGCTTCTGAGATCTGAGAACAGTTAACTTAGCTCTTCCTCACTCACCACCTCATATTTCTCTTTCTCATTCCTATTTTATTATGGCCAACCTAATGCTCATAAGCTATAAAACCTCTTGTAATTGCTAGTAAGCAGAATAGAATCCCATTTATATGCTTCTCATGTTGCAACAGGGAAAAAAAAGGTTTCTCTTTTTCACCTGTTTTCTGGTAGGATCCTTGACATCTCAAATTTGCTATATTTTCAGGCACAACCCCATTTTTGTAGCATTCTTGATATTTCTTTCTCCCATTCCAAATCAAATCCACCAGGGAATTCTGTTTGCTTTACTTTTAAAATAGATCCAGACTCCAGCCACATCTCACCACATCAACTTCCACCTCTCCGGCTGCCATAGTCTCCACCTGGATGACTGCCAGTTGGTCTCCCTGTGTCCATCCCTGCCTCTTTAGACTACTGTCAACATAGGAACCCAATCAGTCCTTTTGCAATATAAACCAGATTATTCCATATCCCTCCCTACTCACAACCCTATTAATACTCCCAACTTTTCTTAGGGTAAAAGCAAGTCTTTGCCACAGCCTACAGAATGATGCATGGTCCACTTCCTGCCCCTTATCTCTGACCTCTCCCCACTTTCTTCCACACACACTGGTCTTTTCCTGCTCCTGCCTGCTTGCCTTAGGGGAGAATAGAAACAGCCTGAGGGCTTTGGGTATCTGATACAGAGAACAAAGAGGTACTGCCAGGAACGGAAAGGAAGAGTAGTTTCAACCCTAATGGAAAAGAACACTGAACTATTGGCTACTGCGAAGAATCAGAGATAAGTGTAAAGCAGGTCAAATTACAGTAATTTTCTCCAGAACTACCTTAGTCAGGCAGGAAAATAGAATAATCTTTCTGTTTGTCTACTGCCTGCGGGTTTGTTTCTATTTTGCTATTGTTTAAACACATCAGGCTTGCTGAAACAACAAAGATGTTTTTGAGAGCTCTAATGAGAATCACAAGTTTTCATTTGATGGTCGACTATAAACCACCTACAAGCATAGTGAGAGTTCATTGTATTGAAGGAAACCCCAGGTGTAGTGGGACTCTGCATTCTGGGGGTGTTAGAAAGTCCTCATTCTCTAAATTTAAAATGGGATGAATTAAGAATATGAAAATTAGAGCACTAATCTGCCATTAATATCTTGCTCTTTGAAAGAGCAGAACCAAATACAAGTTATGATCAGTTCCAGATTTGAAGAACAGAACTACAGCCCTTTCATACCCTTTGGTTTGCAAAGAGTCGCATTTCACAGTGGGGTTTAAAGCCTGGATCTTTACTCTAGGAATCTGTTTCTTGTTGTGAGCATGAGCACTCCTAGCACTTGGTTTCCAAAAGGATTTCCTTAGACTTCCTTCCTTCCTTCCTTCCTCCTCCCCTCCTACCTGCCTCCCTCTTTCTTTCTTTTTTTCTTTCTTTCTTTCTTTCTTTCTTTCTTTCTTTCTTTCTTTCTAAGTAATCTCTATACCCAACATGGAGCTCAAACTAGATGGTAGTGAGTTGTCTATCTCTTTCTCTCTTTTTCTGTCTCTTCCTCTTCGCTCCTTTCACCCAAGGTCAAAATTGCAAGTGACATTCAGTTCAGTTCTACTTTATATTCCAGGAGTAAAAACCTCCATTCTCTTGGTACAGCCTACAATCTTCTTCCTTTTTCCACCTCTATGACATATTTACTAAATGAGAAAATAAAATATATACATTTTTAATACCTTATTTTTATTCCCTCTGGTCCAGGATTCTGTGAAACTTGCCTCCTCAAAAACCACAACTGCAAAAGTTGGTTCCCTATGGCTTAGACCTCTAGGATAATGTATAGTTAATGACCAGGGATTCCAAATTGTTTAACAATGTGCAGCAAACTTTCATGGGAGCCCACTGGATGCTAGGAGTAATGTTAGTTGTAATTGGTGAAAATATAAAAGTTCATAGTCCAGTGGGGAAGTCAAACACATAAACCATTGGTAACTAGAATTGTAGCAGAGTGTCAGAGGTGCCTGGGAAGCCGGGGTACCCAAGGACCCCAGGGGAAGGAGTCAGTAATAGAGATCTAGGACAGGAGATTCCCCAGCTGGAATAGAACATAAAGAGCGCTTGTCAGTTTATTAAGTAAGTATATCATTTCATAGCAGATTTCTAACTCTGTTTTGGTCCATGAGCCGTCACAACTCTTATTTCTAAACGTATTCATTAAGACCTAAGAAGATAATTAATCTAGTTTTCTGAAAAAAGAAAAACAGATAAATTTGAAACTATGTTAGAGCTGTTGTCTGCTGTATGGGTTTGTTTGTTGTCCTTAAGGAAAGAAGGTAGGTGGGGTTTCTGACAAGTTCTGCCAGCCCACTGGGATTCAAATGTGTTAACTTAGGATCTGAAAACTGTACTTTGAAACATGAATATACTTATCCTTTTTGTAAATAAGTGATGACAAAAAGGGAAATGTGAGATTTGTATCCTCCACACCTGGCACAGAGCTGGTACATTTTCAATATTTTGCCTTGTTGAATGAGTAACTGTCTTATTACACTTTGAGCATTTTTTTCTTCTGGTCAAGAATATTCATTCATTATGACTGCATTCACACACACGCACTCAGACACACACAGGTGCGCATGCACACACACACACTCTAAACCTTTTCTAAAATAATTTAAATACTTGTTCTGCAATATATTTTTCCTGACTGTTTCTATCCTACATTCATCTTTCTCTTCTTGGAATTTTTGTTAGTCATTAAGTCATTATTAGTATACTGTCTCCCCAAAACCCCAACCCACACAGTCAATTTAGAAGTTTATATATTAAGTTTTGTTCTCTAATTGTTTCATCTGTAAATTTCTTGTACCTCTGATGAGATTAAGCTTCTTGAAGTCAGGAACTGAGTCTCATATATATTCTCATATTCCCAAAGTACCTTGATAAGGTGGCAATGTAGGCTTTATTAACTTCATACTGTCAACAAAAAGAATTAACCTTTCATCCCATCAACAAATCTTTCAGCAATATTCCCTCTGCATGGATATATTCCCCCATACTCATCTGTACTTACACACACACACACACACACACAAACCACTCTCATGCATCAATCAGGTCTTCAGCTTCTGCTTGCATAGCCTTAGCCTACAAGAAATGCAAAAACTATGCACTCATATCTTTCTCCCCTATACTTATCAGTCATATTAATATAAAAATGTTTAACTAGCCTAAAAAATCAGGTATTTTTAATGTATTTTGACAGCATACTGATATGGTTAATAGACTGCTACTTTACCAGTGGAACTTCGGAGTCAGAGAAGTTTCGAGATTTATCAGCACATTGCAGTATAATCCATAAAGAATGGTAGAAAAGGCACACACCGTGCTACCTATTTAATATTGGGTATTTATTGTCAAGTTTCTTATATTTTGTAACACCCTCATTCTTTTTAATATTTTAAAATTCCACATTTAACTATGAACTATAATTTCATATGAGGAAGAATACAAAATAACTTATTTTGGACACAATGTGATAATACATCTGACTATATTTTTAAAACTGTAAAGTAATATACAAATGTACAGTATTATGTTTTCAAGAAACTTTGGCATTCCTAACAAAGTCTGCTCATGAGAATTGATCAAAACTGAACCTGTTAAATGTTATCCTTCATTTTCAATGATATATATATGAAGATACAATTGATAGAAACTATCTATAAAGTTGTACGTGATATGCTGACGATAAATCAGAGGGTAAAATGTTCTGGTCTCCTACAAGAAGCTGAAATATTGTAGCTATAAATTATCCATGAATATGTAATACATGAATTAATAACTATATACATTTA
This sequence comes from Cryptoprocta ferox, assembly GCA_028646485.1. Classification (NCBI taxonomy): domain Eukaryota; kingdom Metazoa; phylum Chordata; class Mammalia; order Carnivora; family Eupleridae; genus Cryptoprocta; species Cryptoprocta ferox. Next base: position 60,314,982 of record CM053577.1, on the reverse strand, counting down.
TACAAAATAATCCTTCGATAAGAATTTTGATTTGGTTTGCTTTTACTAGTGAGTGAAGAATTTTTAAAAATCTAAAGATCTCTCCTCCTGCTACCATTCAGTTCTCAATAAGTAAAATAAAATGTAGTTTTCAACTAGTTAAAACAAATGAATAAAATGTCCTTTATTCAGAGACTCCCTGATTGGTTCTGGTGACGAGTGCTGTACCTCTATAGAATACGCCCCTCAGTTTGTATACTATTGCTTTTATTACCAAAATTTCCTTATTTCAGGGAGAGATAGCATCTGATAGTTTGAAGAGAGAATTAGCATGACAAAATCCAAAGTAACATTTTACAGCCCTATCATAATTGAAATAGCTTTACGTCTGTTTCTCCTGGCCCAGAGCCATGAAGGTAGAAAGGGAGGGACACGTCCTTGTCACAGACACCCTGCTCATGTTTCCCTGTAGTTACACAACCTCAGAGAAGGGCGAGAATATCCAACTAAGCAGTGTTATCAAAATAGCCAAAAAAACAGAACATTCTACAAAATGTATCACTGCACTGAAATTAATTTATCAACAACTGACTTCTAGAGAGGAACATACTTATTCCATTAAAGCCCATCCATTTCACTGTATATGTCCATTCTGGTAGCTGATTCAATCTTTGGAGTCATCTAAGGTCATGACAACTGAATGTGAATGTGTAAACTGAATTTAAGTGTAGAATGAAGAGGGCCCTCCTCATTCCCATTATCCAGCCAGGTAGCTTATGTCATTCGTTACTTCATTCAACCCACATAACACTCTTCCTCAGAATAGATAAAATGTTGAGAACCTAAGCATGCAAGGCTGAACAAGTCGGTAACTGCCACTGCACCAGCAATGGCTGAAGGATTTGCAGGCAGTCTCTAGTCCTGCAAAGTCCTGCAAAGAAACTTATCTAGATAACCCGTGGTGTGAAATGGGATGATGGTGAGTATTCCTTTTTTGCTGTCTCTGAATGATCTGTTTTTATTCTTCTAAAAATTAGCCTTGGAGGCCCAGGTGACATAACTTTCTCTGGTTTTGTTCTTCTCCCATCTTTTGCTAATCCTCCTCCCACTTTCCAGTATCCCATGTTCATCTCACTCCCACTTCCTGAATTCAAAATAATTGTGCTTTGTATGTACTGTTCTTAGGTTCTTTCTCACACTGTGGTAAATCCATGTAGTCCATTTACCAGGACTTCCTCCTGGCTTTCATTACTCAGAATGGAGCAACCATATGACAATCCATTACTAATAATGATTGTCCCTGATAGTGTTGCAGTGCTAGCAGGCTAAAAGACTGAGTCTGTACTATGGGTGAGGACAAGAAAAAAATGGGGAGGTTAACCAGATAAAGACATTTGTCTTACTATGAGTTCTGCCCACAGGGACACTTGAGACCTCCCAAGTAGACAGTCATCCTTTTCCAAATAAGTCTGTGATTCTGTCATTGTTCCATAGAAACCCAACCAGTGCTGGGACACAGATAGCCAATTTTTGAATGGTCAACATATTGGTGACTTTACCCAAAATTTTCTTTTTTTTTTTTTTTTTTAGAAATTCAGGTGATCTTTTTTTTTTTTTTTTTTTTTTTGAGACAGAGAGAGAGCAGAGCACGAGTGGGGGAGGGGTAGAGAGAGAGAGAATCTGAAACAGGCTCCAGGCTCTGAGATGTCAGCGCAGAACCCGATGCAGGGCTCGAACCCACAGGCCGCGAGATCGTGACCTGAGCTGAAGTCGGACACCTAGCCGACTGAGCCACCCAGGTGCCCTTACCCAAAATTTTCTTAGGGTGCTGTCCCTTGTTCATTGGTACTCATCCTTTGTAACACAATGCATTACCCACATCCCTGTCCTAGGCAGACAAAGCCCTGAAGACTTTATATCTAGGTCTTCAAGATTGTGCTCTGGGAGGGAACTTGCTTCCTGGAGTGGCAATGGGAGATTGCACCCCCAACTTACCAAAGACCAGGGTGTCATTGAGTCAGTACCTTTAAGGAATATAACTCCTTATCTTTTCTTTCTACTTGTTTTTTCCCTCAGTTTCCTTTGTGAAGGTGAAGATGGGGTATCTTTCTGGTTCTACTTGGTTGATGGTAACTAATTTAAATAATGGATTTTATTATCATTATCTTGGATTGATGTAAATCCTCTACCCATCATAAAAGATCTCTATAATGAATTGTATATTCTTAATAGTCTTGACTTTGACTTTGAGATTGCATCTTATAGTGGCAATGATCATAACAGATACACTGACACATGCAGGGAGCACTTTCAGTCATTATTCAGCTTTGTAGGTCCTTTTTCCAAATTCTAGCTCAAGATCCTAAGCCCTGACTGAAACCCAGGACCCTTATCCAGATGTAAAAGTGTCCATTCTGGTGCCCATTATGATGAATCACCACAAAGAATCTTGAGGTCTCCTTCTCGGTTTAGCTCCATGCTAAGTCAGGCTTTCCCAAACTGTCCCTTTGTCACTAACCCCAAGACACAAATTAACTGGCAACTGATTCCTTCAAAATATCAAGACAGGGATTATAAAACTAGTGCATTCCAAGTAGCCTTGTCTAGATGGATCTTTGCAGGCACTCTGGTCTCTCCTGCCTCTGCCCAACATTAGCCAACAGATTTACCAGAGTTACCTTAGCTCTCCTGGGTGGGGAAAGAACAGTATCCTTGAGAATAATAGGAATAATTCTAACATTTTTATTTATGACAATTAGATTTCTTTCCAAAGTCATACTCCCCAAATCTCTCCCTTGGCCAGAATTGATCTGTAAATGAAGAAGAAATTTAGCTTCCATACTGGAGCCACACAGAGTAGTTTGGGATATGTGTATACATAGGGAAAGAATCACCAATCTATTGTTCAGATTCTGGTATTGTCTTTAAGATCTATGAAACTTGTAAAGGTATGCTCTTTGTTGGTGGACTATATCACCATGGATGGTGAATAGGATGGTGAATAAGTTTCTTATATCAAGGTTCCTGATGGCACAAATTTTGTAGAACACTTATTAAATTGTTGAATTCAACCTAAAGAGTGCTATTCTCTTTCAAAGTCCAAACTCATGAAGAAAGTATACTTGTTTTCTAAGCCATAGTCTCCCACTCAATCTCTGTTTCTTTCTTGGGGGTTTACAGAAATCCCCAATCAAAGGAATCTATACTCAGCTCTGACTTGTTCAAATTTGGGGACATTTTGGTTGAGCAATAGGTGAGGCTGCACCAAGGATCTCTCAGTTTCTGTCTCACCACATGTGTTGCCACAAAATTCTGTGAGGGGAAGGTGGAGGATTCCTCCAGTCCAGTAGTGACCATAGTAGGGGGACAACATACAGTAAAATTGAACTCCATGCATGTCACCACTGTAGTTAAACTGTCTATTAGGGCTCAGAACAGCAACAATTTCCACCAGCTTTCCTACCCCTTGACATCTCAGAGACTCCAGGCTCAATATAGTCCATCTCAGGTCAGTAATATTAGGTACTATGACTACAAGTTTCTATAATATTTTAGACCTTGAAGGAGAACTGGTGCTCACTGATAGAATAGTTGAAAATTAATTATTGTTTGAGATCCACCTATAGCCTTGGTTGACATATGTGGTAGTAGAACTTTAAGATGTTCCCCAGTATCCCTGCCCTTAGATGTACAAGCTGTCTATAATGTCCTTTCCTTGAGTCTGGATAGGACCAGTGAATCTCATGGGATGTCACTCCTGTGAAAAGGTGAAGAGTTTTGCAGGTGCAGTTAAAGTTCAAAATTGGTTGAACCTTAGTCAATCAAAAGGGAGAGCATCCTAAATAAGCTAAACTGGGCAGGTAAGAATCTTTAAAAGAGGGACTGGACCCTTCCTAAAGAGATAGATGCTCTCTTGCAGATCTTCAAGATGCAGTCATCCTAGGAATTGCCAAAAAGAATTGTGGTCTCTAGGAGATGATATCCTTAGTCCTTCAGCCATGGGAACTAAAAAAAAAAAGATAAGATGCTAAGAACCTGAATTTTTCCAACAACCTGAATGAGGTCAGGAGAAGACCCTGAGCTTTAGATGAGGACTTAACCCAGGCAAGGCCTTGACTTCAGCCTTGTGAGACCATGAGCAGAAAACCCAACTAAGCCATGCTTGTGAGATAATATGTGCTGCTTTAAGCAGCTGAATTTGTAGTAATATGTTATACAATAATAGAAAACTAAAACAGTGTACCTCTTTTTCCATTGTTATGGACACATTTTCTTGAGGTCTCAACAGTCTCAATGAGAAAGACCTGACTGAAGTAGTTCAGGTTGGAGAGTTGGGATACTAGTGTAGATTTGAACCATTTACTTCTTGTTTCCATCTGAAGTGTTCAGAAGCCCTTATCAATTTCTCAGCCACCTCCATTATTGCAAAAATTTCCCCTGACATTAGGGAGGAATCCTCCAAGAATCTCATAATTTGCCAGTATGCATCTCCTCTCTACACTGGTAGACAAAATGGGGTGATGCTCAATATATAGTGGAGAAGAGAGGGGGAGGGGGGAGGTGCCCCCAACTCCCTTCATCCTCATGAAAGAAAAGTTTATAAATTCCTAATCCCAACTATTTACAAGGCAGTGGGCATAACTAGCATCTCTGTGGTTACCATTAGCTTGTTTGTTAAGAAAGATATCTAAGCTGAGATATCATCCTGTTCTTTTTTTTTTTTTTTCTGATTCTGATAAACTTAGCTTTTCTCTTCTTTTGGGTGGATTTATTGTGACAATAAAGAGGCTCCTGGAGGGCACACATGCTTCTCAAGCTTTCTAGGGCTGGCTAGCAGCTGAGCCTGGCACTTCACAAACTCCTGCCGGAACTTATTTTGGTCTTTACTGATTTGGCTAATCTCAATTACTTTCCCTTACAGAATTCTTCTTGTTTTATAGTAAAGTTGAAAGTCCTTTTATCTTCATTCTGCCTGGAGATCAAGATATTGGGATATTCCTCCTCAGCAATTTCTATACTGGAAGTCTGTTCTAGAATCTACAGCCTGTCTGGTCTAGGAGCTGCCTTTTTTTAAATGTACTGATGTGTCATATGAGGCAGCATCCTCTGTGCTTTCGCATGCTTGCCTGCATGTTAAGATGCTGAGGCATTCTATTCTTGTAATGTTACCTGTGTTAGTCTGGGTTCTCAGAGAAAGTAACCAATAGAATAGTTAGACAGAAAGATGGATAGATAGATGATAGATAGATAGATAGATAGAAATAAGAGACTTATAAGCATTGGCTCACACAGTTATGGAGTCTGCAGTCCCTCGTTTTGCCATCTGCAAGCTGGAGAACTAAGAAAGGCAGTGGTATAATTCAGGTTTAGTCTAAGGGCCAGAGAATCAGGAGAGCCAATCATGTAACTCCCAGTTCACAGTCAAAGGCCTGAGAATTAAGGGGCATCTGGTATAAATCCCAGAATCTGAAGGTCCAAGAACCAGGAGCTCTAGTATCTGAGAGCAGGAGAAAATGGACTTCCCAGCTCAAGAAGAGAGAAAGGATTCCCCTTTTCTTTTCCTGTTGGTTCTATTTAGGGCCCTAAGGGATTGGGTAAGGCCAACCCATATTGATGAAGGCAAATCTCTTTACTGAGTCTACTGAATCAAATGCTAATTTCTTCTAGAAACAGTGTCAGAGACACACCCAGAAATAATATTTTTATTAGCTATCTGGGTATCCCTTAGCACCATTAAGCTGACACATAAAATTAACCATCACATTACCCTCATGGGTTCAATCCATAGTTCATATTTTTCCCTTGGCACCTGCTCTACTTTGTTTCCCAAATCCTACACCTTGAGCATCATCTTGCATCACTTACTGTATTGCTTCCCCAAAAGCCAGGTCTCTTGTTAGCTAGGACTCATCCACTTGTGCCACCATACTGTTCCTAGATCATTTCTGTTTCCCTGGGAACAGTCTACTATTCTTTAAAAATTCCCACAAGAAATTTATCACTCTTCATGAGATTTCCTCCTTGATATCTCCTGTGGAAAGTTAATTGAAATATTTACAATAAGCCTGCATTGTAAACGATCATTCCATTTTTAAAATTTACATTCCCCTGGAAGCTCTTCCGTGATTACATTTGTCCCAATATGATTCCTCTCCCAAGAAGAGAATACTGCTAATACTGTAAATGCTTGCACTGGATCTTATCTCTTTCCATGTCTCATTCTGCTAAAAGTGACATAGTAGCATGCTACTAGCTCATTTTTGTAGTTTACTTTGTTGAGAGAACAGTTAATAGTGCAGCTGTCCAAAATTCAATAATCTTGAAACTTAGCCTTCACAAATTTAAGTGTGTCATTCCATCCTTATCTGAAAGAGATCTAGGTAGGCTCAATCTATTATCAGAAAGGGGGCAGGTGTAATCATAGCTAAACTCTCTAAAAGTCAGAAGGATGTTGCAATATATCTGTACTCGTTCCACTGAGTTTCCTTTTAGTATGGACATTCCACTTTGAATGCAAATCCTAAATTGCCTACCTACTCCATTGCTTTCCTGTCTTTCTCTTCTCTCTGTTCCCAACCCCAGGATCCTTGTTTCATGTTACAGTCATCCCATGTGCTCAAGTCAGCCATTCGTTTTCATCTCGTTTGGCCAAGAAACACACATATCTTCTCACCCTGGTTCTTCACCATAAAGAACTAACACTACAAATCTTTCTTGCTCATCATAGCATAACTTTAATATGTGATGTATTTTATATATACATAAATATTATATAGGTATAATATTATATAACATCTATATAGATATAGATACTATATATACAAGATGTAACATAATGATCTGTACCTGCAGGGGTAATTATGGGAAGAATCATAGAATTAAAATGGATCAAGCCATTGTTGTCCCCAAAACTCCCCTTGTCCTGTGTATATGTAAGTGTGGAATCTGAGCAACGAGGAAAGAATTCTTCACAGAAAGGATAGGACAACCGTATGGCAAACACAAAGTGGCAGTAAAGGGTAGTTGGCCCATGCCTGTTTTGACCCCCAGTGTGCTAACACGGGACACAGCTCCTGAGCAATGACGGTGGGAAGTGGCCACCCAGCATCTGCAGAACTGTCCACCCTAATCACACACCAGATCATAACTGTTAAAACACATTTAAACAGAACCTCCATTTTGAAGAGACCTATAAAGTGGTTTTTGCCACAGGGAACATCTTTCAAACTTGCAGAGACAATTCCCAGATGGGTTGTCTGTAGATCCAATCTGGACTGGGGCTGTCTGTCACTTCCAGCTAGAAGGCAATCTGGCAGCACACAAAAAGAGCATGGAGAAAAATGGAAGATGGGAACAGTCAAGGCAGCTCTTATTAAGTGACCATCATTCCTGTCTCCTCCTTCACCTTTATTTGAAAAGTCTTTCTTATTTTGTTTTGTTGCTGTTGTGTAAAGAAAATATAGATTCTGTCTAGAAAATATTGCATCTGTTCAGATGGAGAATTGCACGTACTCCTTGCATTTTGTGTGAAATATAAAACGTGTGAGAAATATTTTGGAAAAAACACTGAGTTCACCATACAGTTAGAGACTTATACAGCATACATTACCGTCAATTATTAGCATTTATCATTTGGAAAATTTAACCCAAGTCAAAGCAGTTTATCAATGCAATAGGGGAAAAAAAGTCTAAAAGTGTTTTGAAAGAATGTTAGCACATGCAGTTTGTGGATGAGAAAACTGTGATCAGAGAGACTGATTTGCCAAGATTACATTGGTGGCAGAACCAGGATGAGAATATGTCATTTGCCTCCTTGTCAGTGCCACTTCCTACAATATCATATACTTCCTATTGTTTGACAACAACAAATGATTGATTTGCTTTTCAACAGGTAGCTGTTGCATTGTGTAGGAAAGATATTTACAAAAACTTACTAGGAATATAAAATATAACATCCTGACTGTAGAAGGGAACCATTGTAGACCTAACAGTACTTTCTCAAACACAGTCATTCAAAGATGAGTATATGTGATTTGGTCAAGCCCCAACTTAAAATTAATCATGCTACAAAATAGGATATGAAAGTTCAGTGTGTGCTGGGCACTGGGCATAAAAATGGAAAAGGCCCACTCCTTGCTCTTTGAGAGAAACTTATAGTTACACACATCTCTTCAGTACTTGTATTTTCTCTCTTTCTGACCTAGACGTATTCATCTACAAAGACCCCGTAAAGAATAAAGTATTATTTTCAAATTTTTCTTTAAAGAGGTATAAAATATTTCCTATTATTTTCAGCTGTCAATTAAGTTTTCAGTTTTAAAACATGTCATACATTCAAAGATGCAAACCATTATCTAAAGTGCCTAAGTGTAAAGGGAGTCTGTCTCTGCTGATTATTCCTAATCTCCCTGACTTCTCAACATTAGAGTGGCCTGGAGCTCAGTCTTCAGACATTTTCTTTTCTATCTACATTCATTTACTCAGTGATCTCATCCAATCTCATGACTTTAAATACCATCTATATGCTGACAATTTGCAAATTTATAACCCTAGCTTAGAACTTTCCCCTCAACTCTAGACACATATATACAACTGCCTGTTTGACATCTTCACTTTGATGTAAAAAAAAAAAGAAAGAAAGAAAGAAAAGAGAAAAAGAAAGAAAAAGGAAAAGCTCAAACTTATTATTTCTAAAACCGTGGCCTTGATGCATTCTTCTTTTCCTGCAGGTGTACTCATTTCAGTAAATGGTAATTCCATTCTTCCAGTTGCTCAAGTTAAAATAATGGGATCATTCTTAACTTGCTTCTTTCTCTTACATCCCACAGGAAATCTGGGTTGTACTTTAAAAATATATCACTTGTCATCACCAGCACAGCTACCACCTTGGTTCAGGTCATGATTAACTCCTGCCTGGTTAACCACTCTAGCCTCCTACCTAGTCCCCCTGTTTCCACTTTTGCTTACCTGCAATGTCTTTATCAGGGCAGCAGCCAAGGCGATCATTCTACTTCTCTATTCAAATCCATCCTATGGTTTTCCATTTCACTCAGCAAAAAACCCAGTCTTTACAATTACCTATATGGCCCCACTTCCCACATTTGCTGTCCCTCTCTTCATTTTCTCTCTGAACTCATCTTCTCCTACTGCCTGGCCCCCTTGATCACTGAACACCATTGCCTGGAGCATTTGATTTAGGATTCCTCAGGGCCTTTGCACTGGCAGTTCTCTCTGCCTTGATAGCTGTTATCCAGATTCATTCTTCACTCAAGTGAAGTCTTCACTGAAGTGAAAACTTCCCTGGACATCTTATCTAAAATTGCAAACCCCATACCCAAACACACACACACACACACACACACACACACACATCACTTCTATGACCATTCCCTCTCTTAGTTATCTTCTTAGTAAATATTTCACTTATTTATCTTTATCTTGTTTTGTATGACTACCCCAACAGATGCTAAGGGTCAGCAAAATACAGCCCATGGGCCAAGGCCAGCTCCCCACTTGTTTTTGTGAGTAAAGTTTTATTGGAAAACAAGTACACCCATTTGTTCATGTATTCTCTATTTTTTTTAATTTTTTAATGTTTTATTTATTATTGAGACAGAGAGAGAGACAGAGCATGAGCGGGGGAAGGGCAGAGAGAGAGGGAGACACAATATGAAGCAGGCTCCAGGCTCTGAGCTGTCAGCAGAGAGCCTGACGCGGGGCTCAAACTCAGGAACCGTGAGGTCATGACCTGAGCCAAAGTTGAAAGCTTAACCGACTGAGCCACCCAGGTGCCCCACTATGGCTGTTTTCATATGGCCCCAAAAGCCATTTGCAGAACAAGCCTGCCATCCCCTGTAAACATAAGCTTCAGAATAACTTGGGTTTTATTTTATGATCTTCTTTGTTACTAGAGTCACAGTGTCATGCCCAGCACATAGGTATTTGATAAGAATTTATTGCCTGGTGAATAAATTAGCAAATGAATGAATGAAGTATTACTGGCTGTACATTGTAAGGAACTGGACAGGGGAGTAAGCTTGAATGGACTTCCATATTACTAAGGATGTTCAGCACACGTTCTGGAGGGTTTTGATGAGGTTCTTTTTGTTGTTATTCAACTGAGAAAGTCTTTTCTTTATATCATTTTCTTTATTTCAATCATTCTAAGTAACAGTGGTCATTTACTAGTGTTGACTTTAAATAAAACATAAAACAACTGGTGGAGGTATTGTTATTATGTCAGTTCTATTGTTACAGAATCACACCTATAATGGAGACATTAAATAAGCCCTTGGAGAGCAGTTATGTAGGACTAAAATTGCCTAAGGTGCCAAATGAAATCACCTGTATGACCTTTTCAGGACTGTTTGCATCTTGTTACCTACCAACTGAGAGACAAAAGCCAAACCATTTTGAGTGCAATATTAAAGTAGGTTTTGGTCATTTGAGTTCAGCAAAAAAATATAGAGTCCTCTCTGGCTTTATACTTTTAAATGACAAAATAACCTATTGCATCCAATGAAAAGGTAAACCTGCGAGTATTTTGTTTAACCTTTGATCTCTGGTGGCACTAGAAATTTCAGCGGTAAAACCAAAACCAATGTCTCTTTTCTTTTCTGTGGAACCAATCACAAAGGGAAGGGCACAAAAGAGCCTTCTCTTTAGAAGGAGGGGTTGAAACTCTTGTAAGAAGTTTTCCCCTCTATTTATGTGACACCCCCCAATACTCCATTCAAAGAAACATGGATTTCTGGGTTAGACTGATTGATGGCAAAGATGACAAAACCTTAAGCAGACTGTTAGCTTGAGCTGAAAAATGTGCTCAGCTAACTGCCTTAAACATTTTAAAATATAACTCGCTAACTGTAGTAAAGGCTGTCGAGCTAAGATTTGGGATTAATTGTTCACTGTTCAACATGATTTGTGAATAATTGCAGAACCATAGCAATTAAATTGTACTTTCTACAAAATAGGCAACACATGCCTCCTGCTTTAGGGAGACCTACTTTTTTTTCAGATTAGCAAACCTCTGTAATCCATTTGGATTTATAGGTGACATCTCTCTTTGAGTCTTCAGGATCTGGGACCTCTGGGGTATGTGCTATGTCACAAACTTGAATGATGAAAAAGCAGCAGGTCTCCTTCAGCCTCTAATTGGAACCACTCAATGTGGCAAAGAAACTGAGCAACTCTTTATTATTCCATTTAATTTTTTTTTACATTCACAAATCATTCATCAGTATCATCTGAAAATGAAAAATGATAAGCACAGTGATATTTGGCACAATACATCTGGTTTGTTACCCAAGCATTGGTGTGTAGGTACAAAAGTATTAGCGATGAAGTCATACCCTGGAAAGGATGCAAAAGCGGACTTGCTCTTCAGTTCTGGCTGAACTCCCAGGTTTCGGACAGTGTGAGTCTACCGGAATCAGTGATAATGTTTTCTGTCATGGTTGTAAAATACTTTCAGAGAAACATAAAGTTTTTATGAGAAGAATAATAAAAGAGATAACTTCTTCTATGCCTGGGGGTTAATATTTGTTCTTGTTGGCTCATTTGAGGATACCAGAGGTTGAGATGGGGAAATGAATGCACAAAGCTTCAAGTTTCCTCTTGCTGCTGCTCATTGTACATAGTAGCTTCCAGACAGGCACAATTGCCCACAATTTAGAAGCCCTGACAAATCCCTAAGTCTCTAGGTTGAAGCATTGGCAATCGCTGGTTTTATCTAAGTCAGAGTCCTCATCACATTTTTTGTTACCTCCTCTTTCACCCTCTTTTTCATTAGGATGATAAAATTCTTTGTGTGATAGGTGTCCAGTTTCCAAATATTATTTACTTAGAATAGTTTATTATAATATGTCAACGAGGTTTAGCAACCTTCCCAAAGAATGGGAATGTTAGGATGCTCAAACCACATGCTGTCAAAGACTATTTTAAGCACCCTGTTTCATCAAGTAAATGCAGTTAGTTAAATTGAATTTGGAAGATTTTCTCCTCTTTGTGATGAATAGAGAATTATTATCATACCTGCGATACTCTGACTTCCCTTTTGTACAAGTAGAGTAGTCGTTCTGATCTTGAAGTTTATTAGAGCTTTAAGCTGTCAGGTTATTACTGTCAGTTTCAAGAAAAGAAAGAGTTACTGATGTAAAATTAATTTATTGAATGGAATTGTTTTGCCCTCAGGGAATAACATCACCATTTAATTTAATTTCCCCATCATATTGTCTCATTTGCAGAGGAAAAAATAACTTTTCTTTTTAACAGAATAAAGTGCATTATGCTGAATGGTGTACTTTATCCTCACAGGTTTTACTTGTTCTAGATCATCAGTTGTCATAACAACGTGATATATTGTGCAGTAACTCTTGCTTGCTGAATTTGGGAAAACAGCATTGGTTTAAGATATTTACTTATAAGAAAATGTTAGGAGGATTTAGTAACATTTATAAAAGTTTTTCTCTGGTTACTTTTTTCCAATAGCAAACAGGTTCATTCTGGAAAGTATGTTTATTTATATTTTTAGAAAGGCTTAGAAATCACAAATGTCCTTATCACTGGTAGTGTTCTTAGGGTTTGTTCAATGACACAACTATGGTCCATTGTAGTTCAGAATACCGTTGTGCTTGGTGTTGTAGGTGGGACTGGAAGGACATAGATATGAACACTAAACAAAGAGGCTAGCATTTAAGCCACGTGTCCAGGAGAAGCCTGCTGAGGTACTGGAAGCAAAGGTGGAATTTTGGAGAAAACTACTCTCTTGATGCATGAAACACTAGGACTCCTTTTGAGTCCTGTTCCCAGAGATATCTTTACAGACTCTAGAAAGTTTTGTCATGTATACATAGATCCAGGAACAAAAAAACTATGCTAGTTACAAAATGAAATCCACAAGGACTTCATTTCTCTCTTTGTGTGTATTCTATTAAAGCAGTGGAATCTCAATATCTCTTCTTTTCCTCCTCAGAATGAGCCATAATGGAAAATCAATATTCATTCGACAAACACTTTTTGAGCACTTATTATGTAAAATGCATAATATATACCTCTAGAGTTGGTAAGAAGATTCAGAGGGCACAATTTATAACCTCACAGAGTTTTCAATCATATACTAAAGACAATACAATTACACCATGAACATGAATACAGAATAGAGCCTGGTAACAGGGCAGATGTCCAGGTCATGTATGCACAGGTACAGCTGTATTAGTTATTCAAATATTGTGTACTTTCAAACTGGTAAATAAATGCTGTTCCAAACTCCACAAGTGCACAACCCCAGCCCAGCCCCTTAGCCCCTCTTCCAGGACCTTTATTTCTCCAACTCTTTCTCTGTCAACTGAAGTGTTAAAAACCTGCACAGCATGAGGCCATGAATGACCCTATTTCATTGAAGGAACTCATCCTAAGGGATAAGCATCCAAACCAGTACCAGTTTTTAAGTATTTTTAATATTCTCTATAGTAAAAACTACTATTAGGGTTGTAAAAGTTTGCAAAACATGAAGCCGCCATTTTGTTATTCAAGAACAGTCATCTATCAGTAATTACATGTGGTTCAATCTATGCAAATGGATGTTGTAGATATTTAAAGGAAAGAGTGATTAAATCCTATTGTGTTGAGAAGGAATCTTGATTCTAACTTAGTGGCCCTCAAATTTCAACATCCATCCGAATCATCTGTAAGGCTTGTTAAGACACAGCTTACAGTAGGGCTGGGCTAGGGTCTAAGACTTCCCATTTCTAACAAAGCTCCCAAGTGTTGCTGCTAATCCTGGAATCACAGAGATCATAGCAGCTTTCCATTCTTCCTCGGAGAAAGTATTTTTTATTATATAGTTCTTATAAACCAATAAGGAGAAGATGAATCTCTCAATTTAAAAAATTGTCAACATGTTACATTGGAAAATCACCAAAGAAAAATACAAATAGACGATTAATATAAAAAGTAAAAACCACTCATTATCAAAGACGTGTAAATTAAAGAAATAAAATACCACTTTTGGCTAGTCAATAGCCAAGATGGGAAAATATTAATAATACTCAATGTTAAAAAAGTTAGAGAGAAATGGGATGCTCTCATAAACTACTAGTGGAATTACAAATTGCTAAAACCTTTCTGAAAGGTAATTTGGCAGCATGCATCAAACGTCTCTATAACACTTAAGCTTTTTGCTCAAATAGTTCTACCTCTAGAAATTAATGCCAGGGACCTCATCGTAGCTGCACATTAAGAGTTATACATGAATGTTCATCAAAGCATTATTTATAATAAAAATTAGGAATAACCAACCTAAATATTTAATACACAAGATCCACAGGGTAGAATACTATAAATCATTAAGAAAAATTTCTCAAAGGTTATTCTTAAATGGGAAAAAATGAATACAGCTGGAAATAGAGCAAAGCTCCAATTTATGTGTAAGCTTTCACACAGGCAGTACCTATAGATATAGATATTTGGAAGAAACAGTAGAATTGATTAGAATTGAAATGTTAACCACCGTTATTACTGACTGATGAGATTACAGAGAATTTCTCATTTTTGTAGACATGTCTTAATTTTCTGAATTCTTCCATGATGAACTTTATAAGGAGTGGTAAGGCAGCTCTATGGCTCTAAAAGTTCACTGCTGTTGGAAGAGTAAATTAGTAAGATTTTCTGGTTAAAATGGTTTTCTTCTTTGACCTGGTGATTGCACTCCTAGGAATATAGTCTATCAAAATAATCAGACATATAATACAAACAGAATTTCACAAATTGGGAAAGCTCATTGTAGCAGTATTTACAATAAAACTTACTACCTTATCAAATTTTCATTAGTTAAGGAAGGATTAAATAACTTGTGGCTTATCCATAACATAGAATTCTAAGCAGCCATTTGAAAGAACATACCATTGAAAATTAATGTCCTGGAGAAATGGTCATTGTCTAATGTGAAGTGAAAAAAGCAAATATATAATCTATGTACAAGATGATCCCACTTATAAAATACAAATAATTATGCAAAGAAAAAGGCTGGAAGGGATACATCCACATGTTAACAGTTTTCATCTCATTTTAGATGATTTTTATTATATATATATTTTTTTCAGTAGTCTTAAAAATTTTAAATAAACATAATATTCCTAAAAGCATTTTTAAAAGAGTATTAAAATATAAGACTGCCAGCTTTTTCAATATCAAAGCTCCTTTTCTAAGGTTGTAATTGTTCTCACAGCCATTCGTGATGCTATTTTTTATCCACCACTTAATACGCAAAAGTTCAATAAAAAAGAATGATTCTTTTGAAAATTTAAAAAATGGCTAACATGATTTTTTTAAGGAGTTCTCACTTATCTGATTGGAAAATAGTAGTTCAAGCATCACTTTCCCAGAATAGAGACCCTCTGCATATCTTCTGCATATCTTCTGGAGGACTGTGGGTTCCTGAGGGCTTCAATCACTAGTTCTGGCCAGAAGTTAAGAGACACAAAGCCTTCAGACTTACATAAGAGATTCCCACCTTAGGTATAGATCTGCACATCTCTCCTTTTGCAGTCACTCTGGAAAGCAGCAGCCAATATACACTAAACAAGAAGTTAGCTTGGGGCAAAATGGGAAGTATGGAACTGGCAACACCCTGCTTTGAGGTGATGAGGTGGTGCCCCATCTCTTCCTTTAGTGAATTCCCACTCCTGCTGTTATGGGACTGGCTATCCTGGGCCTCTCCTCCTGGTAAACCCAGAGAGAGGCACTTGGCCCAAACCAGGCCCATCAGATTCTTCTTTCCTAGGACATAACATGTTGAAACTGGGCATTTGATGGAATGGCCTAAAGAGACTCTCCATGAGTTGCTACTGCTGAATTCTCTGGAATTACTCTCATTCTCTGAGTCCTGGTTATTCAACTTTTTCTTCAATTCTGGAAGCTACTCAATTTCCTTCCAATAAAGTCCTTGTTTTTAATTAGAATTATGAACATTTCTATAGCTTACAACCCAGAAATGTTGCCTAATGTGTGGCTGCAACTCAAACAGTGTGTAGGGAAGGACAAGTGAGGTTGGGGGTAGGGAAAGAACAAAGGCTCTGGTGCAATCTGGTCAGATTTGTCACCTGTATCCATTAAAGCATGATAGAGTATCCTTGTTGATATCCCCTTAAGGGATATTGTGAGAATGGACTTCTGTCCACTCTTGAGGCTTTGGACATACTGACCTATTCCCTTTTCCTCAGAAGAACCAGGTCCTTTCCTGCCTCAGCGTGGGTCTTGGTAAATGCTCTCCCTCTGCTTGAAGTATTGCCATTATCATCACCACCACCCTTCAACTAGCAAAGTCCTATTTGTCTTTAAGATCTTAGTTAAATATCATTCCTTAGATAAATCTGTGTTACAGAGACAAAGCAAAATTCAGGTCTCCCAAACTACTTGAAAGCATTAATAGTGATTATAATTAAATTACTGACTTTATAGTTAGGTATTGAATGTTTGCTCACTCTACTCTAACATACACCCCATGACTGTCCAAAACCTTACCTTTCTTATATATCCTGATGCCATATGCATTAAAGTGTATATTCAGTTTCTAGCAGAAAGCCTTCCATCTCACAGAGAATCAAATATCTGTTGAAGAAACAAATGATCTGATGAGATAAGCTATGTGAAAACTTTTGAAAAAATAGGATGAAAAGACGGGATATAGTAGAGTTCCACACTCCAAAACAAGTACATTTGTGTAACTTATTTTCCATTTCACATTTCCTGTCCATCACCGTGGGTCACTAGATGTCAGCAGACTTAATTGCCTTTCCTTCTGAGGACTGATTTGGAAGAGGATAGTTTCAAAAGTGCAGCCTGATAGGTGGCAGGGTCTCAAGGGGTAATTAGTAGAATCTCTGTATAGCTTCAGCCATGCCACCCACTCCAAAGACACTCCAAACACAAGGTCGTATCTAAAACAATGTATTTTCTAAATAAATGCAGCCTTAAGACAAGCGGCTCTCCCTGCAACGAGATTTTCACCCCTAACCCCTCTTAGGTAGACTCTGGAAATGGCACACTCCAGATGGCATTCTTGTTGAGGCTTAGTTAGTCTGATTCCTCCTCTGCTATAGATCAGAAGACAGGAAATGCGTGCCATGGCAGAAAGTGACCTGACCCAAAAGGACAATGGGGAATTAATGTTTGTACTGGAGAATGAGGAAAAAGGGGACTGGGCATATCACCCGAACCGCAAGAGAATTCTGTTAACAAATCCAGTGTAAGAACAAAGAATAACTCACAAAAGAAACAAAATCATCAAAGATGCACCCTGCACAATGGTCATGTTCCTTGCCATTTTAGTTATGCCACCACAAAGGTAACCGTGGCGTTTGTCCATGCAACAAAGATACAATTTTATGATTATTTTCATGCTAAAAACAGCTTATTTCTCTTCCAACTGTCTTTTGAGGCCTTCGTTTACAAGCTGTGGGAGGGGAGCTTGAAATAATATGAAATTGTGGGTGAGAAAAAATAAGCACAAGCATTCCTTTGAAATGTTCTTAATAAATTTTTAAATTAATTTCCAGGCTGATAGGTCTCAGAAATCAATTTAAACTATTTAACTCACCATGCAAGAATGAAATTATTAAAAAAAAAAAAAAAGAGGCAAGCTGAAAAATTTTGAAGGCTATGTGCAGAAAGCCTTCAGGAGACAGCAGGAAGGAAAACTGCAGGCTTATAATGGGATTAGGAGGGTTTTTTCCTCTTGGAGAAGTGCTCACTGAAGAGTACTAAGAGGTCCAATTAAAAACCCCATTATACTCTTATGAATAGTTGAGATTTCAAACACTCATCTGAAGATAAGAGTTCTAACCAGCTCATACTAGATGATCCTAACCTGGTTGTGAGTTTGGGGTTATTTTTATCTTCAGTTCTATCTTTACAGAGTTTACATTATAGGTGCTAGACTGTATCTCTCCCATTCGAAATGTGTCTGTTCCAGGATTTTCTCCATATATACAAATAAACACCAGCTCCGCTTTTCCTATTACTCCTTCAATAAAAAGAAAAATATCCTCATCATATCATAGTTTTGGTCTCTTGGGTCGAGAAAAACAGAGTAGATACATGGAAGAAATCTAAATTTTTCAGGCAATTAATAAAGTATTAGCATGTTTTATGCAAATGTAAACCAACACCAAATGTTCTCATTGGGCATATACCTAGATCATAGGGGTAGAAAGTCTTCGACATCCAATTTTTGTGTTTCAGCTGAAATGCTGGGTAGAAAGTATAAGTTTAGCAAATATTTGGATTATTTGATGAGAGTAGTGTTCCTCCCAGCAGTGTCTTGTTCTTCTTATAATTCATATTTCTTTTATTCAGAAATTAAGAGCAAAGCATTACTTTTAGCCTATCTTTTTAATTCCATTCAACTCGATTTAGTTCAATTCAATTCCACCTTGCAACTATTTACTGAATCTTTTCCTATCCAGAACTGAATTAATGTATGTTAAGTAATACCAAGAACCTTACTACTTGGTTCCTTTAACTACTCATCTACTCTTCATTTAATGACATAGAAGTAATGTATTCATATAATTGACCATATAGATCTCTCTCTGCCTCTCTCCGTCTCTGTCTCTGCCTCTCTTCCTCTCTCTCTCTAAAATATATTATTATATATTATGTATTATACACACATACTTTTCTATTTATCTGTCTAAATATCTATTAAATACAGAATCTATCTAAGTATCTTTCTATCCATCTAGCTATTTTAGAATAATTTTACAAAGAATCTTTAGAAGAGTTATGAAAATAAATTTTACCTCTATAGTTCCTTACCCTACCTACAAACGCTTAGGCTTACACACTCATTCACTCAAACCCACATGCACACTCACACACATTTTTTTTTCTTATTTGAATCCGACACCACACACCACAGCTGCCAGTGCCTCAGGGGCTTTAAACATCAATCAGCTTCACAGCTGGAGGCAGAGTGATCTACAGCAATAAAGCTTAAAGTGCTTCCTTTTCTGATATAATTTGATTCTTCCATTAGAGCACTCTTTCTTTCTTTCTTTCTTTCTTTCTTTCTTTCTTTCTTTCTTTCTTTCTTTCTTGTTTAAGCTAAAGCAAATGTTCTCTGTCCATACCAGAGCAAATAAATAGTTACCTTAAAGAAGCAGAAGGTATTACTCACCAGTTAGGATTCTGGGTAGAGAATATATTGATCCAGTACTCTTTACTTCTGAGTTTCTCACCTCTGTGTCTAGGAGATTTGCCTCTCTCCTACTTCCTCCGGGCTGCCAGTGACCTTGGTTCTGTTGGTCTGGGAGTGAATTCTGGTAGCTAAAATAGAACAGATAACAGTGGCTTTACTGATATGTTCTTGGGTTGCCAATCCTATAAAATTCAGTGAAATACAGAAAGGTGTTATGACAATCACTGCCCTGTTTTTCCCCTGAACCCAAAGTGCTTAAGTTTCAAAGTTTCTCCACCAGGTAGAAAACATTCCTTTGATCATCAGTTTTAAATTATCTTAAATGCGATTTATCTCTATCTTTACCATTGTCTCTCTGACAAGGTCAACGTAATTGTTAATCATTAATTTTGTAGGTTTTTAAAAATTTTTATTTTATGAAGTCCTAAAAAGGGCAGAAAGTGATATGAATTCCACCCAACTTTGACAATGATAGTTGCAAAAAATTGGCTATTGTCAATAAGGTTGTGCATTCAAAGATCAGTTGTGAGAGTGGGTCAGAATCCAGCTGTGGTACATGAACTTATGCTTTCGTTCCTATCTAAAAAGACTGATTAGAATATTTGGGTTTGTTTTGCTTTGCTTTTTACCCCCAAAAGGATAGAATTTTGGCAACAAAAATCCAGATTATTTTTAACAAGATGAGCCATCACGTCTCTACTTGAAGCCTGTTAGCCCAGTCTGTCTGCTGCCACCACCCTTCTCCAGCTGTAGTACTTGCTGTTTGTTGGCTCTTTTTTCATGCTTTATTTGAAGCTTGATCATCCCTTAGAAATTGTTAGGTTAATCTTTATTCACGCAGTTTATTTGATAGTTTGAAAGCACAAATCTATAAACCCAGTTCATACCAAACTTTACGATGATGGAATCTGAAAATATCAACGATAAAGGGTCCTCAGAAATCCTTAGCCCTATACTCCTCCATCTTACCCCTTTTTACAGGTGAGAAATATGAAGCTCAGAACGTTTAAATGGCCAAGAGCACACAGGTGATTATTTATCAAACTGACATTTGGGCCCAAATTTTCTAAATCCCTATGGCTATGGACTCACTTGCACATAACCCCTCCATTCATATGATAAAGCTCTAACCCTCTGTATGTGACTGTATTTGGAAATAGGACCAAAACAGAGATAATTAAGTTTAATTAAGACCATAATGGTGGGATATAATCTGATAGGGCTGATCTTTATATAAAGAAGAGGCACCAAATCTTTTTCTCTCCACCTTGTCAGAACATAGAGAGAAGATGGCCATCAGCAAGTCAGGAAGAGCAAGCACTCTCACCAGGAACCAACCCTGACAGCACCATGCTCTTGGACTTTACGACCTATAGAATGGTGAGAAAATAAATGTCTCTTGTTGAAGTCTATGGTATTTTGTTATGACAGCCCCAGTTAAGACATTTATCTTTCCATATTTTTTGTTTGTATCTTATAACTGCATGCTAAGCTCAAACATTTTATAAGAGATCCAATTCCACTATTAGACACTGAGTGGAATATGAAGGGTGATATTCATAGGCTGATAAAATGTGTTTACCGGCCGAGCTCACCATCAGTAATTGTGCCTGCTGCCTGTGTCCAAGCAACAGTGGACAGGATCAAGAAAGGAGGAAACCTGTTTTATTGTGTCAAAATTTTCTAGCTTCAATCTCACACAAATGGATCTAGTTTTCATTTATTCTTATGCCGTAAACGTCTGCTCCTTGGTTTAGTTCTTCCATATCGGTGTGATGCCACCACCTGGTTTTGTTTCCTTTTTCCTTACCCTCCTTTTCCATCTTCTCCTTCTCCTGCCTTTTCTCCTAGAGTGCTATGTTAATTTTTGGGAAAAAAAACCTCTATAATCTGTTATAGAAGTTTATTCATTATTAATTCAGGACTCTGTGAGACAAAGACAATGGGCGGGGGGAGACAGAGACAGAGAGAGAGAGAGAGAGAGAGAGAGAAACAGAAAAAGGTTTGTGTCTCCACTTGGACCAGAGTGAAAAATTAGTTTTTCCCCAGGTGTTTGCTTTGCAGTAATTTTTAGGAAGACCAAATTTCCTCATATTTGAAATTAAATTTTAAAATATCTACTTCAAATTATAAATAAGTAGTAATTACCAGCTCACATATTTGCTTTCAAGGTTTTAATTTACTAAGATATTTTAAGAAAAAAAAGAATTATGTTGTACTCAATCTTCCTAAAATTTTGCTTATGTATCAATTTTCTGTTCTAACCCATTCCACTGACATTTTCTTCTTAAAGAAGGAAGTAAAACTCCTAAAACTGACTCCTGAGGTTCCTCATGACTGAGTCCCTTCCTATTTTCCCAGCCTTGATGCTCATGGATCCCTTACAACTTTCCTTGCCTTTGACAAACTGGTTGATCCCTCATCTCCCAAAATCACAGTGTGCATTTCTGTCATTTGGTCATTTCTTCCAAACAGAAATGTCTTCTTTCTTCTCTGCCACTCAAATACATTCCACCTTTTCTTCAACTTTAAGTCCCACATCCCATCTCTTTCCCAAATACTTCCACAAACACTGATTCCTCCTTTATTACTACTTCTATACCATTTAGTCTGTATTAGTCTGTATTTACTACTTATATGCCAATCTGTCAGAGTATTTCTCTTCCATATGTGTATGCCCTGGCCCCTTAAGAATCAATTGCTTTCTAACACTCTACTGGAGCACCTGACACGATGCCATGCACATATCAGATGCTCCTTAGATTTGTTAATGGTGATAATGAACTTGTTCTGTAACTATTCTTATTGCCATCACTCACTACCTAATGTGCATGAAGCAATTATCATGGAGCAAGTGCTGAGTCAACTGCCTGACATCAGTTGCTGCATTTACTCTTCCCACAACCTCCTGAGATAGGCCCCCTTTGCTTTTTCAAAAATAAAGAAAATGAGGCTGAGATGCCATAACAGGAGGATTATTTCATGACTAAATGGTGGGGAAAGGGCCTGACAGGTTTATGCCATCTCCGGGGAAGATACTCCATAGACATTACATCACAAACCATCCTGTGACACAGTTTCATCTCCCAAATGAGAAAATCTAGCGCCAAAAGGTGAAGTATGTTGGCCAAGGTCAGGCAAGGTTTCAGACATCAGATTCCTCATCTTTAAGGATAATTTTCTTCAGTATCTGCTTTGAGGTTTTGGGAAGAAAAATACTATATTTCAATGTAATATGTTTTCTTTACCAAACTTAAAGTATATTCTCCTTGTAACTAAGAATCACCACATGCAGATTGAAGAAGTAGTTTATTTGTATTTAAGAATAAAAAAACTACTTTAACCAATTAATGGATATCATTCCAACACAATCTGTGTGTTGGAAAAATAAACCTCTTGCAGTTGGGGACCATCTCACGATAATTGATTTTAGGTTGTTACTATGAGGAAAAACCCAATCCAAATAGTTGGTTCAAGGTATGGCCCAGAGCCTCTGAGCACAGAGCACTTGGCAGAGAGCATGCCTGGAGTCTGCCAGGCAGAGGGATGGGTCTCTTCAGAGAAATACTACATTTTAAAGGAAAGATTTTTTCCCCTCTTCACAGCATTTTCAAATCTTGGCACTAAAGAGGGGGAAAAAAGGTATGTCTTTTCTTTGAAATACTGGCTTTTTCTGAAAAGACCACCCTCTCCCCAAGCCTTGGAAACTTCAAACAGTCTGACCAAGAAGTCAGAACTCCTCTGGTTGAAGAAGCTGTTATCTTGAAAGCTGCTACAGGCTATAAGCTCTTAGAGGGTCCTGGAGCTCAGAGTCTGTTTGTATTCATTTTTAATAAGCTAAATGAAAAGTGGAAGAGAATTCCGAGTGTGTGTATAAATGCATACATATGTGTGTATCCATATATGCATACATTCTTGCATTTTAACATTATAAATATATCAATTAGTTAAATATGCACCTTATGAACTAAAGGATTTTTTAAAAAAGAAATAAACTTCAAAAGCAGATGTAAATTTATTTGAAAAATTGCGATTAGGCTTTTTACTACATATATTCGTGTAGCAAATTTTCTGTGAAATTTTAATTGGATTTCATACTTTTTGTCTTATTTTTATGTACCTCACATTTCACTTCTCTGAAGAAGTTGACACAATTTCCATGTGTTTCTCTTACCTGATATTCGAGTTTAAATACATTTTAAATGCATGGATTAAAGGGCAAAATCCAAAGTCATTGACTAGGGTGAATATTAATTTTAATGCAGCAGCTCTATTTTTGGCACTTCTACCCTGTGGATACTTCCTGTGTCTCCTTGGCTCATCTAATTGTTGTTCTTGCTTTCCACATAGGAAAAGTCCCAAATTATGCATATACACACACACATGTACCTAACTATCCTATAAATGCATTCAGAGAGGAAAATAATGACCAGAGCATCGAATTACAGTCCAGGCGGTTTTGGTTTTCTGCAGTTCCCATAACTGTACCCCTCTAGGAGTTCCAAAGTCTTGAACAGGAACATAATATATCTTTGGGCTACCCCTGACACTTTTTGGACCGCACTTTATATCCCTTGTATACACTTTCTACTCGAACTATGGCCGTAGCAACCAATCTCACACAGGTGTATCCAGAAATACCTGGCCTCAGTAGCACTTCCTTACTTTTTGACCTAGGACTTCTTTGATGACTTGTGAGATGCCTGTGTGAACCATCCAGGCCATTCTGACACAGCACAAAGGAGTACAAGGAGCCAGCTGCCCATTGAATTGACCAGGGGCCAATGACAGATATGATACAATAGATAGATACATCCTTCAGGTGAACAAATCAGAGCTGCATCTTATATACTTAAGAGACTCTCCAGCAAAAAAGGAGCCCCATTTTGGAGTCCCTCAGTAATGACTGACTTAATAACATACCCATAGACTGACTTTTCCTCCTTCTGAATGTCACATTATGCCTTGTTCTCAGCTGTGGATGATTTTGCTCCACCCATCCCAATTATCAGGGTATTTGGAAATGTCAGGAGACCTTTTTGGTTGTCACAGCTTCAGAGTAGAGGCTATTGGCATTGAGTGGGTAGAAGACAGGGCTTCTTCTAAATATCTTACAATATATACAACAGCTCTTACAACAAAGAATTACCTGGATCCACATAACTTCCCTATTTTTTTTAGGGAAATCCAGACCGAGACAGAAGCAACTGGGTTGTAGCTACATTATCAACATCTACTTTACAAAGCATTTTTTATTAAAATATGTGTGTGTGTGCACATGCACATGTGTGTATATTAGCTGTCAGCTCAACTTGCCTTCTTAGACTGCCAAAATATATTCCACTGCCCTTTCAATTTGATGCAAACAGGTTTGGGGGTGGGAGGGGGACTTGGAGGAAGAGCTAAATTAAAGTCTAATGACACTTAAAAACTTAATAAAAATCTAATGACACTTGAAAAAAGGAGGCTGAAAATCAGCTATTTAAGTTCAACCTGAATTGAGTTTTGCAGTAAACTGATCTGGACAGTGATGAAACCAGAGTTTACACAAAGCTTTCTGTGAATCAAGGCTCTGCTTTTTCTAAATGGAGATTCCAACGTTAGTTTTTGAGGGGAGTGGTAAATGTTTTTCCCCCCACTCAACTGCGATTCTTTGGAGACAGGGTCTTCTTTCATCTGTGAATTTCTCAGAACTTTTTGGTTTGTCTCTGCCTAGGACATGTTCAATTAGTTAGTGAATTTGTGGCAGAACCAAGGTTATGCCCTGGTCCCTTGATTCTTAATGCGTTTCTATTCCCAAGGAATATGGATGGCCTAGGATGTTTAACACAGATGAACAATGAAGCAAGACAATCACTCGGTAGCCATTTAAAAAAATTTTTTAATGTTTTATTTACTTTTGAGAGAGAGAGAGAAAGACAGCATGAGCAGGGGAGGGCCAGAGAGAGAGGGAGACACAGAATCTGAAGACAGGCTCCAGGCTCTGAGCTAGATATCAGCACAGAGCCTGAAGCGGGGCTCGAACCCACGAACCGTGAGATCATGACCTGAGCCGAAGCTGGACGCTAAACCGACTGAGCCACCCAGGGGCCCCACAGTAGCCATTTTAAAGTAGCATTCTTTGTCATCCCTAAGGATACATTTCCTATTTTTCTATCACTTTTAGAAAGTTCATTTTGATCATTTTTCTGTTCAAATATTGTTATCAGGTCTGTCTTGTTTCCTATACCTTTTATTTTTTTTGAAAGAGAGAGACAGCATGAGAGGGAGAGGGGCAGAGCGGGAGACACAGAATCGGAATCAGGCTACAAGGCTCTGAGCTGTCAGCACCCATCTCGCCCGAGGTGGGGCTCAAACTCGAGCTATGAGATCATGACCTGAGCCAAAATCTGACGCCCAACTGACTGAGCCACCCAGGCATGCCTTGTTTCCCATACCTTAAGGGAAACTTTAGTTACCCATGCACTAAGTTTCTACTTCTCAGGATGCAAGAAAATAAAATCACCGCTCGTTAGGTATTTGGTTCATATCAGATATGGGTTAAACCTCTGAATTCTTTTAACCCCTCTACATCTACAAAATTGGCTAAAGGAGAAAACATTTTCAAAAGCATACTGATCTTTCAATTATACTCTGAACAGGGAGCTTTTCCTCTCATCATTCAATTACATCTTAAAAGTTTAGTAAAATTAAGGAAAGAGAGCTCTTCTCATTTTTTTGTGGTTGTTAAACTTGATTTGAAATTTGAGACAGTGTATAATTCAACTAAACTGAATCCCTCATTTCAAGAATCAGAACATTTAACTTCTCTGTGGGCAGACCTAGAAGAGCCTGCTGCCTTGATCATTGTAGATTGTGCTGTTTCCTCTGAGCAGATCTTCTTTAATTACAGAGCAGTGATAATGCTACCTCACACTTCTGCTTGTGTTTTCTAAAGAGCCAGTCATGGCATTAGTATCAGACACAGCACTCAAGTGGAAGAGGAAAACAAGAACACAGGCGAATGAGCAAATTATAATTTTTCATGCTTACAAGGAACCTTCTCAAAAAAGAGAAATGATATGTAACCTCAAATAAACTTCTGACTTGAATTCTGCTCTCTGACCTATGGCCTCTTGCAACCTCTTGGCCCTCTCCTCACCATGAAGGGACCGTAATATAGTATTCATTCTCCTAAAACATCAGCAGATGTTTAAAGGATCCATGTTTTGAAAGCATCCTGGGGACAAAAAAGAAAACAAAATGGCTCGGAAACATGTAATAGTTGTATTAATTCACCTTTATAATGAATCATTAAAAGTGAACCCAGAGAAACCTACCTGTTGTGGATTCTTGCTTCAAGCTTTCTCTGTGCTCCCCGCCCTGAACCTGAAACTTTGCGGAGAATGATTGTGGATCGACAGTTTTAAGGTTCATTAAGCATACTCCCTGCTGCATATGCTTTCTGATGTGCTATGATGCTGAATGAGATTCCCATATTTATGAATATTAACAGAACTTTTTTATTAAAGACGTGCTTTATTAATCTTAATAAATCATAGTTTGTCGGATCCTTTCTGACTGCTTCTCAAGTAAAATGGGGCTTGACTGTGCAGTAACAGTGTTTATGTCATGCTTGAATTGTTTAAGGTGAG
Source organism: Cryptoprocta ferox (assembly GCA_028646485.1). NCBI lineage: Eukaryota > Metazoa > Chordata > Mammalia > Carnivora > Eupleridae > Cryptoprocta > Cryptoprocta ferox. Next base: position 60,288,171 of record CM053577.1, on the reverse strand, counting down.
GCTTTGAGTAGTTTTATTGCTTTTGTTTATATAGGTAAACCCAATCTGCACATTTGAAATGATTGATGAACTGCAGCCTCACTTGGAGTGTTTGTCATCACTCATGTGCTGAAGTGACATTTCTTTATGTATTTTGGCATAAACACATGCAACCACTGGCAAAGCATTTGACCCTAGAGTCTGACTATTTGTCATTCTAATCTTTTTTTGCCCAAAGTCAGGCAAGTTACTGTATATTCTATCTTCATGCACATTGCTAATTATTCAACAGACAGTAAAATAGTCTGGGGGCTGGGATTGCATAAATTGCTGAATGAGCGATCTTCATTTCTCCAGCCAGGCAGCTAGGTACTATGCAGAAAAATAAATAAAGTTGAGATGCATGTAAATGTCAAGGAAGACAGCCGTATTGAACTACAATAGCTTTTCAGGAAATTCTGCAGCTTCTATCAATGGGAATAAAAAAAAGAGAGAGTGGAAAATGCTATGAGTGTGGAGTTTAGCAAATCAAATGTAGGCAAAGATTAAGCAAAATTCATTGAACATGACTACCTTGGAATATAATTTTCCTATAATGGGTCTTTGAAAAGCAAGTAACCAATATCTCATATCATGTGGACAGAGATAAATGAAAGGCTTCCTAACCTCCAGGCTCAGAGTTCAAACTCTATGTTGTGTTGTTTGAAAACTTGTGATTATTTATTGGTGAAAATGTCAGAAAAATAATTAAAGTGTGAAGTAATTTTCTGAGGAAAGCAATCACACCTCATTTGGAGAACATTGCCATGATCGTATTCCTGTAATTCTGAATGAACAACAACAGAGGGGAGGAGTGAAGGTGGGGAGGAGGGAACAAATTTCAAAAGACTTTAAGAGAAACCAAAATAAGTGACATCATTATTACCTGGTTCATAGAGTATAGTGAAAAGGCAAATAGGTAACGTTTCATAGAAAAATAAGAGTTAACAATTCTAGACAGAATACAAGATGTGGTTCTTAGGATATATATTAATGAGAAATAAGATAGCTTGCCCTCTTTTTAGAATACGAAAACAGTTTAGTTACCATCAACCAATTTTAAGCTAACTATTCAACTCTGGATAGTTGACAATGAGGAGACTCTGTGTTGAGCACAGAGATTTCAAGTCCTTGTCCATGGTTGGTACCACTCACTAGGGTGTTTTTCCAGGGGAAGTTTCCATCCTCTCTCTTTTGTAATCAAGAGGACATGCTGGTTCTCATAAAATGGATTTTCCTTAGTTCACTCATGTCTGGAGAATAAGCCTTTAGGTAAAATGAGAAAATGTTAAAGAACAGCTTAAGAAGATAGTAGCCACTGAGTCAGTGACAAAAATGAACATTGAGGTCACCACAAATCCTCACAAGTATTAAAGTATAAAATGTACCATTTTTATGTTAACTTGATATGAATGTTACAGTTCAGGCAGGTAGTATAGGAATCCCTTTTTTTTTTTACTTTAATTTTCTTTTGTTTTCCGAGTGGCTTTTGATTTTGCTTTATTAACTATAGTTTGCTATATTATTGTTCAAAGTATTTGCTGCCTTCCTCTGAGGTGGATTTTACTTCCCTATGACTTTAGATTTATTGTGTAACTGGCAGCACCCCTGCCAGCAAAAAGATTATGAATTAGGAATGGCCATGTGATTTCCCTTGGCCAATGCAATGTGCACAGAGGAGCCTTTGACTCATCAATATGGAAGTTTGGGAAATCATTCTATATTTCCACCACACTCTTGTCCCTCTGTTAAAAGTTTGGAAATATTTCTGAAAAGGGTCACTTCACCTGCCTGGGCCCCAGAACAAGAAGAGGAACAGAGCTGCTCTGGTTCAGGAAGGACATGGAACATGAGTATAAAAGATACCCTTGTGGCATGTTACTAAGATTTGGGGGTTGTTTTTTTAATGCTAGATGTTATCCTAAGGATTTGGCAATCTTCTGTAAATCAGAAAAATGTATGAAAATGTTCCTCTGGGATTCCTCATGATTCTTCTTACATTCATTAAATCCGGTTCAAAAATTAATCATTAAACATCTAACATTCTACAAGGTGGTGTGAAGAGGTACCAATAAAAGCATGCACCATAATCCTGACCTTCATGGCTTTTACATTTTAGTCACTATTTACAGTCTCTATTTAAGGAAATATTTCTCTTACTCTCTTACTCTTCAAGACATAGGCACCAAAATGATGCACACATTTACACATATATGTGAACTATAATTAGAAATCTGATTTTCAGAAGCCATAAAGGACAGTCCACCAGTTCATGTTTCTTCCTTGATACATCCATACATTGGATATAGCTTCATAGATAGTTGGCATTATGGTTGTTGCTAAACTTCATGCTGAGCATTTCCACATCTTACCCTTTATAGCCCTATCACTGCCTTGTGAGGTAGATGTCATGGCCCAGACATTACAAATGAGCCCTGCCTAAAGGCTCAGGACATAGAAGCAGTGAGTAGGAAATCCACTCTAGATCTTCTGGCCTTGACCTACTCTCTTTCCTCTATGCCACCCTGGCGTGGAACAAGAGTGTTTCACAGTGATGGTGCCCTGGAAGCTGTGAGGCACTGGGCTCTATGATAACTGGGCTGTAGTCTTTTTTCAGGCACTCTGAAGCTGTGTCCCCATGATCCTCTCTGGCATTTTGTTCACTCAAAATCACCTCAGTTGGACAATGCATTTCAATGAATTTCTTCATGGCTTATTTTGATGGACATGGAACACAGGGAGAATTTGCAGCTCTTCTTTCTTTCCATTTCCTTCTTCCTCCTAGGGATAATAGATCTAATGCCATGAGCAATGGTATCTGAGGACTATCAGCATAAGGAGCTATGTTTCCATTTCCTGTTAAAATCCTACTGCATATGCAGCAACATATTCTTGGCCTGGCCTTGTTTCTTTTAAACCTCAGGTTTATAACTTGTGTTAATTTGCATGGTTGCATTGAAATAATGAGGACAATAATTAGAGTCCAAAACATTATGAATCAGAGGATTCACTTCAATATAACAAAAGCATTCAAGAGTAACAAGGTAGAGCATAGACTAAAGAATGCGGTTATAGCACACTTCATGTGACCATGGATTGAAAGTGGATACACCAGTGTGTTTGGTATGAAAGAAAGCATTAGAATATTCTTTGTGTTTGGAGCTCACACAGCATGGAAATTTTAGCAGTAGTAATATGGAATGTAGTGTAGAATCAAGTCTAAAATTTCATGAGAAAACAATGGGTACAGTTTCATCCCTTTGTCACTATAACCTGGGCATCCCCCCAAAATATGAAGTCTGGTGTCAAAGACTACTGCAAGCTATCCTCTTTCATTTAATTTTTTAAAGTTTATTTATTTTGAGAGAGAAAAAGAGCTCATGTGAATGGGGGAGGGGCAGAGAGAGAAGGAGAGAGAGAATCGATGCTGGGCTTGAACCCATGAACTGTGAGATCACAACTTGAATAGAAATCAAGAGTCCAAAGCTCAACCCAGTGAGCCACCCACACCCCCCAAGCCATCCTCTTTAAGATGACCAAGTTCCTTTAGCTTTGTCTCTTATTCTTGTCATTTCTTATGCTCCTTATTTTATTGATTTTAAGCTATGATCATGTTATCTGTGTTATCTACACCTTTCTCTGTGTACTTACAAGGTGTAATCTGTAATCTGACCCTCAGAATATTATTGAAAAACAAAGTGACTTTGATATGAGGGTACATACATGAGTGTGTACAACAAATTTGAATGCAACTTAAGTTACCTAGGTACTTATTCGCTGAGTAGATGTAACAAATGTAAGTACTTGAATAAACATTTTTATATTACAATACACTGATGTGCACACATTCATGCATTCATTCATTTAACAAAAATATGTTTAGTGTCTGAGTTATGATAAGCCCACTTTCAGGAGTTGTAGACAGAGGACTTAATAAAACATAAGCTGATATCCTAATGGGGAAATTTGACAATAAACAAATGAGAAGAAATGTATTTAAATATGTTTAAAAATAGCAATTGATAGTTACTAACAAAATTTTAAAGGGTAAAGGAATAAAAGATACAGATACCATTTTAAGTACTGTGGTCAGGGAAAGCCTTTGCCAGGATGCAGTTTTGAGCAGAGACTTGTAATAGGGATATGGGTAACAATTACAGATTAAAGTGTTCACTGATGATTTGTCTAATGACTCTTTCTTATCCAAGGACTTAACAGTTTTTTCTCTCCTCCTTTTATCTTTTCCCCTCCCTATCTTTATTTTCCCAATTATATTGTTATATTTAATTTTTTTTACATTTATTTATTTTTTAGAGACAGAGAGAGACAGAGCACAAGTTGGGGAGGGGCAGAGAGAGAGGGAGACACAGAATGTGAAGCAGACTCCAAGCTCTGAGCTGTCAGCACAGAGCCTGATGTGGGGCTTGAACTCACAAACCGTGAGATCATGACTTGAGTCGAAGTCGGATGCCCAACCCACCCAGGCTTCCCTATATTGTTATATTTAAAATGCTAACCTTTATTTTCTTTCATTTTCATTACTAACATAAAATCCTTCATACAATGATAGCTTCTCTTCGAAAATTAGAAATACCTTACACCCTATCATTTATACTGGAAATTCTCCAGATAATCTCTCAGAACTAATAATTTTTTTTACCAGCAGAGAGTTTTTAAAAAATATTTTCCCTTGAATTAAAAGATGTTTCATTTTTCTATATAGAGATGATTTATCAGCCAGCTTCTCCTCCAAATTACTGAGCCAATTCAGGGGAGATGAAAGAATTTATTCTTTAAGGTAAACATAGAGAGAAAAATCAGAAAGAAATTGACAGCCTAGTGAGACAAAAAGGCATATTCATTAAAGAAAACCTTTTTAAGAAAAACTTGGAACATTACCTCTTTGAAAAATTACTTCTCTGTCACAGCTGTGTGGCTACACACACACACCTAAGGCTACCTGCAGGTAGGGCACGTAGCTCTCTATAGCCATGGTACACAAAGCCACCTTGAAGTCCACGTTTCTTTTCATCCTAAGGCTGAAGCAGAAAAGAGGTAAGGAGATTCCCTGCAAAGAGTTGAGAGGCAGTGACAATGTGTCTCGGCTTTGCACTCTGACTGGGTGAGCTTGGGCACATTACTTGACCCAGGGACTTGATTTTTCTTCAAGTGTAAATGGAGATAATAATGCTTACCTCATGGAGTTTTCTAAAGATTACCTGAGATAATGTACATACAACACACACCCTAGGGCCTTGGCATGTGGTTCGCACTCAGTCATTATGAGGTCTAATTATTACTATTGCCTCAATTTCCCTTCCCTCTGTATTCATTCATTGATGCATATGGAAGTATGGACAAGAAACATACTTGAGAGAGGTGAAAAATTGGAGATGACTGACAGACACCATGTAGTAATCATCTGTCATCCTCAAAACTTTGAAATTCCAAGCTCTGGTCACCATGAAGTTCTGAGCCTTGCCAACGATAGCAGTTCTATAAATGCTCAAGTAAAATGGAAGAGCACAACTACCTGAAAAAAGGTGAACCACGCCAGATTGTTTTACCACCTGAACATATGTTGTAATGAGCACAGAAGAAGGTTCTGATGAAACCGTCATAGTTTAGATCTCATCAAGAAGAGCTTCCAGAAGTTAGTAATCCATGTATGTTGCAGTTTTTGAGAGTCAGGAGAAGGAGCCAGGCTTGCAGCTATGGCCCACTAACCTTGACAGAGACTTAGCCAAGGAGGGATTTGCCCTCTGCTTTTGAAGGCAATTCAGACAGACACTTTGGGATTTTTATTTTGTTTTTTCTAAAACATGATGAAAGGGGCGCCTGGGTGGCTCAATCAGTTAAGTGTCCGACTTCGGCTCAGGTCATAATCTCACAGTCTGTGAGTTTGAGCCCTGCATCAGGCTTTGTGCTGTCAGCTCAGAGCCTGGAGCCTGCTTCGGATTCTGTGTCTCCCTCTCTCTCTGCCCCTCCCCCACTCATGTCTATCTCTCTCTGTCTCAAAAATGAATAAATATTTTAAAAAAATTTTAAAAATTAAAATAAATAAAATAAAACATGATGAAAAACAAAGAATTTAGTAAAATCATTCTCTTTATTTGTAAAATTTTGTTGTCATTCTCTCCCACTTCAATGTAAGATCTAGGAAGGCAGTGTCACTATCTGCATGTGCTCAGAGCCTAAAACAGTACCATCAACCTAGTGGGACATTCAATAAAAAAATGTAATTTGGGATGAATAAAAGATAAATATATGAATGACTGGATGAGCAGATGAATCAAATAATATCCAGATGAGGAAATGTCTTTTTTATTCCCCTTCACATCTAGGACTATGCCTGGAACCAAATGAAACTTTGATCCATGAATAAATATTTAAGATCTTGAACCTCAGACATACCCTTGACTGAAAAATTGTCCACTTTTCTTTAGGAAAATTGACCTTTTCAACCAAGGATATAGCTTCAAGAAAACATAAACAAAAAGACATAAACCCAGAAAGACATTCTAAATTGCTCTCATATTCAGCATATGTGCTTTGAGATACCTTGAAAAAGCATGTTGTCTAAACTCCCAATTAACTCAGAAGATTCTCTTTCAACAGTCCTGGAAGATGAGTATCTGCTCAGATACATACTATAAAGAGGAGCTCATCACTGTTAGAGCCAGCCCATGAAACGATTGGAAAGCTATAATTGTTAGAACTTTCCTCCTTCTATGGGGTTGAAACCTGCCTCCTAAAGAGTACCTAATGCTTTTTGTTGTTCCCACAGGAACAAAATCAACTTTATTATCTCTTAAATATGGAAGATAAGATTCTTTTCTTTCTGTTTCTCTTTTTTTTCACCTCTAGTGTGTCTGTTGTCTCTTATTCAGAGAAGAAGTGTCTGGTGATTCATGTTCTGCGTAGGTAGCACATAATGTTTTGTGGCCATTTTTAATAATGTAAGAAAAAGAGAAGAAAATATGAAAACTGTCACATTTCAATCTATTATTTCAAATGCATTCTATGAAGAGGCTATTATTAGATCATTTTAAGGATTAGGAAACTGAGGCACAAAGCAATTAAATACTGTTAAAGTCAAGTTAAAGTTTGAGCCCAGAAATAGCTGACTTGAAAAATGTGTGTTTTGTCCTGTCCAGATAAAATGTGATATGTATCTGTAAACTTGGGATCAAAACAATTTACTTGCTCTGAATGAAGGTAAGCTTATATTCCCCAATGGTAAGGTGTTTGTTTCAACACCAACCAGCCCTATTAACTTGTACCTTGGGCATGGAAGATTTCAAATGGGGTATTAAGTATCACTAACATGGACAGGATACCTGAGAAGTGATAGAAACCTGTGTATAACAAGGCAAGAATTGCTTGGTAAGTTCTCTTAACTGAGCCTTGACAGTTCTATAAGAACCTGGGAAGTACAGGACATTCAGACAGACAAGTCCACTCCCAAGGACACTGAATAAGGACAAAGACATCAGAGAGCTGCCACAGTCCTCAGCAAACAGAGCCTGAAGTCTGAAAACTCAACATTAATAAGGTGGATACTCATAAGCATTTCATGATCTATTTCCTTATTATGTATAAACTTGCATACTTTAAAAATAGTTTTAAGTGCTTTACCGTGAAAAACATAGATGTAAGAAAACCATTAAAATACAGATAAGATAACACGGGAGGGAACATAATAATATCCAAAACAATGAGTAACAGTTAGGCTTTGTGATTGTGCACCATATTTGGCCTGAGCTCCCTGGCAGCCAAGACAGAATTAGTGAACAAGAAGTAACCAGTGTGATTTTTGAGGCTAGAACAGAGGCTGTTGTCATATGCCTTTTCCTTATTTCCTGATACACACAAGAGGAGAAGCAGCAGTGTTTTAAGTGTAGGTTGCTCTGAAGGAAGCTAGAAAGGGCAGACTGGACCGCAGCAGATCATTTACAAAGGTTGATACTCAGACAGATATTATCTGTCTGTGAATAATACTTCTGTAAATGACCTAATATGAATTTATTATTCAGTGAATTAATCAACAAGTATTTATTGAACCTCAGCTAAGTGCCAGGCACAATTCCTCTCTCTTTACAGCACACAGTCAATATAAAGAGTGCTTGATTATCTCCCAAATGGTGAGTATAAATCAAGGCTTTTCAAAGTATTTTCATTAGAGAATCTCTTCTGAAATATGCACTGCACATGAGCATACCCAGAAACCCAGTAGTGATACAGGAGTGAGGGAGACAGAGGGTCCTACTCTCCAGAAGCCTGCATTCTAGTGGTATTTTCATACTCACATCATGGAAATCAATACACAGAAATGATTAAGTATTCAGGCATTGAGGTCAAAGGACTTAAGCTCAAATCTTGAGTCTCTCGCTTACCGAAATGTGTGCCATTGACCATCAAACAAAACTGCTCCATCCCTCAGTTCCTGTTAGGTAACATAGGGAAGATTATTCATATGGCTACTGTAAGGATTAACTATGACAACGAGCAATGCTTGGCACAGAGTAAGTACTCGATACAAGCTGGCCAGCACTATGTTACAGATAAAGAAACTGAAGTCCAGGAAGATAGAATGACTGTCTAAAGTCACACAGCTAGCAAATGGTAGAACTTAGATTCATATCCAAACTGCATGACACAAAATTCTTTATTCTTCATTAGTATGCAGTGAAAGACAAGGTCATGAAAAGTCTGGGCCAGAAATTGAAGTCTCTGGAATGACAGGCTACAAAAAAATAAAAATAATAAATTGAATGGAGCAATAAGGAGACATAGAAGATTGGTGGGAGATGGGGGGTATCCTATCAGTGAAATAACCAAAATGTTGTAGAGTGACTGTTTTTCTGGCAATATAAAGAATTATTGGTGGGCGCCTGGGCGGCTCAGTTGGTTGAACATCCAACTTCAGCTCAGGTCATGATCTCACGGTTCATGGGTTTGAACCCCGTGTCGGGCTCTGTGCTGACATCTCAGAGCCTGGAGCCTGCTTCCGATTCTGTGTGTCCCTCTTTCTCTGCCCCTCCCCTGCTCATGATCTGTCTCTCAAAAATAAATAAATGTTAAAAATTAAAAAAAAAAAGAATTATTGAAAGGACAGTGAACAGAGGTTTAAAATTTATTTGGATTTATATTTTAGCTTTTAATGAAAATGGAAAAACTTGCTGCCATAGCTCAAAAAAGGTCCTAGTCATTGAAAGTTTGATTTCAAGGGACAGGGCCAATGAGAAGGAAGTAGGTTCTAACACCTACCACTTTCCAGGGTGGGACCATCTCTGGAGACTGGAAGCAGAGGCTACCATGGCTGTCCAAGGGAGGCCAGGACAGCATAGTATAGAGTGTGGGACAGACTTGGGGCCTTGTGGTTTGCAACTACATAGGCGTCCATTTCTTTACCTCTCTTGGGTTCTACTTCTCTCATCTATAAAATACAGATAATAAAAGTACCTACTTCAGAGGATTGCTGTGAGTTTTAAATAGTTAAAATATGAAATGTGCTTAAAACAGTGCCTGTCACATACTATGTGCTCAGTAAATCCCACCTCTTATTATTACTAAAATTATATTTATGACATTGGGAAAGTTACCTTAGCTCTTTGAAACTTCATTTTCTACTTGTCCGAGTAGGGACCACACTGTAATTATTCAGTTCTGTGACCTTTTTTTTCACATTTTAAAGTTATATAGTCAAAATGAATTTCATATTTGATTTATGTACTTTATGTATAGTTTTTTTCTTGAAAAAAGAAAATGGTCATTGATGGCTAAAGAAACTACACATACCCCAAAGCCTACCACACTGGAAATGTCAGCTTCTCTCTTTTAGTTTCTTTACTCATTTTGGCTCCAGAATCTCATGCTTGCATTCCAATGATATATGGGTATTTACATACATCATGATTTACCTTTCTTTGAAGCCAAGTACTCATTTGTTGTGTCTGTCTTTTCAGAATTAGATTAACATATACTCTTCCCCCGTCTTCTTACAATGTATTTCAGAGCATTACTTTTGAGAATCTGTACTTGGCCACTTCATGAAGCATGTTAGCAGCACAGAGTTTAAAAGCCTGGGCTTCTAAATTAGATAGATAGAACTTCAATATCTTCTTGTATGTGATGGTAATAATGAGATCAACCTTACAGGCTGTTTGAAAATGAATAAGTGAGAATGTTAAACACTTACCACAGTACCTGGCCTATAGCAAGCCCTTAGCAAATGATAGCTCTTATTGTTTTTGTGACCACAATCATGAGTTCTCTACTGTCTAACTATGACCAATAAAATTATGAGCATAAGAATTCTTATGTAAAATATACATTTCATAAAAACTCACAGGTTATCTAATATACCATGTTTCAAATGATCTCAAATTAAGATTCTTAATTTCAATGCATAAATTTCCGTGTTCTAAGGTCAGGAATACCTCTGTTCCCAAAATATGCAATTTAAAAATATTAAAGACTCATGTTAATAAAATATAAATACATCCAAAAAATGAATTGCATTTTAGCTGCTCAATCTCAATAATGAAACTTACTGCAAAATGTCAAGGTCCAGAATACATTCTATTGACACGATTGCACAAACTTTGAAAAGGACCTAAAACAACTAAGAAGCAATTCTGTTCAATGCCAAGTGTTATTTCTGAAATGGAGATTCATGCAGCAACCTAGTTTATAGTATAAAACAAGTAAGCCCTATACATGATACACTACAGCTCGAGTTCCCCAGTTCATATAAGAATCCAGGGGAAAATCTATACATTTAATATGTATGTCAAGTGTGAGATTCATCTGGATTATACAACTGAAAAGTGAAAAAAGGTCACAGTACAGAATGAAGCCATGAATCATCACTCCTGGAGGGAGGACCAAGAGTCTACCCATTTAAAATTTCACAGAATGTTTCCTTTGATCTACCTGTCAAACTGTAGTTAGTAAGACAATGATCAGGTCAAAATAAGAAAACCGATAGACTTCCTCCACTAGGTAAAGATCTTTCAGAGAATCAATAACTAATAGTAATAATCATAGCCAACATTATTAAATACTTATTATGTTTATTAAACACTTCTCATGCATAATTGGTCAGGAAGCCTTTCTGTTCTCTGCCCATAGCATAGCTTTTGGTGCATAAGAGACATTCTATTAATATTTTTTCAGTGAAAACAAAAATTTTATCTACATGAAAATGACAGGAAAGACTGTTATCTTTCTTTAGTATTTTTGAAATACCACCATACTTATAATTTACTTTTTACCATCTTCCGGCCTTCCTTTTTCCTCTTTTTCTTTCTTTCTTTCTCTTTCTTTCTTTCTTTCTTTCTCTTTCTTTCTTTCTTTCGCTTAAGGCTGAGGTAGGAAATTATTTTGCTCAAATGATTATAAACAAACAAACCACTTGATTTTGAATGTTACTCAAATTCAAATTCTTTTATATTCAAATTTATTTTTTTAATCTTAAAAATGTTTCTCCCTGGATATGACTGTATTCTCAAAATATCATCCTTATATAGGCCATTAAAATATCCCCTTTTCCTTAACTTTAATTACTGTTGAGTTTTCTGGGGGTCATTTTCATCTCTTTTGTAAAGGTAAGTAGAGCATTGTATTTTCTTTCCCTTTCATCTCTTATAGCTCCCTAGATCCCTACAGTTTTTCAAAAATAACTGTAAATGATGCAGTTAGCATGCTTGCCAGCTTCTTTCATCCCACAGATAGAAGGTATATCATCTGAACCTGCTGATTTGTAGATATGCCGACTTTCCAAGGACTCACTTAGCCTGCTTTTGTAGATAGCTATTTTTACAAGATCTTCATTACTTCCTGATTGCCCAATATTTTTCTTTTTTTATTCTTTCCAAAGACCAATTTATAAGATAAGTTCAAGGCTTCAGACATGTTAAAGTTATCATTAATTTCAAGATGCTCCACATTTATGAGTCCATTGGTCACAGCATTAGACTGTGTCCCTACTGTGTTCAGAGCACTGTATTTACCAAAGCTAAGAGCAGCTTGAAGCTTTTCTCCCTGAGAGCCTCTTCTTGTTACAATTTCTTTGTTACTCTGTCTCATGTTATCTCCTGCTATAGCTTGGTAACTCACACAACATGTTGGTTTGGATTCATTATCTTCTTCTCAATTTACAATACAGATTACATGCTCCCTTAAACAACTCCGAAGAGTATTACAAGAAAGCACACTCAATGTCTACACATTTCGGTTCTACTTCGTTTATGGAGTTTTATTAAAGTTACTTTGTGTCATATGTTCATTTGTTGCTGTGGCTTAATATTTTCCAAAATATGATTCATTGAGACTTTTTAACTTAGTCAGCTAATGTGTATATCTTGATTGAAATAGAACACAAACAGTGGAGTTTGAGGGGTAGGTGTGTCATTATTATTATCCTAGATTCACCATGATGATATTTATTTAAGTAATAATATAGCTGACTCTAGTTCTGTTAATGGATGATTTTATTTTAAATATGGTTTATAATTTTTTTAATGTTTATTTTTTTGGGAGGGAGAGACAGAGAGCAGGCGAGGGGGGAGGGGGGCACACAGAATCCAAAGAAGGCTCCAGGCTCTGTGCTGACAGCTAGAGCCTGACATGGGGCTCAAACTCATGAACTGTGAGATCATGACCTGAGCCAAAATCAAGAGTCAGAGGCTTAACCAACTGAGCCACCCAGGCGCCCCTAATGGGTGATTTCTGAAGTATGTGTTAGGACTATTAATAGCCTAACAGTTTGTAGGCATTCTGCCCTCACATTATGACACTTGGAAATCATGGATTTCCTACAGTTTCTGCAGAAACTGGCATTCAGACACACACTACATCACTTTTTTACACAATAAAATGGAAGCAACAGACAACTGTCCATCTCTCAGGGTATACTTATAGCCCCATTTACAAGGCGCATGGCTGCTTTTAATTAATACTTGAGTTTCTGTGGCAACTTTCTGACTGTCCTTTGGAATATATGGAGGAAATAAACAAGAGTAAGACATTTTGTTCACTTTGTTTTTGTTAAAATTTCAAGCGCCTTATTTTTTTCACACCCACTGATTTAATTATATCCCTATATAACATAATTCCATCATTAGGCAAAACATTTTTGACCCTTCAAATGTTGGAGAAGCACTGGGCCAAACGAACTGAAGTAGATGGTTCTTAGGACTTAGAAACAAACAAAAAAAGTTGTTTTTTTAATTATTTTTTAATGTTTTATTTATTTTTGAGAGAGAAAGAGAGGCAGAATGTGAGCGGGGGCGGAGCAGACCAGAGCTCGATGCTGGGCTCGGCGGGCTCCACAGGGCTCCGCCAAAGCTGGAACTCACGAAACATGAGATCATGACCTGAGCAGCAATCAAGAGTCTGACACTTAACCGACTGAGCCCCCCAGGTCCCCGGAACACTTGGGGGCTTAGCTATGCAGGTTCCCAGACTGTGGCAGAAGCACAGGTGAGCTCTTCCTTGGCACGGCCTCTCCAGCGGGGCAGCAGAGGACGGCCTAGTGCCAGGTGAAGAGTACAGACTTGAGACTCATACCAGTTGGGTTCAGGTCCGAAAGCTTCTGCTCCTTATTCCTTGAAACTGGACATGTCACATTATCCTTCTGTGTTTTACTTTCTACATATGTAAAATGAAAAATGTATCTGCTTTCTTGTTATGTGAGATGCCATGTGGTATTGCACACAACCCAGCATGAGACTGGGTACTGATTTAATTTTCTTACAAGTTTTATTAAAAAAAAAAAGAAAGAAACAGAAACAAGATTATTCCTAGATAATTAAGCTCACATTAAATGAACTATCTATACAGTAACAACATAAATATACACACAGTACATGTAAAATCAGTATTTTAATGCAGTGCCTTTTCTTGCACTTTGCTAAATTGCAAAATGTTTCTGTACTTTCCCTCTTCATTCACTTTCTGTTTTTTTCCTTACAAATGTAGGAGCATGAGAATGACTTTGAAGGCATGATAAAGGTCAAATTAATACAATGTAGGAAACAAGCAAAGGAAAGTCTACTGTTCCTCAATATTTGTCACACTTATTTTTCAGTCTGAAGGCCAAGTGGTCAGGCTGTGTATTAGCATGGGAATTTGTTATCCCCAGCAATTAATGAAGGCTTTCGACAAGTACAACTAGAACTTGTGTTGTGGGGTTAGACCCCTTTTGCTTTGAACATTGTATTGTTGTTTTCCTCCTGTTCCAGTCTATGTTGGTCTGGCTCAGTGCCCAGTCCCTGAATATGCCACATACTCATGTTTCATTTGAGAATGTTGTCCCCACTCCCAGGAAGGCCCTCTGGAATTTAGTCTCCTGGGCCCCTGCTATTCACTGGTCAACTCTTAATTTAAGCTCAGCTCCTTTAATAGGCCAGGCCTGAAGTCTCCAAGTGCCCTAGACACTCCCTCTCTGTTTGTACAGGCCCTCTATTACAGCACTCTAGGGTCCTTAGGTACCGAAGAGCATTTTTTTTTCTTATGACTCCAGCATGGTGCCTGGCACACAATAGGCCCTCAGTTTATACCCATGGGTGAATTAATGGATGTTTATTTCCTTATCACAACGCTGATGTGATAAATGCCATGTAACAATTGCTATCAGTCATAGGACTCATAAGCGGAAACTCTAAGGCCATTTCTATTCACTATTACATTTAATATTTAACACAAGTCTATACAATTGACATCATTATCCTTATTTTATAAATGGGATTAAGAAAGGTAACATCATTTGCTCAAGTCATATAAGCAATAAGTAGTAGAGTAGGGAAAAAACCCTGGTTGGCCTGGGTCCAAAGTCTTAGCTCTTAACACAAAGTACTGTAGAGGGTTATCAGTCTTTCTGCCTTTACTTTGCTAAGCTACTTCTTAAAAGCCCTGTGTCCCAACCACATAGATGTCAGTCACAGTAATCTCATGATTTGCCTTAATTCATTCTTTTACTATTGAGTTCTAGCACTACAAAACTATAGGTTCTGTAAGTGGCGCTACTTTCCGGCGTAGCTTACTTTGAGTGTAAACACGCTCCACTACCCATCTCTGGAGCTGCAGTTTGAAGGCAGAATGGGTTCCAGGCTAAGTATTCCCTGGAAGAATTTCTCCCATTATCCTATGGCATTTCCTCATATGTTTGCCCATAAGTGCTTCCTATGGTAAAGTGTGTGACGCTAGGGTTAGGCATAGTTTAATTGGCTGGAGATTTTCTTGTTTCACTATCTCAAACTCACCTTAAGTGTATTTTAACATTATAGTTTATTGTGTGACTTTGTATCCATAGCCCTCCGTTAAAGTAATTGTTAACTCCCAACTTACTGAGCTCTTATTGTATGTGAAATGTTCTATAAGCATTATCTAATTTAAACTTTATGACCACTGTATAATATTATGCTATTGCTGAACTCATATAGGAGAAAAATGATGTCACTGGCCTAAGGTTACAAAACTAACAAGTGAAAGGAGCAGAATTCTATCACTGTGTTATCTAGTGCTAGAGTCTGAACTCTTAATTACTGTTATATTATCTTTATAATACCTCACAAAACATAACTATTTATGCTGAAAGTAAAATCTATAACAGTTAATACTTTAAGAATTAACAAAATTTCTCAACAGTCATATCATTATTTTAATGGCAAGTTGTACTCAAAAGCACTGAACAGGAAGATAAGATCATAGATCTACTTATCTGTAAGAAATAGAACCAAGTCCTGTTTACCAACCTTCTTGCTATTAATGGCTTCATTTATTATATGTCATTGATCATTAATATACTAACTTGAAGTAATTATAGCTAAAAGCAACTAAAGCTTATAGCTTTGAGCTTCTGCATCCTAAATGCAAATACACAAATGATTCTGTTAGACATTGGATAATATTGACAAGTGCTTATAGACCCATTCATACACTAGGAGAGGCAGTCTTAGCAGAAATGTCTGGGGGGTCCCGGAAGAGTATATGATTGATCTAATCCATTTTCTTTCAAACAGAACATTTCCCATTTTAAGTGATTCCAAAATAAATCCCCCACTGTCCAATATCAAAGTGCAGTTGTTTCTGCATTGATTTTAAATAAGTGAAGTCAAGAGCCATCATAAGTGTAAAGGTTTTGAGCTACTGGGTGGACACATCATTCAAAGGTCTTCATTGAAAAGGTCAGGGAAACCTCTCCTGAATGGCTGAAAGGTGATCTCAGTTTTATCTGCATATCCTTTAGACTCCTGACTATGTAAGGGTAGGTAACATTGAATGAAACTCTTCTTGTTTTTAGTTCTTACCTGCCTATTTATAGATATGACCCCCTAATATTTCAGTTTACAAATATGTTATATAGACAGGAAATTTATAAAGTATTTCCAGGGTGCTAAAATGAGCCACCTTCCATAAAGATGCACTGACAGTAAACAAAAACAACACACAAATGCATGTCTGAAAACATCACATTTTGTTAGTCTTTAAAAACAGAATGGGCAGTTATGTCTTATAGTTGAATTAAATACTGTATATTGGTATTATAAATAAATGAACTGGTGAACACATTCCTTTTCAGTGTTATCTGTGAGATACAATGAATTGCTTTCCTGGAGGAATTCCTGTGGGAAAATTACTTGTTTATAAATATGCTTTCTTTACAAATATGAAGGGTTCATTGATCTTTTATGTTTTGTACATTTTTGTTAAAATTAGCATTGAGGAAGGTGCTTTAAATAGTATGGGAGATAATTAATGCATGGGAAGTTACGATTTATTTTATCATGGTGGATAGATAGATAGATGATAGACAGATAGATAGGCAGATAGATAGACTGATCTTTCTAGTTAGTGTCCTTTTCTATAATGCTTTTCTCTGATCAATAGTTCCCTGGAGAAGTAGAAGGATATTACACAGGATTTTTAATTGGTCAATTTCTACTTTTAAAAATCTCCAATACTTTTCTAATTCTCCCCTTTCAATCCTCAAGGTTACATCTGCAATTATGCTACATTATTGAGGTCATTCAAAATAATATATAGACACCTTAGTATTTTCTCTTCTCCATTGATGGCTTTACTGTCCTTTCTCCTGATTTGCTCTAATAGAGCTCACTTACAAGCATTCTGTGCGCGTCGGGCTTCATCTCTGTTTTGCAGCGGCAGCTGCTTGCTTCCTCAGCATTCCTCCTACTTGGACTCAGCACATTATAATGCTAGATGCAAGATCACCTTACAAATAAATGAAAAGCTTCAGTGTTAATTTTGAAACAGCCAAAATAAATCAATCAACACAAGTCAGGTGAATTATGAAGAAGTTTACACTTTAAAATCTTCAGTAACCAGCCAATGGCTCTTTTGTCAGGTCTGCACTTTTCTCCCTGGAGGTCTGGACCTGTTATCCTGATCCTTCTTCTTCCAGGAGCTGGGAGAGTTAGAGAAATCACCTGAATCATCAACAAGGATGGTGGGAAGGAGGGATGTGGAGACACGACCGCACAGTAGGATACGTGTGTGTGTGTGTGTGTGTGTGTGTGAGAGAGAGAGAGAGAGAGAGAGAGAGAGAGGGAGGGAGAGAGAGTTAAAATAGCTAAATCAATGTCCGCTATGATGGTGTCAGATATGGAAACAACTACACAATGAGTAAAGGGATCTCATGTGATAGAAGCAACATTTTAATCAGGGTCAGGAGAATTTGAATTTATAGCTATTCGTTTCATTCAAATCTTTCCTGGGATCCACAAAATCCCTCAAAAACTGCTGGAGGAGGAGTAAATAGGTGCAACCAATTTGGATAGTTATGTCCTGATGTTGAACATTTCTATTACTCAGAAATTCCCTCCTTTGACATATCCTAGACTCTTCATAACAGTGCTATTCACAATAGCAAAAACTTAGCAAAATGCCCTCAAATGTTGAGAAAATACATAAATTGTGACATATTCACACAAAACATTACACCGTAGTCAAAACAAATGGGCTATAGCGATGAGGGTCAATGTAGGTGAATGTTAGCAATAAATTATTGAGAGCAAAATAGAAGTCCAAAAGTGGCACACTGTTCTTAAAAAAATCTAAAATAAAAGTATGCACTTTTATGGTAAAAATATAGATGCAATAAAAACTATAAAACATGGAATGTTGCCAGTGATGACTTTGAGTTTCAAATAATGGTTACCTCAGATGGGGAAAGTATGACAATAAGATGAGGAACAAGATGACCAGAGGTATGTTTCAGTTACTATGGCTGCCCCCAAAAAACTACCCCCCCCAAATTTAGTATAGTAACACAGTCATTTATCATGCTCATGGTTTCTGTGCATCAGAAATTTGGACATGGCAAAGCAGGATGGCTTGTCTGCTTTGTTATGTCTGGAAATGGACATAATGGAAAGCTTCAAAGGGGTGGAATTGTCAGAAGGCTCATTCATTCACATATTCAGTGACTGATGGTGGCTCTCAGTTGGGGCAATGAGGTCCTCTTCAAGTGGAGCTGTCCATGGGGATGCTGTATGGTATAGTGTGAGTCCCTACATCATGGTGGCTTGGCTCCATGGGCAAGGGTCCCCAGAGAGATCCACGTGGAAAACTCACTGAAAAGTAGGGACAGAACTAAGGGCCATAGGCAAATGATAAAGTGAGCCTGGGGAAGTAACAGTGAGGTCAGAGGGAAGAGGAGTTGGAGAAAGGAATGGCCCGCAGACCCAAGCACAGTGTTCGAGAGACAAGAGAACTCCAGCGGGTCTGGCTAAGGGGAAACTAAGGACACCAGCTGGCTGTGGCCATGGCAGCAGTGTGCAGAGACAGGTCATAGAGCTGAGCCTGTCTGGTTTGGAGTAGAGTTCTCTCTGAGGATGCAGAGCAGGATCAAGGAATTAGGACCCCACTGGGGCCATCCAGTTTCATGGCAGGCTTCAGTCCGAGAAGGAAGCCACAGGGAAAGCCAATCTCAAGTGCAGTAAGTCTACTCCAACACTTCTGGATCCTGTGAGGCTTGCCCTACGTGTTCCCATCGCTGCCCATCACAGACATGTCCTACTGTACTGCAGATGCCAATTTACTATCAGAAACTGAAATTGAGGGCAATAACACATCCATCAGGTTCATTGTCACATCCCAGAGCTTTCTTTACCTACTGTGAGTCACTAACTGGAGCTTAATAAGTATAGCTTAATAAATGCAAGTTAACTAAGTGAAAGTTGTAAATCTACAGGGCAGCTAACTAAGGGCTGTGGGGGGTTAGGGACAAAGGAGTGTGAGAAAGGAAAGTAGGAAAGTACAGGTATGGGTGTGGTGGGAGCTCATATTGATTAAAGGAAACTTGGAAAAATAAACTTAAGCTTTGTCGGGGTGCCCACAGCTGTTGGAGGAGCGTGTGTGTGTGTGTGTGTGTGTGTGTGTGTGTAAATACATTTGTGAAATACATTGTAAATACATTTGGGAAACCAAATACATTTTTGGGGAGTGGGGAGGATGAGCAGGGTGTATATTGAACTTGGCAAACAGAGTAAGATGGATTCCAAATTCTGTATGTATTTGGTCAAGATTTGCTCAGATGTAGGATGATGTATATGATTCCACTGTTTGAGAAACACACTGAGGTTTAGAGAAAGCCAAAAGCTTACTGCTCCAAACAGCAACTATATACTTTAGCTCTCCCTTTTGGTACAGTTAAGGAAATTGATCTTACGTATTTGGGTGCTCCCAAATGAGATATTACCAAGTAACAAAACCTTGTTACAATTTCTTATATCCTGAAGATTATATAAGAAATCTATATATTCAAAATCACTAATATGTCAAGGGTAGCCCAAATTTATAAGCCTGGTAAAGGTAAACAGTGTATATTAAGCAATGAAAGTCATTACCAGAAATGTAAAGAAGGTAGAGTCCTTGTTAACCAATCCAGAAAAGTAGCATTGCTCACTGTCAGCCTATGATGAGCACAATTTAGCCAACATGCTATGAAAGTTACTAAATTATCATAGATTTGATTTTCCCATGGTTGGCCCAGAAGTTCAGAGATCTATCACAAATGACCATTTTCAGGTGTTTTGTTTATTTATAAAGTAAAATCTAATGCTGTTCAAAAAGACCATTCACTATTAAAATGACAGTAAAGAAAGGGGAACTCATATTCTTCCTTTGAACTATTAATATGACATCGGAAAAATTTGATGAAAGAAACATGCAAATCACACCTTTTCCCAAAGGAGCCTAACTGGCTGTGGATATCTGGGAAAGCGCAGCCCTGATTATTCTTCCCCACAACACAAAAAATTCTCCTGACACCATCTGTCTGTCCTCACCTACCAAACATATCTGCTCCATTCTGAGAAAATGTCTCTCAGCAACTTTCTTCTCATAAAACAAAGTTATGAAAATAAACTAGCATTATTCATGAACATTTCACCAGTCTGAAACAACATGTGCAAAATAAAAATAAAATTTGGAAAACCACATCTCAGGGAAAGCACAAATTCAAACCACAGAGGAAAAAAAAAGAAACAAAAGAAAAGAGAAATCGGCCAGCCCCATAATAATTCTAAAAGTTTCTTCAGTTGAAGTAGCTACGCAGGCTTACTTGCCTCTCAAGCCTGAGGTTGAGAGGATATAACCCTTTTTTGCATTACATGAAATAGTTTCTCCTAAAAAAAAAATTCACACTTGTTACATAGCCCTTGTGGTTATCCTTGAAGCACAATAGGAAGGCAGTCACGACACTTAGAAGAATACATTTGAGTGAACTGAATGACTTTAAAGAAAATCAGAAAATGACCTCCAGAGCAGTAATCTTCACAGAGATATTTATATTTTAATATTGTAGGAAATTTTGCTGCTTATCAAAGCTGGAAAGTAAAAGCACTGTCTAGGCTTGAGCTTCCTATCTCCTGGGAAAAGACTTTCTCCACACATACTTAGTTTTTCATAAATCCTGACTTGAACCTGCTTTCCAGTGATTTCTACCATTTTCTTGCTTCTGACAGCATACATAATGCTTTTCAAGGAGATGAAATGGACCCATCCTGTCCTTAGAAAGCTTGCACTCTAGGGTGCCTGGGTGGCTTAGTCGGTTAGGTGTCTGACTTCAGCTCAGGTCATGATCTGAAGTTTGTGGGTTCGAGCCAAGCCCCGTGTCAGGGTCTGTGCTGACAGCTCACAGCCTGGGGCCTGCTTCAGATTCCATGTCTCCCTCTCTGTCCCTCCCCTGTTCTCTCTCTCTCTCTCTCTCTCTCTCTCTCTCTCTCTCAAAAATAAATAAAAAATTTAAAGAAAAAGAAGCTTACACTCTAATTTAGCAGTTTTCAAGCTATGTTCATATCCACCCTAAAAAAAATGTATGTTACATCATAACTGAGCAGACACACATATGCATGAGAGTATTTATATATATATTTCCAGTTGGAGGATGACAGGTAACAATGAAATTTCATTAAAATTATTAAAGAAAAAATTCTTCCCCCAGCGTTCTCTTTTTTCTAGTGATCACATATTTACAATGTAAGTAAATCTATAAATTAGGGAGCAGTATGTATCTGTATATCACAAATAGGCATACATCCAAACATGGTAATAAGTTTAGAAGTACAATTAGATAATTAATTAGGTTGAAAATTAAGTTCCATAATTATCTCCAGGCCCACCCAAGATTTGTGAGGCATTCTAGAACCTTCTTGTTTCTAATTCACTAAGCAACACGTTTGAAAATATTATTCAAATGACCATAACCTAATCATCTTTATAAATCGAAGGTGGAGAATAAAATATTCCTACCATTTACTCCATATTTGTTATGTGGTAGGCACTACATTGGGAAATTTACATATACCATTTTTAGATTTCACAACAAGACAGCTGGGTGTATTGGCTGTCCATTTCACAGGTAGGAAAACAAAGACTCAAAGAAATGAAGTGACTTGCTCAGGATCAAAGATATTATGAAGAGTAGAAAAAGAACCCAAGTTCAAGACTGCCCGGCTCGGAGGCCCCTCTGCATGGTGCCTGTCCCTAACAGCCTTCAAGCATCATAGTGGCAGCTGATCACGTGGAAGCCATGTGCATGCAGGCATCAAGTTGCATCTGTAAAATAGGTATAAACATATTTACCTCCAAAAAAAAATATCTGCCAGGCATCCCCAACTAAACCGCAGAAAGAGCTGCCTGAGAGAGGAGAGATGATGACTCCAATAAGTATGACATCCGGCATATTACCTTGTTAAAGTATGTCAACTCTAACGCAAAACTCTTCAGTTCAGGAACCTATGCCTCTTTCAATTTGTTTTTGAGATTTTGTAGTTGGATTGCATATGGAAGAATAAAATTTCAACTGTCCTCAGTCTCTTTCAGACACACATACAGACACACACGGACACGCACCCATCCTTTTCAGCCTCTTTACCTTACTCATTTTGAGCAAGGTAATTTGTCCCATGTTCCTAATGTTCTTTTTTTTTTTCTGGTGTTTTTTTTTTTTTCCATTAATGCATTGACTACTTCATGTGATTGTTTTTATTGGAGGGATGCAAGCTTGCAAAAGCCTCATTTAAATATATAATATGCTAATTTAAAAAGCATATTATAAAATATTTTTCTTAAAATAATCTTCTTTTTCTGATGTCAGTTGGACAACTTGTACTAATTAAGGCAAGATTGGGATTTCATATTTTCTGGTTTCATCAGGATTAAATTAGACTGGCCTATAGATAGGACCTTAGGTTATTAGGTCAAGGTGAATGCCACAGATTCAAAGCTTAAATGCAAATTGAATGTCCATCTTTGGATGGATTTACTCTTGTTCCTTATCATTTGAAGAAGAAATGTGTTCTCCAACCACTTCAGAATTATTTATGAATTCAGCCCTTTAATTTTTTTCCCTTTTTTCCTTTCTCCTTGCTTCCCTCCTCTCCTCTTTTGAGTTCACAGAAATTGTATTTGTAGACAAGAGAATAACTCTGTTGTTACGTGGGGGAAGTAATTTAATTATGCAAAACAGGAAGATGCTCTTTATATTTGGTCTTCTGGGCTTGAAACAATGTCATTAATCAGACTCTCATAAGAGTTATTTCAGATTTTTCGAAACATCATCTCTCCTGTTTTTGTTCCTCCTGTAAGTTCTAAGCTCTTTCTCTACCTACCTTGTATCCAGCAAGTAATGATTAGGAACTGTTGAAATCTTTACATTATCTTAGTAATGTGCCAATTAAAGAAGGTGTTTTACCCAGATTACAAAGATTTGTCTGAGGTGGCCACCACTTTGTTAAGGCTGTTTTGTGGACATCTTCATAATTAATGGAAAAATCATTAGGAATTCAGTCTTTATTAACCCCTATAGCTGCAGGGGCCCATTTCATCTTAATTGCATTCATTTGGCACTGGCAGTATTATACAGCATAATCACTAATAAATGATCTTTTAATTTGTACCAATCAACGGAGCTTGCTTTCATGCCAATATTCCTGTTTCTTTGATGTTGACCTGTCTTGATTTTTGATCATTTGGGCTTAAGATGATTTACTGGAAAATCAATATCAATACCAGAACTGCTTGTATTCATAAGTCTGTGGTTAGGTTCTATTTAAGTGTATTTTGATTGAAATAAGTAGTGCTTGATTACCCATTCAGATGAGGGGGGGAAAAAGCATAATCAAGCTGGGAAATCTGGTACTGTATTCTTATTCAAAGGAAAATAATTAGAAACTGTAGGAAAACTGAAGATTCAGGAGAGCAGTAGAGGTAACACTTCAGATGCCACTAATTAAGCAACTTTGTCCACCATCTCCTAAAGGCCTTCACCAATAGCGTAATATGCTATTACCCATTAGCAAGGCCAATGGGGGCTTTGGTTACACTTGTTAATGGGAAACCCCGAGACAGTTTCTCTCATTATCCCCCTGTCAGCACTGTCTCTGCAGTGTAAAGTGTTCGTCATTGTTCTGTGGGTCAGCTAACCAGAAACCAAGCTACTGTAAAGAAACATTCTGCAGCTAATTGAAAATGACTGAAAAATCCCCTTATCATCCAGTCACCTCTCTTTATTTGTGGAACAATGGAACATATATGGACTATGCGGGGGGAAAAGGAAAGTTCAGACTATGACATTGAATTTTTCCTGACTAATACAACTACAAAGAAGTCTTTGAAGATAATTCCAGGGGAAAAAATCCACTCACTTTTTTTTTTTAAGATAATGACAGTAAGACGTAAGTTAGTGTAGAATATTGCATTTTCTGTTCTGAAGAGTACTTTATGTTTATATGATTCCCTTCACTAGAGGAACTCAAAGCTTTTCCCATGGAACTGCTGAAATCCTCATTATCCTAATGAGCGAATGGCACAAAACTGGAAAAGCCACAAGGAACATGAAGCTTAATCACATATTCTAAGCTGGGCTGTTTTCCTGAACTCTTAAATGCAGTTTAGTATAAGGTATATCTCACTTTAAGTAAGTCAAAACCTGGAAATATAAATTTGCAGGAAAAAACAAATCAGCTCTTTTACACATGAAGAAAAGAAGAAAGAAGGACTGGAATAATTCCTATGTTTACTATTTATTTGCTTTGCACACAGATTCAGTTCACTGTTCTTCCCTCTAAATTGTAAGATTCTAAGGTACATTTAAAATACGATTGAAATAAATATTTAAATTGATAGACAAAATGGGATCTTCAATGAGAAATGCTTAATTTGGGTATCTGGAGAAGTTTTCAATTTTATCACCCCTCGGAAGATGCAGCGATGGTCTGCACTGCAGCAGACTGGCTCAACTGAGCTATTATCATTCATTCATTGTTATGTTTCAATCAGCATTTTCTGGCAGCTGCTCCGTTATAGGCACAGTTTCTAGGCACTGGAGACACAAAATGAATTATACGTGATGCTTTAGCTAAAGGAATCCACAATCTGGTGGAGGAAATAATAACACAAACTTATAATGATATTACAGTGTAATAAGTAAAACAAATTATATATAGCAAACTATATGTAGTAAAAGGGTAGACAGAGGAAAGAGAACCAAGCCACATTGAAGGGGTTAGGGCAGGTTCCTATGAAGAAGTAATCCATCAGCTGAGTTTTAAACAATCAGCTAAGTTACCTGAGCAACTGTCAGAAGCAGTAGTAGTAATCTTTGAGCACATTTCAGAGACATAATGAGCAAAAAAAAGAAGGAATAAATGATATGTTGTATGTAAAGTATTAAGAGCAAGCAGTTCAAGGAGGCAGAGAATAGAGGGGAAAAAAACAGTAAAATATGGTGTCTACTGTATTCCTGCTTCCTCAAAATTTACCCTCCACGATACCAGAAAAATAGAGGTGTCATCTTTGCCTTTAGGTAGACCACTCTGGCCCCAAGTGGAGAGCAGATGTGAGGAAAGGATCAGAGAGAAGGCTATTCTTAGTCAGCATCTTGTTTCAATAATCCAGACAAGAGATGAGAGGGGCTTGAATTGAGTGGTAAATGTGGAAGATATCAGTTTATAATGGGAAACCATTAAAGATAAGCATGAGTAAGATCCTTTGCATAGGGTGTCTAAAGTAAAAGGATTAGTGTGCTAAGAATAGAATTGGGATATCAAAGTGTGACAGGTAAGTAAAGAAAAGGAATTCACAAAGGAGTCAGAGAAGGACGATGGAGAGATATAAGTAAAACCACGAGTGTGAGGTGTGATAAATTCCAGTGAGATAGAGACTTTCAACATAGAACAAGTAATCACTCAGGTCAAGAATGAAGGGAAAGGCTACACTCAAGTAAACTCTTTAGAATATTTATTGCATTTAGATTTCAGGGGTTATCAGTAACTTAATGAGAACAGTCTATGGGAGTTGAGAGGGTAAAGTCCTGATGGTAGGACAGCAAAGAGATAGGAATAGTGGGTGTGAACAACACTTTCAAGGAATTAAGATAAAAACAGGAAGATCAAGCTCAGCCTGGGGTTGGTTGGGAAAAATGAATCAAGGGAACACTTTCTAGGATAGGAGAGACTTTAATGTGTTTTCAGACTGAGGAAAAGTCTCCAACAACACAATACAGAAGGGGGTAAAGATAAAACCAAGAGTAAGGATAAAGGGAAACAGAACTGCTGGGCAAAGAGCAGGTCACAGGATCATCGTAGGAACTTGACTATCAGGGGTGGGAAAGGACATGAGCCAGACTGGGGATAAAATAGGTTTTACCAGAAATGCTGGTAAAGTAACAAAGGGAAGGATAGGAATTATTGTTAGGGGGCCAGATCCACTTTTAACCTTTGGTGATGGTCAGATAAATTCTTGGTAATACCAGGTTGGTTTGGAGACATCAAAGGAATTGAGACTAGGCAAGTGCACGTTGACTTCATCCAGGCTTATTTAGATCCCTTGTGATCTCAATCTCTAGAAGATTCTAGACTGAATGGGCCTCCTGCATGTTGGTCATCTGAGGCAATTAAGGACCAATTACTCTAGATCATCATATTCTAAACGATTTTCTAGCTTCATGAGAGGTCAATAGGTAATTACAATCCCACCCCCTTAAGAAGAAAAGAGTCCATGGATGAGTTTTTAAAACACTGGGTTAAACCCAATTAGCAGTCATTTAATTTTTGCTGAAAGAGCCTTTAATAAGTTCATGAACATTGTGATTTTCCAAGAAGAGAGTACAGTCTGCTGTTTCCAAAACTTATTTGATAACACGTTTTGATCCTCAGAACTCCTTTAACTCATTGCAGAGCTAAGGAAACACCGCACTGGGTTTCTATTTAACAATGACATCTTTTGATTTTAAATGCTGGCTACTTTGACTTTTGCTTTAAATTTCAATCTGAGTAGTGAAGTAGTGCAAATGACTTAAAATAACTATATTATTGTTTCTTAATTTTACCAACTGGTTGACTTTATTAAATGCTTACTGGATGTGTGTGTGCTGGAAACTTACCCCTGTGTTGGATGCTGACAGGTGGCAAGCAAGGGAATGTGAGTTGTTAGTTGGTGCCAGGCTCTGGCCCAGGAGGGAAATGGAAAAGGCATGGTTTGTACGCTGAGAGTGCTTCCTGACCTTTCCTCCTAGGACACGTGCTTTTGATCCAGCCCACCGTAACATTTTTACCAGAATGTTCCTTCTTGTGAAATCTTTGTTGTTTACACGTTTATGCTGCCCCACACAAATGCTACTTAGGTGTGTTCTAATCTGCTTCCTTTTAATTGTCATTTATGTTCTCCTGGTCCTGTCTTCCTGTGCCACACTGAAAATAGCAGTTCATGTTGATATTATCTGTACCATTTAAAATTTTAAATACTTCAAGTAAATCTTACTCAAGTGAATTTTTTTTCTAGACTTCACACTTTCAGGTGTTCCGGTCTGTCCTCAGACTTCACATCTTCAACCTTGCCATGTTTTCCAGCACAGCGACGTCTTCTGCAATTTCTTTAGTTTGACATGGTCTCCGAAGAGCGCCACGACTCGGGGCCTCACATTCTTGTACGTACGCTCTAATTATCCGCATAGGCTTGTCTTTGAAATCACTTTCTAAAGTTCTATGGAAAAGTCATTCTGCATTTTTGAAATTATATGTCTCTCTAAAATGTGTTTTAAAGTTCTGATTTTCTTAGGAACAAAATCAAGACTGCTATTTTTAAGTTATGCTTTAAAATGTTCCTTTTAAGAGCTTGATTAAAAATTATGCTGTTAATTGAGATTCATTATTTTCTTCAATTTAATAAGGTCTCATCCAAAGTTCTATTAAAAAGTATATGATACTACCTCACTGATGAAGTTCCTGAAAATTGCTTTTCCTGTCAATAAAACACACTGTCATCATTATTATTGAAACATTTTTTAGTGCACCAAAGAAGCACATTTAGCTAGAAAATTCAACAAAACATCATTCGAATCTCTTCATCAGGTTCCTACCTTCTCTAGTAAGTCTGATTATTAGAATGACATGTGAATCAAAAATCAGGGAAACCACACACCCACCCACTCCCCCAAATCTATTAAAGTAAGACAATTACAAAACTGGAAACTTCAGCCCTTTGCATTATTACATTGTGTCAGAACAATGTGGAATTATTTAGAAAACACAAACAAAAAAAAACAAACAGCAACAAACAAAAACAAAACCTAGCGTTGGAGGATGCTCTCTGACAAAATAATGCATGGCTATCAATCTGGGATTACGATGAAATTTTTCATAGATGTTCACACTTCTGGAATCCTGATCTTTTTGATAAGGCATTTAAAAAAGCAGAATAGAAACGTGTTGATTTTTTCACATATTTTATTTATAATAGTTTTATTTTGTCATATATCATTTAACAAGCTTTCAAGCCCACAAAATACAATAAAAACTGTCATGTTTACCAAAAGCCTCTGGAGAGCAAGGTAGGGCACCCTTCACCCAAGTCTCTCCATGCAAAGCAGACCACAAGTGTCACCTCTACCTCAGCTTCTTGGAGAGAGTTGCTCACTTAATTGCTTATTTGCCCCCTGCCTGACCAGTGGAAGAATAACCTTTCTAGGGCATTCCTCTGCAGTTCTGTGTGATTTGATCTTTCTTTGGTGACCTGGGCCATGCCATCCCAGTATGAGAAGAAGCAGCAAATTGAAGTCAGATACTTATTGGAATGAAACTCTCATTTTAAGAAGAAATTCAGATCTATTTAGCTTGACCTTGGAACTTGAATTAAATCTTTAGACACTCAACTTTCTCCAGGGAAGTGTGAGGTTTATATGAATTTGAGTGTATTAAAGCTAGTCTGGCTCTGATCTACGTACCAAGTTGGTTAATTTTTCATTTAAAGGACAAAGGGTTTCACTGGAACTAATTTAACTGACTTAATTTGTGATATTCACATACCAGTTTATATTCTAAACCAGGAGAGGTTTTTTAAAACCATTAACATGTCATTAAAAAAACATAATATGTTCTCTGATTGATGTTTTGAAGGCAGCCACGGTTGCCTGTGGCTGGGGACTTCTGACATGGTTCATTTTTTGCCTTTGCTACTAACCAATTGTGTGACCCAGTATGAGGAGCTTCACCTTTCTCTGATTCACTCTCTAACTAATAAACTGGGGTTAGAATAATTCCCTCTTCTAGCTTTCTCAAAGGGGTATACTGAGAATTAACAAGTTAATGGTCATAAAATACATCAAAAGGATCGGTTAAAAGGCAATATGTTAGGACTTTTATGTTGTGAAAACATATTTGAAATGTATTTTGTTAACCAAAAACGAGTCCTTCTTTAAGATTTATCATGCAAGCAAATATGAGAATAAACAGGCTTGTTTAATACTTAATCTGCTAATGTATGTGGATTGGTAGGAATCCTGAAGTAAAAGAAATAAAAAAAAAAATCAAGTGCACATTTGATCATCGTGTTCACAATATTTCTTCCTAAATATTTTCCCACATATTATAACTGTTCAAAACTTGGGGCTCCTGAGTGGCTCAGTTGGTTAAACGTTTTTGCTTATAATTGTTCTTTCCTCCTATCAGTTTACATAGTCTCTTTGTCAGAGACTATTTACCTGTGTACTTTATCTTCCTCACTGCACCGTATGAGCAGACCACAGCAACACTGGAGAAATAATGTTTGCTAATTATACACAAATAGGGCTGGAGGTTGAATTTGATCGGTGGTTCCTTTCTCAGCTTATTTCTGAGCTATCTTTATATAAAATTGCACATTGCAGCATGATCAAAAGCAAACAGCCACTGTCTTGTGGACACTTAGAACTTCACAAGTGTGATTTTGTTGCATAGATTTTTCTGCAATCTTGTTTGTAGTTATATTGTTGATGAAACACAAAAAACTAAAATACAGAAAATAATCATTGCATCACCAGTTAAAAATTATAGTGATATTTTCCAGCATCAATCTTGCTGCTTTAGAAGCAATAAAATATATGGATATTGGAAAGAAAGGTGCTCACACGAGGGGGAAATGGGGCATAGGGAAGACAGTGATAGAAGCATAATAATACTTTAATTTTCAAGGGATGAATTCAGCACCATCTATTCACACATAAGGTAAATGTTAGTATTTTAAGCATCTATAAAACAAGCTCTCAAGCATTCTTTTCTAAGGAAGGAAAAGTAGAAAACAAAACTAAGTAATGCACAAGTGTGAATGAAGGAGAAATCTTATAGCACCTAATATGACACCTAATAATTTTTTGTCTTGTCTTTGTTTATTTTCCTTTTTAAATGTACTGCTTCATTATGAAAATCTGCATAGAACAGAAAAATACGTCTGTGGCTAAATAATAAGAAAACTACAGAACTACCTGATACTATTTATTTCGCTACGAAAATTAGTTATTCAATAAAATAAAAAGAAAGAAGCTCTCAGTCTGGAGCATTGCATTCACCCTTCTTTATCCATTTGGCGTTGCTAGTCTATCTTCTCTTTCATAGAGAAACAGTGTCCAAGTCCGGAGCTTTTAGCATGCAATTGCTGTACAGAGTTTAGAATACATTTGGGTGCTGTAACCATCATGAGTACCAGCACTGATAAGTTGGAGATAAAATGTACTTGAGTATGGTTCCAAAATAGCAGACAAGGATCATTCTCCAATTCTTGCTAATTTATATTTTCTGAAGTCCATTCCCTTCATAAAGTTTTGAAACATAATTACATAAAATTGGGCAAAGCATCTCTTACTCCCTTTCGTATATGTAGTTATATTGAAATCCTTATTTCGAATATGTTTTGTCTGTGTTTCAATCACTCCTAATCATTCCTTTGACTAGCTGTTGATTGATCAGGTTCCCCACCTTTGCCCCAGAGGGCAAGGGTTCTATGTCACAATTCCAAATTTTTGTCAGTTTGTCTTTTGCTTTTATCCCAATTAGTTTTCTTTCTTTCTTTCTTCTCTTTCTTTTTTCTTTCTTTCTTTCTTCCTTTCTTATTATTTTTCTCTAATTCCTGAATATTAATGCTCCAGATTTCCTTCTGGGTGTAGCTCTACATGGCCTGCAGGTTCTGCTATAAAATATACTCATACAATTTTATTTTCTGTACAGTCTTTACTTTCATATGTAGTTTTTTTTTTATTTTTAGGGGTTTTTTTTATTATAGTTTATGTTTTTTTATGTTTTTTATTTATTTTTGAGAGACAGAGAGAGACAGTACAAGCAGAGGAGGGTCAGAGAGAGAGGGAGACACAGAATCCAAACCAGGCTTCAGGCTCTGAGCTAGCTGTCAGCACAGAGCGCGATGCGGGGCTCGAACCCACGAACCGTGAGATCATGACCCGGGCCGAAGTCTGACGCTTAATCCACTGAGCCACCCAGGCGCCCCTAAAATTTATGTTTTTGAAAAGGTTTTCTATTTAAAATTTTCCAAGTTATTGGGATTTTTGCCTGTGATTTTCTTGTTAACTTCAAGTTTTACCACATTGTAATCATAGAATTGTCTTTTAATTGTGGTTTTCCCTATGATCTAATATTTAAGGAATATCTGTACCTAGTCAATGGGCACTTACTTGAAAACTAAGTAATTTCAACTATAGAGTTACTCCATCACTAATCATTTTATGTCCCTGATAGTTATACTTAGAAAAAATCTACTTGGTTTTTTAGGAGCTGAGGAATGTTCTTATAGTTCCTTATAATTCTGGTGATTTTTGCTTTATACATTTTGGTGCTATGTCATTTGGTACATCTTTATTACTGTTGTGTTTTTATTGTGACTTATACCCCCTACTGTTATAAAGTTGGTCTTTTATAATGCATTTTTCGTGTATTTAAACCAGTTTAGAAGTTGAGATCCTGGTTTTCTCTCCCCTATTTTCTACTCTTTTGGGGTTCTTTTCCATTTCTTTTACTTTCCACTTGTCTGAGATGTTCTATTTGTTTGATGTCTTATACACTGCATAAAATTGAATAATCTTATACCATACAGCAAGAGTCTGTCTTCTTGTAAGTAAATGCATTCCATTTATATTTTACTATAACAGATGTTTTGTCTTAGGTTTATTATTTTATGTAATGATTTTTGTTGTTATTGTTTTTAAGCTTCCCTTCTCCCCTGAACTTCTTAAGTATGTACAAAAGCTTTTTTTTCTTAGACTGATGTTAACACATAGAAGAGTACAAATAAAAAGAACTTGCTCAATCTCTTGTTTGCTGAATGAATAACAAAAATGAATAGAACTGTGTTGACTGATTTAACTACCTCCAAGTATATATACTTATTTTGAAAAACTGTACATCTTTTCCCAACCACCTTACATAAAGTAAACAAATAACCTTGCATTTTTTTCATCTCCCCTTCTTGACAATCTTCCATTTTTGATTAGGCATATTATTTTAAAAATTTTAAGGTTTCTATTGAGCTCTATATCCATAATTTCTAATAGTTATTTCACACCACATCTTCCTCCTTCTCGAGTTCTTTATTTTGATGTGTGACTAGATATTTTCATTAAATAGTCATTAAAAAAATACCTCTAGGTTCCTTATTGCTTGGGTTCTTGAAGATTTTGAACATCTCTCTCTTGCTTTTATGCATAGCCTACACTTTGACTGATCATAACATTTTTGGGTCAACATTTTAAGTTGTTCTTCCAGTGTGCTATGAACATTCATTCATTGTATCTGGAAATGTAGTATACCTATGGACACCATTGGCCATCACTTTTATGGATTATTTAATACTTCTGATCATTTTTCCATAGGATGAATTTTTTATCTTTGCAGTTAAATACATTTATTAAAATATATCTGACTGTTGTTTTAAATATATGCTCCCCCCCTCCACCATCTCATGTGACATTCAGATTTCCCATTTCTTTTTTCTTAAGGAAATTTTTCTTCTACTACTAAACATTGTAATTTCTATTCCACTTGGTTTGTTGTCTTCTTTAGAAATACAGGTATGTATGCATACATGCGACAACCTTTAACTTTCTCCAGTAATGTTTCTTTTAACATTTTACTCTCTTTCTTCTTTTACATTCTGTTTTGTGTAATTTTTTATTTTTATTTTTAGAGAGAGAGAGAGTGCGAGCAGGGGAGAGAGGCAGAAGGAGAGAGAGGGAGAGAGAGAGAATCTTAAGCAGGCTCCACACTCAGCACAGAGCCCAGTGTGGGTCTCGATCCTATGATCCTGGGGTCATGACCTGAGCTAAAATCAAAAGTCAGACACTCAAATGTTTGAGCCAACCAGGCACCCCTGTTTTGTATAATTTTTTCAAGCCTGACCTACATGACGCTGTTTGCAGCCGTACCTATTCTGTTCCTTTATGCTTCATTTTGCAGCTTTAATTTATAAATCGTTTTATTGTTTGACCCAGTTTCTCTT
Source organism: Cryptoprocta ferox (assembly GCA_028646485.1). Taxonomy (NCBI): domain Eukaryota; kingdom Metazoa; phylum Chordata; class Mammalia; order Carnivora; family Eupleridae; genus Cryptoprocta; species Cryptoprocta ferox. The sequence continues at coordinate 60,254,862 of CM053577.1, read as the reverse complement.
CTGAACTCTGTATGATGTATTCTTCTGTGTTATCATTATGTCCTTTTCTTCTCCTGTCTCTTTTAGGCCTTTTTTCAGTAATACTTTCCTCATTAAATTTATGAGAATAAAGATAAATATTTGTCGACGTTTACTATGTACTGGAGTTATTCTTTTTTCTTCCTTTGTAGATTTCTTTATCTGTACTTGTTTTGTTATGTTCTTTCCCTTTGTTTGATGGTATGCATACACGGTCACCTGTGAGGTTCCTTTTGAGTGTTAGCCCTGTTTGAAAGGAGCAGCTCTATCCAAACCTATTTCCTCAAGAATAACATGGGAGGAATGGAAAAAATAGAGTTGACCAGCACCTGTGTGCAATGCATGTGGGTGATACACATATGTGTGAAGAGAAAATAAAGATGCCAAATATTTATCATCCATCTTTACAAAATCCAAGTACTACCCATATTATCTGTTAATATGTTAATACAATTGGAGTCAACAAACACATTTTGGACCTTTATCATATACAAGATCCTGCAGAGTCAATTTCATGTTTAAGAGTATCCATAATTTGTTACTTAATAGAAAATAACACTGACTAGGACCCAGGAGGCCTGGGGTCCACGTAGAGCTTTGCCTAAATTTGTTTTTTTTTTAGTTTGAAAACCCCATTGAAATTCTCTATATCTCTGATTCCTCAGAAATTTGGGTGAGACCTTAAGAATTCTTTACAAATTCCTTGATACTGGAAAACAGAGAAGAAATACAGAAAGCTGCTTAAGTTTTTTGAAAGATCTTATCCAATCTATGATGATAATCATCAACAAAAATGAATTTTTAAATATAGAACTTTTATTTACACATTTAAACAGTTCTGTACTCAGAAAATATATAGGTATGTTTTCTTCACTTACTGCTGGCCGTGTTCATATATCTTCGGAATGCCACATCACAGAGGGTAGAAGTAGAGGAAGAACGCTTTGTTAAAATTTAGACTTATCTCAGTACTTTCTTCACAGAGATATATCTTTTTGCATTCTCCCCTAGATGAGAAAAATCAAAGTAAGTCAACAATTGTATTTTTTAAAATTACAACCAGTGATCTTTCTTTGCTAAAATGAATATTGACATCAAAATTCAGATAAAATTTCTATATCGGCAAGTAATAAGTTTTGCTGTTGAAAAACAGACCTGACTTAGAATTCTTTACCTTAAAGTGTAACTGTCTTCATGATACATTATGAAATGTCTTGCAGTGTCTTACATGTGATTGAAAAAATACATATTTTTGAGAAATCCACAGAAAGACAATTAATAAAAGACTTACATTTTACTTACACTGAAAGCTATCAGAGAAAGAAATTACAAAAGGAAAACCTATAATTTGAAGGGAAAGAAGGATAAGAAAAAGCAAAGAGATTCTGATAGGTCACTTTTTCATACACAAGCATTTAGTCTACAGTAATCTTCTAGGACTGTCAGATTTGATTGAAAGATAATGCAAGATTTTTTTCTTGCCACAATTTATAGCATGTATCCATTAGGAATAATTATGGTTGCATGATTTTGCTAGCTGTTATCTCTACAAGTGTTACTAATGGTTTTATCAATTACTCCCTGTCCAATAACTGCATGGTTGTAACCTAATTTAAAGACACTCTATCACCAGGCTGATTTGTGTGGTAGTAAATGACAGCATTTGAGACACCAGCCAAATGACTCACTTCAGTGACTTAGTTAGTCTCTAATAATTAACAATTAGTAGGTACCTAGAGAAAGCTCAAGAGACTGGAGCTCCCACGTTTCTTTCTTATCTAAATATAAGAAGTTAGAGAGACTTCAGTGATTCATATTAATAAAATTGAAGGCCTCTATGGGTTTGGAGAACATGTGTGTATAAGAGCTGTTAATAATTTCTATTTAAAATGAAAGAAATTGGGGTGATACATGTTCATAAGGCTATGTCTTAATACATTGGGATTGGTGGATATGCTAAGACCCACAAGTAGAAAAATTATTCTCCAAGTATTTTTTTCCAGGCATGTTAGTGCTTCAGTTCAGAAGTAAAGTCAATGTGCTAAAAGGGGAATAGTGTTGGCAAATTTGTGCTATTTCTTGAACTTTAAAGGGAAAATGCTGGATGTGCAAAAAGAAGCACTTCATTATAGATCATTAGTGGGAACTTTATGTACAGCTGAAGGCTCAGAAAGGTATTGCCTGCTTAGAACTAGCTGGGAAGAAATTTGAAATCCCCCTCTTTTTTTAATGAATGTAAACGATGATTTTTTTCCCTCTAAAGATGTTATCTCTAAGGATTTTTTAAAAGAAATCGGCCCATTTTGAAAGTCTAAATAAGAGCCTGAATTTCAAGTCTTAAGTGTCCTACATTTTCTGAAAGTAGTTTGTTTTCTCAGGGTGCAAGATAGTGAAAGTGAGATATGAATGCATGGAGATTCAGGGTTCTTGCCCTCTGCTGCCCTTTTGCAGAGTTCATCAGTATCCTTCGAGCTGCCTTGATGAGACCAAGTTGTTCAGGGGTAATTCATCACTCAGGTTATTGTGTCAGACCTTAGTACTTTGAGCCTTTAGGGTAAACCATGATTTTAAGATAACAATCAATTTACAAGAAAAGCATATCAGGTACAGTGATGAAGAGTTTCATTCAACACTATCATGACCTTCCCGGTGGTACCAGAAGACCCCAACCTACAGAGAAACAGTTACTGTGCTCATTCTGTGCCAGTTTATTCTCCAGAGTCTCTGTGAGGAACTGGTGAGCAGAGCCAACTACAAAGATATTACGGCCTCAACCCTTTAGTAATGTTGTGGAAAGCACTCTTTAAAACCATCTTCACACTTACAAGCAAGCCTGTTCTGATGACTGCACTTGACTACACAGTCGTGGCTAGTTAAGCAGAGGTTCCTAGATGAATTCTGATGGACATTTGTCACCTGGATTCCTTCAGCTTGCTCCACAAATGTGCTGAATGAACTGAATGTACAAAGGAGCTGAAAGCCCAAGTGCCCAGCCACTCCCTGCTACAGACCATCATTCCTTGCACATATATTTATGTCACCATTTTGTACTAATCACAAAAGAAATCAGTGAAAAGGAAGAAAATAAACCACTGAGAATCTGATCATCCCCCGAACAAGATCACAAGGACCCATTTGCAGAAAAGGGTTTCTCTAATTTCCCCTTGTGGTGATGAGGTTATGAAATAGTCATAATAGCACGAGAACTGCCCTCTCTGGAAGCTGCTAAGAAAACTCCAACCATAATAGAAGGGCAAGGCCTCTTGGTGTTTCTTACAATGGATTTGAAGCCCCACCCGCCTTACCCAGTCGTATTTGCATATTCTTTTGAAAACCACACATTGAGTATCTATAGCCCCAGCTGATGTCATCGGGCACAGCATGCAGCCACTAGAAGTGGGACAATTATAATTTTTGTAGCTGATTAATCATCATGAAAAAGTAACAGTCAATTGACTCAATCATACATCCATGGTGATTAATCACACTTCACTTGTGTTTTTTTCCCCCAAGTATTTTACTGACAGTGCAGATGTTGGTTGATTTTCTCCTTTAGCCTTTTACTTGGTCACAGATGTTAAGTAATCACCTTGTCTTGATACTTGACTTATCCATAATCTTCGGTATTACAAGCCCTTAAAAGAAAATGTGCTATTTTCTTAGAAATCAAATGGTAACATAGTTATTACCTTAAAAAAAACAGGTTAATCAATATATGAAATAGCCATAATTGTACTCTGTAATCACAGATGCTTTTTTTTAATAATCATGCTACTCCCCCATTTGTTCCTCAATGGCATGATTGCTGATAAAACATTGGGAGAGAGAGCTGTTTTTCTTTCCTCCTCCTGGAGTGTTAATAGCTCAATTCCACTTAGATTTAATTCAAAACTAGATGTTCTAATCCAGATTCATAAAAGGCCTCACCTGGTTGCATTTCACTTCTGGGGCAGACATAATTTACTCCTGAAAATAGAACAGACCTCGTACCATACTCTCACCTAGCATAACACTATTTCAGAGGTCTCAGTTACCGGCCCATAAGAGAGGCTGAAATGTTCTGCTGGTGCCATCTTTATAAAATTGTCACATATCAAGTGTTAATATTTAAGAAGCAATTACAAACATACCAGTGTGTTGGTAAAAGAGGAATATTCAAGAAATATTCTCAATAATAATGAATTCATTAAATCACTTTTAGGGACAAATGATGACCTAGTTTGTATTCAAGGCAACAGAAATGCTTCACTTCAGGTTTCTTTCCATAGTAGTGGGATTAGTGGGTAAGGTGTGTTGAAGATATGATGCAGTCAAACCCGAGCAGACAGATTTGTCTGTCTAATTTCTTAAATGGAAACGCCTGATCTTAAGGGAAAAGCAAGGTGGCCGTCACAAAGTGAAGTCCCAACCCCACATCCCCCCACCCCCCAGACTGGCTTCCATGATTTAAGACTCTCCAATCTTAGAAGAAGGTATCATCTACCAGTACTGACCTTCAGATAATCTTTGAGATCATTTCCTGTGCTGGAAATTGCTTTCATGCCAAGATAACACAGCACCATTGAGTTCTGTCCTAGGTGACTGTCTTGATACTGTTAATAAAGAGCCTTGGGTTGGATATAATTGTTAATAAACTAATTCTAAAAATCCACTCAAATGTCACTTATAATCAGGATTTTCTGCTGGGCTAGGACCCCTGGGGAAACCTTTGAAGCTGTAAATCTCTATGCAATGGCAGGGAGGAACATAACAAAGTAGAGGGCCACCGTTGCTTTCTGGTTTAGTTGTTTAAAATGATCACATATGATGAAGCTCAGAAATACTTGCAGCTGTGAGAACCAGAAAAGGAAGTGAGGGATGGGGTGAAGAACCGGCAGGAAACTCTCCAACTAAACCCAGTCCTATTTGGATGTGCCAGAAGGAGAGGTGAAAAGATGTTATTACTTGTAATTTATAGCAAGAACATCAAGGCACAGAAGATAATATAAAAGCATTTCAGGGAGAAGATACCCATGACATGAAACTATTTAAAACAATTAATCAAAAAAGCCTAATTATTCAATTAGATGGATAAATGAATCTTCTTAAAGTGGATATGCAAAAAAGAGAGTGATGATGAAATCTTTTAAAGGGAAATGAGTGTAACAAATCAGCTAAATATGATCTCTAAAAAATTCTGAATAATAAGTCAGTGATTATGTTTTAATTGGGCTTTAGCTTTATTATAATTGAGGACACTCATTATCTTGTTTTATTGTACTTATGATTTTAATATTCATATCATTTGGTACTTTATCTTTGTATACTTTCTGCCAGTGCTTGTTGCACTTCCTGGCTGATTAGTGCCTGGGTCAGTGTGAAGTGAATACAGATGTCTCAATAATGACCGGCAGGAGCGTTGGGCTGATTTTCAGTGTTTGAAGGTCTCCTATAAAGTCGTCCTTTGTGCAATTGTGAGGGTTATTTTTTTCTCTTATTTTTTTTTCTCTCTGTCACCATGAGTAGCACTGTCGGTAGGAGTCCTCTAACAGAAAACTATTTTTCACTATGAAGGGGATCAAGGGACTTCATTTTGGGGTGTGATAAGTGTTTCTAAAATGATGACTTATACATGCACATTTACCCTACCTTCAGAAAAAAATATGTTTTATGCAAACAGTAACATCTAACTGAAAATTCAAGCTTTTTATCTGAGTATAAAACTGAGGGCAAAACAGAGCTCTTAATGCTTGTAACTTCCAGACGATCGGATAAGCCACTCTTTGTTCACAGAGAAGGGCAGTTGAGCCAAAGATTATTTCCAAGTTTTTGTCAATCACTTTGCCCTGTAAAAGGTGCACACATGGCTGATTGCTTACACACTCAGATTCAGCCAAAAGGTGCAGTCAGAAAGGGTCGGCAACTGTTCAGCTGCCTAACACATACAGAGAGCTTTAAAAGGGCCTTTGAGAAGCAAAGAGGGTAAGCGTTTAGTGTGTGTGCATGGGAGTTTTGTGAACCCAAGTGACGGACATGAGTATTTAATCCATTTTTTAAATCTTTCAAATGACTCAATGGCAAGAATAGCACTTAAGATTTTATTTAGGTCCATAGTTTTGCTGCCAGCCATACTGAGATTAGGAGGTAAAGAAAATGTATAGACTCTATTTTGTCCCAAGGTCGGATAAATTTATCTTTTCCAGCCCATCATCCTCTTAGTAAAATAACTTAATGAAAAAATAATGAATGAGGATATAAATAAATTTGAGGCAAAACATACATATCTGATGGCCTATGAGATTCTGAGAGCCCTAGTTGGCCTGGTCACTTCTCTAACCAGTACAGTGGAAATTATTTGAAAACTTGGCATAGCTCTTTGGGGTGCCTGGGTGGCTCAGTCGGTTAAGCATCCAACTTCAGCTCAGGTCATGAACTCACGATTAGTGATTTCAAGCCCCGCATCGGGCTCTGTGCTGACAGCTCAGAGCCTGGAGCCTGCTTGGGGTTCTATGTCTCCCCCTCTCTCTGCCCCTCCCCTGCTCATGCTCTGTCTCTGTCTCTGTCTCTCTCTCTCTCTCTCAAAAATAAATAAACATTAAAAAAAAAACTTGGCATAGCTCTTTACTGACAGATATATTTTTATGATAATATTTCAAAAAGAAAAATTGACTTGTAATATCAAGTGATATTCTGTGTTTTCTATGATGTGCTTTCTAACTAGCAGATCTTAGGCAAGTGCTCCTATTTGAAGCAGGCTCTCTCAACTCTGGCATTATTGACCTTTGGGGTCAGATAATATTTTTGTTGTGAGATGCTATCTAAACACTGAAGGGTGTTTAACAGCATCCCTGAATCCACCTTAATCATGCCAGGAACACCACCTTTCCCTCAGTTGTTACAAAGATGTAACAGACATTCCCAATGTCCCCGAGGAGGCAAAATAGCACCCCCATTTGAAAAGTAGTGCTTTAAAGACTTAGCTGACAGTAAGACATTCTCTTTTAAGTTTATTAATTTATTTTGAAAGAGAGAGGGCAAGGGAGAGGCAGGGAGAGGCACCATCAGCATGGAGCCCGACACGGGGGTCCAACTCACAAACCTTGAGATCATGACTTAAGCAAAAACCAAGAGTCAGATGCTCAGCCAGCTGAGCCAACCAGGAACCCCTGACAGTAAGACATTCTTAAAACAATGATGGTCCATAATAATATAGTAATGGGTGGGACACCTGGGTGTCTCAGTCATTTGGGTGTCTGACTTCAGCTCAGGTCATGATCTTACGGTCCATGAGTTTGAGCGTTTGAACCCTGCATCCGGTTCTGTGCTGATAGCACAGAGCCTGGAGCCTGCTTCTGATTCTGTGTCTCCCTCTCTCTCTCTGCCCCTCTCCCACTCATGCTCTGTCTCTCTCTCAAAAATAAATAAATAATAAAAAGTTTTTAAATATAGTAATGGACAATCATAAAAGCAGGATCATATAGACTGTAATTTGGAAATTGGGAAGGGTTGGATGATTTTCCGCTCAGTTTTCTGAGATACTAACCAGCACCATCATCCATAGTATTTTCAAGTTTTCCCAGGGATGAAAAAGAAGTATTATGAGAAGCTGGGATGTTTTAACTTGAAGAGAATTGGTAAATTTACTGAAATATAATAATAATGATAGTGATAATAGCAACAAGGATAATAATAGCAGCATCCATTTAACCAACACAGTGCTAGGCAGCCTTGTATTCATCTACTCATTGAAGTTATTTTACGATGAACGATTTCTCAAGGGAACAAGCCTAGATTACTCTGCTTCATCAATGCTTATTCTCTGCCCCAGTACTGGTTTGGTGACTGGAGGCCATGTCACAAATAAGTTGGCACCCTTTCTCAAGGCTGTCTGTATCTGGGCTCCTGGATCAACACCAGGTATTTAGTTGAGTACAATGAATTAAGTGGTTCCACTTTGAAAATGTGAAAATCAAGTGACTTAACCTGAGATACTGAATGCAAAGGAATTATTTAAAAATCTGCAAGAACTCCGTGTATGTGATTGAACAGTTAGTTTACACAGGTATATCTCTAATTATAGGAGGCTCAGCATATAATTTCCACTTTACTTGGTTGGATAAAATTTTCCCATGGTAGAAGACAGCCAATGGCATATTCCCTGCTGATCTCACATGGTGTGTTCTCTGTGTCCCATACATACTCTCTGCAGAACTGATGGCTCCTTTAACTACATTTATTGTACTTACTCTGGTTTAAAAAGCTTAAAAAGCAGCACATTTTCCTCCCTAACTTCTTTGTAACTGCTGCTAGGATTTATCTTCTATCTAGTTGAGTGTTCTTATTTATTTATTTATTTTTAGCTTTTTATGTGTTGTATGTTCCTCTCCTATGCTGGTCTCCCTGTTTTATGATTTCTGAATTCGGTCACCCAACACACTTCTAATTCCATTTCTCTGTCTCCCAAGATGTGACTTCCCTTTGAGCTTCTCCTCCTAAAGAGAAGTTCCTTGTCCTTTAAGAATCTGAGCCATATGATCTCAGAGTAAGTGAGCTTACAAGTCACCTTCACTAGGAAGTATCTAACCTGACTACACAGCTATTGTCCGTTCTGTTCTTAGAGTCACTGCAGGTCACACATAGGCTTCCTTCACATGTTGTTCTCCCTTGACCATGAAATATGAGGTCTTTAAGACCTCTCTTTTTAAGCTCTGTGCACCACAGCTTTGGTTGGGAGTGAAGAGCTTCTGCCTAGAGTACTTTAGGAATGTTAACACTCAAGAAGTAAAAGAAAGTCCTCAGGGATAGTGATTCTATTCTCTTTCCTCTTTTGAAAATTACCTCTTCTCCCTCAATTGCCAGACAAAATAATAAACAAAATTTCTAAGCATAATATTCAGGAGTTGCAAATTGCCCCCAAACATGTACAGTTGCTTTTCATGTACGTAAAACTTTCAACTACTTGTGTCATATTGCGTGTGTTACTCTAGTCAAAAATATTTTTCCCATTCAAGAATCTTATTGGCAATGTATATTGATTACCTAAATTGAAAGCTAACATGGTTTTTTCTACATACAACAAAGATGGAAATCTATTCCCAAGCTTACATAAAGATTTCATGACATTTCACTCAGAAGTCAGTGTCATAATTATATGCCAATCATTTTAACAAGAACTTTTATTATTTCTCTTCATGAGATAATGTATATCAACTTGTAAATTCAGTGATTCTCTTCAAAGATGCAAAAATAAAGTGAGCCAGTATTTTAAGGTGTTTTTCTTTTCCGAAATTAAATTCAGAATAAAAATGAAGTGATATGAAATTATACACACATTAGCGGGGTTCTAAAAAAGTTATATAAAATTATAAAATAATTAAAAAGAAGAAATGTTCACAAAGTCAACCATCGCATTAAAATTCCTTTTTGCTGGGTTAGCTGAAAAAAAACCCACCTGCCATTCAGTTTAATTTCTTGTGTTTAGAGCTCTATAGCATTCTGTGTAAAACTAATCAATAAAAAGGATTTATGAGACCTTGAAATAGAACAGTCGAAAGGAGGAAATTATAGTCAGTTTTAGTTATTAAAGATTTTCACCACTAAATTTAGTATAAGGGAAACGTTATACATCTTTTTTAGCTGAAACAGGACATTTATCAAATGCATGGATTGGGGAGACAATTGTGCTTAGACCCACTGTAATGTGTCTTTATTTGTTGCTCACCATTTATTGTTGGCTGTAGTAAAGTAAGCCCAGACAGACAGAAGGGAAACAGGATTGGAAAAACTATGTTAAAAAAACAAAAACAAAAAAACCTAAATAGACACAGTGAGCCATGAACTAAACACGAGAGAACAAAAGTATCTGTGAATACAGGTCCAGTCCATATTAAATTGCTTTGACTCTATTTTTAAAAGAATGAGGACAAGGAAACAAGGAAGCAAGGAGAGAAGTGATACTGAGGAAGAGGAGGCAAAACTCGCCATCACTTAAATGGCTTTTCAATATTATGGAATCACAGTTTAGCCTTGATCATACTCGGAGACCAAGTCATTTCCGATTTTCCTTTATTTTTGGTATCATAATATTTGCAGTATCATGAGCATTTCTGAAAATAGCGATTCTTAGACTACGTAACATTGTTGCTTAGTGACAATGAGTTTTGAGAGACCAACTCAAAGTGTTCTGACACTGACTGCATATACAGTCTGGAGACTTTTACTTAGATTCATTTCTTAGCAGAGTAATTTGAGAAAATTCAAGAATTTCACTTTTGTTTGATGAAATACAAATGACAGATGGAAAATTGCAATATTTTGAAAAGAAAAAATGCAATGATGCACAGAACATAAGATTGCCATAATAATAATAGTACTTAGCATTTACACTGAGTTCTTCATCTGCTAAGTACTTTGCAAACACCTAATGAAGCCTCATAACACTCCTGAAAGACAGGTAAGTATCATTACTGCCATTCTACAGATGGAGAAAATGAGGCATGGAGGTTAAGTATCATTGCCTAAGGCTACTAGAAATAAATGGCAACAACTGGATTAAAGTTTAGGGTCTCAGCCCTTCATAAATAAACGGCCAGAGGACCAGCATTCTTTCAACCAAAACAATGTTGCTTTTAGTGCTAAATGTTTCTCCTTTTGAAAAGATTAACACATCATTCAGTTAGTACTGATTTTCCTATAAATTGCAACGCTACTTGCCTTCAGAAAACAATAGCCTGTTTCCTGCTTCTTTATTTTCCTCATTTGTTCTTCTCTCACTGTTTTTACAATTATCCCCAAAGAATGCCTTTTGTGAATGACTAGGTGATGAGAGCCTTTACAGTCAGTGTCACCTGGTGGCAAACATTGAGACTCCGGTTTCACTTTATATTAAAGTTACAAATCATATCGATGGGCTTCATTTCAAACTTATCATGACTTCTCATTTCTGATGGGTAATAATTGTTGGCAATTTCAAAATCCTATACTATGTGAGGGAAAAAATAAGTAGACCTTAATCTTTTCTACTAGTTAACTCTCTTCATAATTCCTGAATCCCCAAATTATTGTTCAAGATGTAGAATGTCACCAAAGAAACAATTCTCAGCATGAAAGCAATCACCTAGTAGATTGCTTGTTTTTGAAGGTGTTGCTGCTGTTTACTCTTAGAAGTTACCTAGTTTTTAATGAATATTCTGCACAGCTGGAAGCGCTTTATGGGAAACAGCAAAATTTGAGGACAAGGTTCCTGTTCTTTCTCTTTGTAGGATCAACAGGGTTGTTAACCTTAAAAATAAAAGTGCCAGTTATTTTACCAGCAGAAGAAGGCTTTATTGGGAAATAAAAGAGAATTACAATCCTAGACAAATAAGCTGGGACAAAACCATAGGGGAGTCCTCCACACTCAGGAGAGGACCACTGTCTTACAAAGCAAGGCAGGAGTTGTAAAGACTGTTAGAAAGGAAAAGTCCACTGGAGTAAACTGGGAGTTCAGAGTATGGTGGCTTTTCATTGGCTAACTTGGGACAGTCTTTTATTGGCTGAGCTATTGCCAGAGAAGGAAATTCTTCCTCCTGTTGGGACAGTAAAGTAGTTATCCATGACCCAAGTCCTTCTGGTCCTATTGGATTTGCAATGGAAGGAACATGGAGGAGCATGAAACTGTCCCTGTGGAACCTCCTGACTCCAGTTTCTTTTTTCCCTCCTGACTCCATTTTAATGAGGTTTCCTTTATTAAGTTTTCAATGACCCTCTTGTTTTCATATATACATATTTGTACATACCCAGCCCCTAATATCTCACATACCAACCAGGGGGAACAGGATTTGACACAAGAGTGAGCAATGCACTAACACTGTGGGATGTAAATGTATAATTAAGTCGTATGCTGCTCTCTAATAAATATGTTGAGGAAATCCAGAAAAGAACAGAGATTAATTTTGTCTGCTTATGTACTGAAAACAGTATTTGTCAAATCTCTGATTTGTGCAAGTGACCATTATTTGAATACTTTGATTCTGAAAAATAACTCTTGTAAACTTGGATTTTAGAGTCCCAAACAATGAAAATTTTCTAAATTTATAATGTAGTGATGGCTGCACAACTCCATGAATACACTAAAACCATAGAAATGAACAGTTACTATTGTAGATTTTATGTGAATTATAGCTCAATAAAGCTGTTTAAAAAAAATTGCCAAGCCTCTCCCCATCTTCCCTTTCAATGGTCATCGTTAGCTTCCAAGAACTATGCTCTATCAATTTAGAGCATACTCTTCAGAGTATTTTTAAAAGATTTTTTTTCTTATTTTCTGTTGATTCCAGGAGCTATTAGGGTGCCCAGCTCCTGCCCACTCTCCACACTTATCCTACTCAATGGGAACACTACTGAGAAAAACACTGCTGTAATACCAGATGAGCCAGCATGGGTCCCGCACCCACTAAAAGTGAAACTATCTTCTATTCAAAGGAAACTACAGTTTATGAGGAAGACAGACTAATTTCTCTGCCCTAACAGTTATGCAGAAGATTCAATGATGTCATTGTTACAATTTGACACCCCCCACCCTAGAGTTCAAGGTTCCACCTTGACTCTTTCTGGTTAGCTGGTTCCTCTGTCTGCAGAAGACAACAAGGGGCAGGGACCATGACCTCAATGATCTGTAATTCCCACAGGAAATAATATAATACATATATTGAATTTTGCTAAGTAAATCTGTGAAAGAATGGATTAATTGGTGATTAAATGGAGCTACTATTTTCATCATTTCTATTTTTTGTTTCCCCACTTCTTGTTGCCAATACTCTATGAAAACATACCTGTGATGACAACAGAACATTCTAAAAAGTGAATATATCATGATTTATCCAATCTTTTCTTGATTAGCGTATAGTTGGAGGTGTGTAAAAAACAGTAAAGCTGTGATTCCCACTTTTCACTAATGTATACAGTATCTTCTGAAATACCCTCATCCATAGGTTTTGTTCCAACTCTGTTATTATTTCATAGTTAATCTAATGTTAAAGCTTTACTATATTAGCGTATGTAAATTGTTCTAATCCTCTTTCCGCTGGTTGCCAAAAGCCCATAGTGAGTTTGACCAATTACTGTACCATGTCCAAATGTATGAGAGTTTTCTCCTCCCTCAACCTTTGGCATTTTTGCATTCTGATTTCTTTCAAATAAATAAAATAATTCATTTAAAGTATATTTCATACTGTCCCATAAATAATGATATTATTATAAATTTTGTTACTTATAATGGTATAGGTACTTGTCCAGGTACTAGGAAAATAATGGTATCTGTCTTAAATTTGTCTTTCTTTCTTTATCAGTGAGTTGAAAAATGTCCTATCTTTATTGATCATTTTTATTTCTTCCATGAATTTTATTATCTCTTTTATTTATTTATATTAGAATGCTTCTCTTTTTTTTAACCTTCATTTATTTTTGAGAGAGAGAGAGACAGAGCATGAGCCGGGGGGGAGCAGAGAGAGAGGGAGACACAGAATCTGAAGCAGGCTCCAGGCTCTGAGCTGTCAGTACAGAGCCCAATGCGGGGCTTGAACTCACAAACTTTGAATTCATGACCTGAGTTGAAGTCAGACACTTAACTGACTGAGCCACCCAGGTGCCCCCAGGTGCTTCTCTTTTTATCTAGATTTTTAAGCATTTTAAATGTAGTAATAATATCAACTTGTCATTTTTGTCTTAAACATGTTCAACGATTTTTATTCCTTGAGCTTTTGACATAAAGATTTCAAATTATTAATGAGATATATTGATCTTTTAAAAATTATTATGTCCACCACTATTTTTATATTTAGAATAGATTTGCCCAAATTTTAATCTTTGCAACACTCCGTCTTTGAAAAGTGTTGTTAAATAAATAAAATTATACAGCCTAGTAAGTTTGGAGAAAATGAAGAGGTATAAATAGAAGTGGTTTTCTTACATGTTTCCCATGATTTTAGGAAGTTAATATGCATTGAATTTCCAATGAGGAAATAAAAGTGTACCACATTTATAGGACATATTTGGCCACAGACCACTTTGTTGATAGAGCATGCCAGAGAACTACTGTGGCTCAGAACACACTACAGGTGATCCTATGTAGAAATTATTGACCTATCCCAAGATTATTTTTAAAAAGTTAAACCATACTTTCTTTTAGTTTTTAAAGGCCTCATTATTTATTTATTTAACTCTTTCCCCATAAGGTGCCTTTTAGTATATGTTGTACGCTGGGACTCTAACTTTCTTTTTTTACCCAATAATCAGTTTTCCCAGTACACCTTTTTTTTTTTAAATCCACAGTCTTTTAATCATTGGTTTATGATGCACTCTCTTTTTTGCCATGATATAATTCTTATATACGTATTTCGTGTGTTGAAGTACTATCTGTTCTATTAATCTGACTGTACTTTCATGAACCAGAACCACCTATTGTTTTAGCATAACAATAAATTTAAATATCTCTTTTAACATATTTAAATATGTGATTTATTTTCCCCAGAATGTTTACAGATACCTTTACCTATCTATTCTTCCAAATAAACTTTAGAATTATTTTATCATGATCCCGAATAGCATTTTATTAATCTTATAATTATTTTACAAAATCCAGTGCTCCATAATAGAGATACAGTTTTTGTTCCTATTTTATTGAAGTTATTATTTATATTGCTAGGAAAGTATCTTAATACTCCTTATATAGATTATGTGCATTTCTTAATAAGATATTACTATTATGTGAATAGTACCTTTTCTCATTATGTGCTCTAATTGGTTATTGCTGCTATACAGAAAAACTATCAACTTTTGCCATTTAATTTGTATCCAATCATTGTAATGAACTTTAATATTAATTCTCAGAATTTTGTAGATGGTTCCCTTGAGTTTTTCTATTTAAATAGTCATATTGCCTGCAAATAATAACATAAACTTTCCTTCTCTTATTTCAGTATTATGTTTTATTGTCTTGGCAAAGAAGTCTAAGTCTATGTTAATTAGTAAGGGTAATAGCAAACATTCTTGATTTTAATTAAACATAATACTGGCTTTTTAAAGATAATTTTAAAAATATATTAATGAGCATTTTATTCTAATTTTATAGGGATTAATTTTTTAAAAAAGATATGGGTGTTGAATACTATTGAAAGCATTTCACGAACAAATAAGAACAAAAGAAACCTCTTAGATTTTTTTTGTATCTATCTGTCTATGTGTCTATCTGTCTGTCTATACACACACACACACACACACATATATATATATATATATATATTGGGTTATAAAAGATATTTATATATAGTTGTATACCTCATATATACAACTACATACACACACACACACACACATAGACACACACCTATGTCTAATGTTACTAAAAAGACTGGCTTTCCTGCTCTAAATTCTCTCTGGTGGAGAATTTAGAGAATTCTGTCTAAAGCAGTTTCCTAGAGGCTGTGTCTTAGTGCTTAATCCTGAGACTGCCACATAATTTTCTTATGTAGTTTCAGATTTCTGTAATAAATCATTTTCACATTCTCCTTGGGCCTCAGGATAATGTTCTAGTTACCTTTGTTTTGTTTTTTTTATTAGTCCTGTCTTAATGTTATTTTTGTTTTTTCCTCCTTCCAAAGGATGACTCTTAAATCAGAGTCATCTAGAGTTAGTGTTTGCCTTCAGACAAGGTATCAATTTCCTTTGAAGCTGCTCATGATCTACCAGGTACTAACAGTGTTGCCTTTTTATATCTGTGTATATGAAAGAGTACTTAACATTTAGATTTTCAGCCATAGATCAGTGTCTAATAAAACTTTATCTGATTAGGTTCTTCTGGACTGAAAGGGAACCATTTTCCAACTCCTAGATATAAAGGACAAGGGAATTCTCTACTACTTTAGAAGCTTCTGCCTATTAGAACATTTATGGTTCTACACCTGCAGGATGATGTTTTCTAAAATGTAACTCTCTCCATTCAACCCTGCTCCATCTGCACAGTTGATATATTGGAATCATGTTCTACATATGGATGAACCTAGACTTACAAGGTGGATTGGTCTGAAACATAAGAACCAATGTTCAAGGACCAGAGAAAGGCCTCAGGAGCTAAAGATGGGTGTCAGCTGACAGCCAGTAAACACACACACACACACACACACACACACACAAAACAGAAAACAGAAACAAAAACAAAACAAAACAACAACAACAACAACAAACCCAAAAAAACAAGATCTGCCACCATCAGAAATTGGATTTTGCCAACAACCTAAATGCCCTGGAAGGAAACTCTCCCCCATAACCTCCAGATAAGAGTCCCAACCCGCCAACATCTTGGTTTTGGTCCTGGGAGACTCTCACCAGAGAACCAGCTCAGCCACGTTGTGCTACAACTTCTGACCTACCCAAACTGAAAGATACCAAATTTGTGCTGATGAAAGCTGGTCAGTTTGTGGTGTCAAGCCCATATTGCTGTCTGACAGCTTGCTTTGTCGCCTACTGCCACCCTTTGTACTTCACAGGTGTTACCTCCCCTAAGTCTCTTGCAATTAAAACAAAACTTGAGGGGAGTGGGGGATGGGTACAAGATGAGAATGGGTTGGTACCTTAAAAAGCAACACTTCCACATAGTAACAATGACTGTACCAGTGTTTTGTTACATACTGACCTGGAGACTCTATATTGCTGTGTATGCTGTGTAGAAGAAATGAAGTGTCTTCCCATTGTTTTTTCAGGAAACAAGGTTCCTTTGCTGTAAGAAAGATGTTGAAGGACACCATTAATTATTTTCTCATAATCTTCCATTGCTCTGCTATTTAATAGAAACCCCTCTCCCAACCAACTGAAGCTCTTCTATACTCTTTCAGTCTTGATTTTCCAGGTTTCTTTGAGTTTACATCTTTTCTGTCTTCATTGATAATGTATTGGGGAGTTTAGAGACCCTCCATAAAGAGTTACTTTGTGGGGCTCCACTGGGTAAAAATCTGAGAAAACATTCGGGTTCTTCAAGTGAGGATAAAGCTCACAGAAAGAAATCAAAAATAGTTTAGTCCATTCTGTTCTAGAATGTTTCAATCCTCTTTTAGAAAAGGAGAAGTAAAAAAGCACCTTTACCAGATACTTTGAAACTTCAATCCTAATTCATGTAATAATCATATGATAAATTACTTCAGAAAAAATACTATGAAACTACTTAGACCACATAGATTTCTCAAAGTAACTAAGAGAATGAGAAAGAATAACTATGTAGAGTATCATTACATGTTTTGAAATTATGACTTAGATACAGAAAAATTTTTATTCTAAAGAATAGCAAGAGGCTTATTCAATTGTTGGCACATAAGTATTTGACCACTTTTTGAAATAATCCCCAAGGGACTTCATAAATTGCCAATCTGCCACTAGACCCTAGTATTAGTATGAATTCTTCAGAGAAATCGAATCAGTGGGAAATATAGATAGAGACCATAGATACAGATGGATATAGATATAAATACAGATATAGAAATACATATTATAAGGAATTGGCTTCAGTGATTATGGAGGTAGAGAAGCAAAAGATCTGCAGCAGGCAGACTGGAGACCCAGGACAGTGGATGGGATAGTTCAGGTGTTCATCCAAGGGCTTAAGAGCCAGGAGAGCAAATATTACAAGCTCTACTCCAAGTCTGATTCCAAAGGCAGAAAAAGACTGCCATCCCATCTCAAAGACGGTGAAGTAGAGAGAATGAATTCTTTCTTACTCAGCCTTTTAGTCTATTCAAGCCTTCAACAGATTGGATGAGGCCCACCCACAGTGGGGAGATCAATCTGTTTTAGTCGTCTACCAACTCAAATGTTAATCTCCATCCAGAAATGTTCTTGCAGACATACCCAAAATAATGTTTAACCAGATATCTGGGGACTGCATGGCCCAGTCAAATTGAAACATAAAATTAACCATCACAGCTTTCTTTTTTACAGCACTATAACTTAGATTAATATAGTAACTAAAGAAAATACATTTAAGTTCACTTGACAAATTAAAAAAAATTGATCCTATATCTTCTAATCCCGCTGTTTTATTTAACAGAATGCCATTATTTGCTATGAAGAAACACATGGTATGAAGTGTAATTTGGTTTGTTTCAAAGTGTATGGCTATTGTGCATTTCTCTTTTCTATGAGGTAATTTCCTTAACAGTTCACTGAAACTGCTGGTTTTACATATTTAGAACCATTGGCCTTCAATGTGAAAAACAATACATGCCTGATCTGCGTAGCTGTTGACATCTTCCAATCTTCCATACAACTTTTTCATGATTTGGAAATATACAGGATAAAGTACTATTTTGGAAAAACTCTCCTTATCAATCTCTTCATATTTAAAATTTACAAATTAAAGATGTGGTATCAAAATATTCTGAAAGGCTTCTTTGTAAAATGTACCATAGAAGAGACTTAACACACTTTAATTCCATTATTCTCATTTTTTAGATAGGGAAATGTAGTCTTGTACACATGAAATACTTTCTACAAGGTCATGGGACTAGTTAATTAGTGGCAGAACCAGAAATGTGCAAGATGAGTAAGCAAATGCAAATTAGTTTTACAATATAGGGGTGTCTGGGTGGCTTAGTCAGTTAAGCATCCAACTTCAGCTCAGGTCATGATCTCATGGTTCATGGGTTGGGGCCCCGGATTGGGCTTTGCACTGAGCGTGGAGCCTGCTTGGGATTCTGTCTCCCTCTCTCTCTGCCCACCCCTCTACTCAGGTATGCTCTCTCTCTCTCTCTCTCTCTCAAAATAAATAAATAAACTTAAAAAAATTTATAATATATTTACTCTTATACAAAATTTTATTAACTTTTTAAAAATATATTTAATATATTTAATTTAAATATTATATTTAAATAAATTTAAAATAAATGCCATGCATCAAAGATTTGAACTGCATATGCTAGGAGGTAGTCTTACTTCTTACCTTTACCTCCAAAAAGGTTACTTAATTAATCATAGACAAGGAATATAAAACAAAATCTAATATGTCATTTGAGCCAAGGGAGCATTTAAAGCTGAAGGCAAAGTGGTCATGATCTAATTTGAAGACAGTAAACTATAGGCACTGAAATTGATAAGTCAGGTATGCCCACCTTCAAGGAAGTAAAGAAACTTTTCATAAAACACTATTTTTTACTAGTAAATATAAAAGAATTTGTAACTGACTTTATGTTACTATAATAGGAGCATCTAATGATAATTATACTTTATTTTTCATACCCTCTTTCCTCTGAAAACCTCCCAAATACGCCTTACAAATAATAATTTATTAATTCATTTAGAAGTACTTTCAGTCAGGTAAGGATAGACAGATCCCCTCACTCTACTCCCATTTTAATGGAATCATCCCATTCAGTTGAGACCCAGTGATCTACTCTCCACATTTCACAATGTCTAGATTTTAGAAATGTCTTTAGCTCTATAGAGTTGTCCTTTATAAAAATAAATGAAAAGGATCACAATGTTACTTGTATATTTCACATGAAATTTAAGCACGACTTGATCAGATGCCATTTTTTTTTTCCTTAGTGGGCATATGGCTATAACCATTGCAGAATTATCTCTATTTCTGGCTCTATCCCTTTGCATTCAAGCTGAATAATGCCACTGTTTCATACAGCAAGCTCTTTTCCAACCACCCTATCTGTGGCAGTTAGATAGAGCCAGCAGTTACCAACTCCCAGTGGTACATGTTTGCACTGAAATTCTTGACAATGTGCTCCACCTTCCCTACCTTTCTCATTTCTGATATGCAATACTCATCTTTCTGAGCAAGGGAGTTAACCCAGCCTAGATGGTTCCATCATCTATTTCTGGTGTTGTTCATTTTTATTTTTTGTTGCTTAGGTTTATATAGATGAAAGAGATAATTTTAAAGAACATGGATGTATCAATGGTATATCTGTCTCAGCTACACAAAAGACTGGACTTAACAATGACTGGGAAAACTTTTCAGGGGTCTGGGCTGGCTGATATGCTGATGTTACCTTTTAGTAACTAGTTTTCTCAGTAATGCAACCATACTCAATAAGTATACATTGTGTATCTATAGATTACATAGTGGAAACTTTGTTCTTATAGGTGATTGACTTAAAATATCTGGACTTCCGTACTGTATTAACATCCGGATAATTTCCCATAATATTTTTTATATGTGCTGCATCAAATTTGATTATTGATAAAGTGTCAATACACTTATTCTTTAATTTGGTTCTTAGGAATTTAAGTTCAGTGTATCTGCATAGTAAATATCAACCAAACATAGAAAGTTACTTCTTTTAAGAATCAGGAATTCACTGGGCTACAGAATTCACAATTGTCTACATGGAATTTGGGTGTCCTTTCCAAGAACTGATCCAATAATACTCAGTTTATAAATTTTATTCTTTTAATGTTTATTTATTTATTTCGAGAGACAGCATGCATGCACAAGCCTGAGAGAGACAGAGAGAGGGAGAAAGAGTGAGAGAGAGAGACAGGTCCAAAGGTGCAGTGATGAGAGAATTAAGAAGCAGGGGCTACGACTCTCCAGGAGCCGAAGCATCGGTCTCCTGGCTCAAGCCTCTTTTATTTTGCCATTTGTCTGATAACAGCAAGCACATACGACATAGTGTTTGGCATCTTGACAGGTCATGCACCTGCAATGTATTCCATACTGGGTCATGAGTACATCTGGCGCCAGATGAAACATTCTTATCCCTGGCCTGGCGCCCGTTTGATGTCCTTCTGGAGAGAACGAGCAGTCCCATTGGCTTTCCGACCTGGGAGTGGAACTGCTTTCAGTTCCTTGCTGCTCTGTCCCTTTCCTTCAGAACATTCCTATGGTGCTTCCAGCTTCTTGTTCTCCAACAAAAGAGAATCCCAAGTAGTCTGCATGCTTGCACAGAGCCCATCTGGGCTAGAACTCACGAACCATGAGATCACGACCCAAGTCAAAACCTGGAGTCAAACACTGAACCCACTGATCCACCCAGGTGCCTCTCAGTTTATAAATTTTAAAAAGGGGTTGTCTCGGTGGCTCAGTCAGTCAAGTGTCTGACCGTTGATTTTGGCTAGGGTCATGATTTCATGGTTTGTGAGATTGAGCCCCGCATACCAAGCCTGCTTGGGGTTCTCTCTCTCCCTCTTTCTCTGCCCCTTCTCTGCTCTCTTTCTCTCAAAACAAATAAATAAACAAAAAAATAATTAAGGAAAATTTAAAAGGAAAATTTTTTAAAGAATTATTGCAAGCTCAACTTTATAACTGAAGACAGAAAAGTATTACTTAATTTCTTTGGATAAGTAACTCTACCAGCACATATTTTTAAAATCAATGGAATGACTATTCTTAGAAAAGTATCTCACACTTGGTTGGACCTCAAGCATTTACAATTTAAGTCTACTGGACATAGAATTGAAAACTTCTTTTGTAATGAAACAAATCCCAGTGGAACTGTTTCTCACCTCCCTCAGTGTTCATCTTGGCTGAGCTCCTTCAGATTCAGAGTAAAGTGAAAAATGCATCCATTGCTCTTACTAAAGTAGAATCACTAATTTTTAAAAGTTGATATTACTTCTTGAGAAACATACTGTTAAATCAGCAACATTGTACTGTATCTGTAATTATAAAGTAATAGCATGTTCTGGGGGAGTTGATTGCTTATATCACATCAAAATCAAGTGAAAAAAAAAAGAAAGAAGAAACACCTAATTGAAGGTGTATGTCTTGAAGGTGTATTTCCTGGGATTCAGAGGAAATTGCATGGATTGATTATAAACGCTAAGTTTCATTAAAGATAAAGACCTGTGGAGAATGTCTTGTCATCCTTCCAAAAGGCAGGCATAAGATAGCTTATTATAGACTTATTTAATCCTTACAGAATGTCTACTCTGTACATGAATAACTTTCCAACAAACCTAGCTTAACAATATCTTCTTATTACTCCTACCTCCAATGAAAATTGCAAAATTCTCTCTTCAAGTACAATGAAGAATAGTTTAATATTTCCATTTTGAGCTTTTTGTTGGTGGGCCTTGTTACGTATTTTGAAATGAAATAGTAATTGGAGTGATTTTTTGTTTGTTCATTTCAAGTGTATATTTACTGTAAGGTACACTTCATAGTTTAAATTTCAAAAAATTAATGTTAACTGCATGTCTACCAAATTATTTATGTTAATTGCAGCTGTCCTAAATACTTTAAGGAACCATGGTCTTGATAGTTTCTTAGTACTTTGAAGAAATTATAGACAACTTAGAAAGGAATTTCCTATAGATACTAAATAAAATGATGGCACTATCTTCTTAAAAAGGCACTCTGGTGCATGTTTAAGAGTGTGGGTTCTAGAGCAAACCTTTCTGAGGTCAAATCCCATGAACCTCGTCACTTTGGGCAAGTTATTTATGTCTCTCTGCTTTAACTTCTTTGTCTACAAAGTGGGGTTAATAATCGTGCCTAATTCATTGAGTTGTTTTAGGCTCAAGTAAGTTAATGCATATAAAGCATTTAGAATAATGACTGGTACATAAAGTACTTAATAAGTGTGAATTTGTAGTATTATCTATCTCACCTTTCCATGGTAAATCAGTAACTCTGAGTGGAAGGAAGTTCAGAACTAATTGAATGGTGCAAGACCCATTCTCGTGAGCAGTCTCAGACTGACCTAGGTTAGAAATTCTAAGGGTACCTACACCTGAAATCTGCCAGGCAACCATAACTTCTGTTTTCCTTTTTATTTGGCTACCTTCCCGTATTCAAAGTGTCTTCAGATGGTAATCCATCATTCTGCCCATTCTTCTACTCAATGTGCCTCCTACTAATCATTTAACTCTAAGATGTTCTAGGCACTGGAATCCTTAAAACTTCTTAAAACATCCTCTCTGAGTGTCTCATGAAACAAATTCTACAGTAAAGAAATTAGTTGTTCATTGAATTTTAAAGCTAGCGATTAAATTACTTAATCTCAAGCTATTCAGTTAAGCTTTATTGTCCCACATTAATTGTGCTTCATCTTATACTCTTTGGAAATAAAACTGAGGAAACCTGCAGAACAGTCTGGTCAATTTAGAATATTCATTAGTGGGGAGACTGGTGGATCAGTTGGTTAAGTGCCTGACTTCAGCGCAGGTCGTGATCCACTGTTTTGTGGGTTCCAGCCCCGTATCGGGCTCTGTGCTGACAGCTCAGAACCTGGAGCCTGCTTCAGATGCTGTGTCTCCCTCTCTCTCTGCCCCTCCCCCACTCATGCTCTGTCTCTCTCTGTCTCTCAAAAATGAATAAACATTCAAAAATTTAAAAAAAAGGAATATTCATTGGAAGATTCTATTAAAAAATGCAATGTACCATAAATTAAGATACAGATCAAATATTGTATGTAGTTCAAATGGATAGAAAACCTCCTTAATAATATATCTGATGCTTAGATAAACGTCATCTGTCTGTTCCAATTCTTTGACATGGAATTATAATTCAAGGTTCCAGAGAGTGAAAAAAAAATGTCATCTTTAAAGTTACTGAACATTACAGTATCAAATGGTTGGAAAGAAACTTGAGAAGTTATTTCAGTCCACACTTAAAATGTCCCAGGCAAATGAAAATGTACATGAATCTTAACTATTAAAGAAGCTCCATATCTCCCCAGCCAGGATAAGAGAATGATAGTTCCACCAGACAAAGGTTCTTCATTTTTTATAAGATTTCTTAACTATCCATGAAATCTGCAAGCTAGATATTTGCCTTTTTGGAAACTTCTTCTATTAATCATTCAGTTTTCATTGTTTCCATACCAATTAACTTTTAGAATGGAAACTTTGGATTTGAGATTGAGTCTGTTTTATGGGATACCTACAAAATGCAACCTGTTCTATTATCCATTTGGAAGCAGAGGTACAGAAGTTTCTCCACTTGGACAGTAGAACAGAAAAGGATTGAGTATTCGAGGGAACAATATATTAGCCATGAAGAAGAGAGCTGTCCAAGATAACATATTTTTATTTTATAAAAGATACTAAATATAGTTGAAGCTTGAAGATTTGCTACTAGGTTGTAGAAGGTTCTTTTTTTCCCTCTCCAGTTTAATTAGTTTAGAGTGATAAGAAGGCATCCCAAAAAGACGGCTTGAAGATTTGTTATTTTAATTAGCCAAGTGTATAAAGAGGAAAACCATCATCTAAAGTGAAGAAAACTGAAGGCAATGTAAGCAGTATCAAGAGGAGATAAGACCATCTCACCAACAACACTAGGCTAAATTAAGAGTTTTATGGGCTAATGCAGACTCATAAAATAGCAGAAATGTTATCTGCCTTTATACATGAGAAAAATACTCATATACTGGTATTCCTGCCCAACACAGTACACGTGGACTCTATACTGAAGCTACTTAAATAACTTCAAATGGTAAGAAGAAGCACCATAATAATTGACCAAAATATGCCAGTTTATAAATGACATAGAACATAAATACCATTTAAAGGGGAATGGGAGAGAAGTAAAATATATTTTGGATTATCGAACCAAAGCATTTAGAGAGAACTTGGCATTTCTTATGGCTAGAACGTCAAATAGTTCACATGATTTAGACTGAATTTTATGTGCATAATTTTAGATTGATTATCCCAGACACATTTTTCATATTTGGCCCAGGTTTTCTTTGGCTCAGATGTTTTAAGTGCTTTGTGTGCATGGCTTCTGCATTAACATTGTACTGTGTCTATTTTGTGATCTGTTATTAGTATTATCAATTGGAACCCAGACAAACTTTTACACAAAATGAAGGTGAGAAATGAAAATCGTCAATATCTTTTAACTGTTAACCTGGGCCTGAGGTAGTCTGCATAAGCATCTGCTCTGCATTTCCAGAGATTCCTGTTTTTCTACCTTCACTCTCTAATTACACCTTCTGGGAGACAGGAATTTGTACCATTTTGCCCTTCATTTGCATCATCACAGCAACTGTAGCCTTCATGTCCCTTTGCCTGATAAGTTGCAAGGTTTTGGTTTCTGCTCACTGATTATTCAGCCAGGCTTGCCTCTCCTTGGAAGGCTCCAAGGACGTTGCTATTCCTCCTTCGGGCTTACAGCACACACTTGAAAAGATCCGTCTTGCCTTCCATCCTGGTCAAATGCTGGTGCAGAACATCCTCTCAGCCCAGGCGCCCTTTCTGAAGACTGGACTGTGCCTACATTAGGGCTTAAAGCACAGACTTGTTGGAGGCTGAATATGTCTTTGCGTTCACTTGAGAATTAACCCTTGAGAAGCATGCCTTGCAGCTTACCTGTGGGTTTGGCTTTCAGAGAAGATTCATTATTTTCCATGTTTGGCAGAAGGAGTAAGATATTCTGTGTCTGTCCTAGGGCTATACAAGTATGCTTTCTCAGTATATGCACATCAGGGCATTTAATCAAGTACTTGTTTGAAGTGTCCCATTGATCATAAAATGATGCTTAGTCTAGACGTTTTTTCTGGCTTATAAATTCCTGCATTGGAGTTAGATGGTACTGCTCTAAAAACTACAAAAGAACGAACTGAAATTTGGAAGAAATCAGGTTGACATAGTGCAAAACGAAGTCTTCAGGCACTCTCAATTATTTATCTGAAAGTTTATATAATGTAAATGGTTAAATTAGAGATTTAACTAAAGCATTTAGATCATTGTAGCTATATGCGAATGATTCCTAGAACTCAATGCAAAGTGTCTATAAAAGTCACATAAAATCCAGTTTCCTATGGGATTTATGATTAGGTCAGATATGAAGCTCATGCCGTTGGTTTTCAGATACTTTTGGCATTGCCAAACTCTCTTTGACCAAAATAAGTTTTCTCCTCTGTTTTCTTGATTGTAAATTAAGAAACTGATCAAACTTGGTCTAGTCTCACTAATCATGAAACTTTTACCTGGAAATTGCCTCACAGGTGATCAGAATTAAGAAGGAGAACATTAAAAAAACTATTCTGCCTAAGAATTGAATCATGCAGGTAACCAAATAGGACTTAGTATAATATTACATCAGATATCACTTTAAATTATTTCTAGTATACTTTATCTTAGCACCTTTGCAAAGTAAAGATACAAATTAAATGTGCTAGAATCTAATGCATTGTAATGATCTGTAATCATAATTTGACTAACACACAAATCATCATTCAATGGCATATTTCTTGGAGGTTGCACTAAGATTAACCAAACAGATAAAAACAGCAAGGAAAAATTGATTGCCTGAAGCTAACAAACAGTGAGAACATTTCAGGTATTTGAAGACAGTTACTGAGACCCAAACAAGCCTTTTCTTCTTTGTACTAATTACCATCTTGCCTTAAACTGTTGCTCTACAGGGCTTCTCCCGAACATTTGGACTTAAAGTATATTCTTTTTTCATCAAGTCTTGGCATTCGTTGCCACATCTTCAGTTTTCTGTAAGATGAGTTCTCATTTTAAGTATATATCTTACAGTGTCTCATGCAGATTATAAACTCTTCAAAAACAGGAACACACAGAGAAAGAGAGTCTATTTGCCTTCCAATGATGAATTTCTGAGTTTGTTTGCATCACCTCATACCACATGAATCAGTCCCATGCCTGGAAATGGTTTGAACCTGTCTAAGAGATTCAGGGTAAGACAGTGGAAAATCATTAAGTATCAATTAAGTAACGCTAATTCCACAGTGAAGGAAATCTTTAGGAAACTATAGATGGCTGAAATCCAGACATAAGACATGTTGGACTCAAGACTTCATATGTCTTTTGGGAAGTCAAAAATGTTAGTTAAAGCTGTAACTATATATTTGAGGTTGACATATATCCCAGGATTGGAAGATATTTGTAAATTCATTTTTCTACTGATTGAAAACCCATATTTCAAGAAGTATTGATTACTGAATGTCAAACAATAGGGTAATGGTTAAATAAATTTTGGTTAAGTAATTACAATGCAGTTACACAGACTTTGAAAAATGAGGTTATTGTGTATACACTGACATGAAAGCATGTCCATAATATATTGTTAAATGAAAAAAACAAAGTTGTTTTATAATGTGTATTATACAATCCCATTTCATTAAAGACACACACATACAATTGTTATAATATAGCAACTACAAGGTATACGGAAACACTAATGACCTAATTTTTTTAGAGCGGAGTCTAAAGAGCGGAGTCGTCAGGTAAGTCTGTCCAGAACAAGGCACACTTCGGCCAGATGTAAAGAATGGATAGGAGTTAAAACTGATGAAGATAAGAGAAGGAAGGGAGAGTATTCTAGGAAGAGAGAAAAACAGAATATATTTGAGTGCTTGAGAAACCAGGAGAAGTCAAGTGTAGATTACAGAATGTGAGTAGGTAGTGTCAGAGATGAACCTAGAGGAAGCAGAGCCAGATTGCAGAAGACATTGTATGTCTTAATAATGATTTCCATATTCTTTTAAGATTTTTTGAAGGGTTTTTAACAAGGAAGTGATATAATCAGAACTATGTCAGAAATACCACCATTCTGGTTTCCTAAACAATATTAAAGAGAAGCAAGAGTGGAAAAATGGAGAGCACTTTTGAAGAATTTGTAGTAATCTAGGCAAGAGACAGTTCTGGACTAAAAGTATTACAAGTAGTGTTGGAGGAAATTGCTTGAATTCATGAGCTCTTTAGGGGAAAGAACTCTAAGTCATTCACTGAGATAATGTACCCAGGAGGAGAAGAGATTTTTAGGAGTAGCCAAGGAATTCAATTGGATACCCTGAGATTGAAGGCCCTCTAGTACATATGCTTGGAGATGGGCAGTGGACAATGGAGAGGTAAATATGAAATTTAGGAGATATATATATAAGCTGGGCTTACTCATTAGTAAGTCTGTTAGGGAGAACCCAAGCTCACTCAAGGGGATTATCACATGATACGATAAAAGCCTTGGTAGATTACTGAAGATTAACAACTTTTGGGGGCCCAGAGGAAGAAAAGAACTTACCAAAGGAGAATGGGAGGTCAAAAGAAAATCACGAGGCCACATAATCAAAATACATAAACATTTTAGTAATCTTTAGCAGTTATTCCTGGCCAACAATGAAATAAGGTGTTTCATGAGGCTGGAAACCTTCAAATGGGACTCTATCTAATTTTCTGTGGCATCAGTAAAGATTTTCTTATATTGAGCAACATTTTTAAGCTTAAAGACTTCAAAGGGAATTCCTTTGCCTTTTGTGTTTTTTATTGAAACCCTGTAATACTATATCACTATGTAGAGCCTGTCATGCCCTTTCTAATCAACTCTTGAAAAATTCACAATGGTAAGATACCAGATAAATTGTATATCCCCGTCCAGCCCCTTTTTACAAACCCAGGTTATTCATACAATTTGGTGTCAGGTACACATAAAAACCCATCACACACATGGCTCCCATTTCTGGCATTAGTTCAAATCCATTTTTGTTTGTCATGTGTTGCTCTCATTTTTTATGAGTCTCCAATCTTGTTTTCTCTTCTGAAATTTGGATCCTCGTATTTACTCCCATTGCTGGATGACTGTTGGACACACTTTTATGGCTCATAGTTGTTACTCTTTCTTGTTTACCTCTTGTTTGGTCTTTTTTATTTATCTCTATATTAGTTAATGGAACTAACTGCTATCAGAAGTGAACTCCTAAAATTTCATAGGCTTAATACAAAGTAAATTTAGCACTTCCTCCCATAACAATGCCATCGTTTCTGGTTAGTGAGTGGCCTATCTCAACATGGTGAATCATAGACTTGGACTCATTCCACTCTGTTGCTCTGTCATCTCATAGGGACTCAGAGTTCTCTGTGACCGTTTGCAACACAGGGAAAGGGAGCAATAACTCTACATGTGGGAGGGGGAACATGAAATTTGGTGCACAGTGAAATGGTATTAGTACTATCAATTCTTACCAGCAAAGATGTGAATATTTATAGACCCATTCCCCGTAGCCATTGGTTGAGGTCTCCTGCTCATTAATTCTCTTTGGCTTCCAGTCTGCCACACTTGTGGGCACAAAGGGCTTTGTCTTCATGCAAAGAGATGCAGATGCAGGCAGCTGGGAATCAAGACCAACATGCTTTAAAGATCTTATTTTTTTAGGTTTATTTATTTATTCTGAGAGAGACAGAGAGAGGGAGAGAGAGGGAGAGAGAATCCCAAGTAAGCTCAGCACTGTCAGCACAGAGCCCGATGCAGGGCTTAAACCCATGAACCATGAGATCATGACCTGACCCAAAACCAAGAGTCAGATGCTTAACCAACTGAGCCACCCAGGAGCCCAAACGCCAACATGCTTTAAAGTGGTTTATTCCAAGCAGTAGAGAGGATCCTCAAAAATTTAAAAATAGAACTACCATATGATCCAGCAATCCCACTTCTGGGAATATGTCCAAAGGAAGTAAAAAACACTAACTCAAAAGATATCTGCACCCCTATATTCATAGCCGCATTTATTACAATAAGAAACACATGGATACAGCCAAAATATCCATTGATGCATGAATGGATAAAGAAGTTGTGAGATACACACACAGACACACACACATACACACACACAATGGAATATCATTCATCCACAAAAAATGAGGAAACTGCAATTTGCAACAATGTGGAAGAAACTTGAGTACATTATGCTAAGTGAAATAAAACAGAGAATGATACATACTGTATGATTTCACTTAATTGAAGAACTTTAAAAAAACTCAAAAAAAGACCAAAAAAAAAAAAAGGAAAAAAAGATCAGGTCTCTAGCAATGAAAGGTGGGTTAGGATAGTATTTGAGGAAGGTGGCCAAAAGACACAAACTTCCAGTTATAAGATAACTAAGTACTGGAGATGTAATGTACAACATGATGACTATAGTTAGCACTGATGTATGATATATAGAAAAATGGTTAAGAGAGTAAGTAAATCCTAAGAATTTCCATCACAAGGAAAGTTTTTTTCTTTTTATTGTATCTGTATGAGATATGGATGCTAAGTAAGCCTATCATAGTAATCATTTCCCAATATATATAAGTCATTATGCTATATACCTTAAACTTATACAGTGATGTATGTCAATTATATTTCAATAAAACTGAGAAAAATGGTTTGTTCCAATGCAATTCAGGCAGGATACTGCCAGTACCTGTGATAACAGCTCATCACTTCTAGTAATAATTTCTGTAGGGTTGCATTAAATATTAGTATATGAACTACAAAACTTCAGAGGCTCAACACAATGAAGTTTATTCATGCTTATATTAAAAAAGCAATATAGTGCTTCCAATTGGCGAGCACCTTGCCACCATTTGTTGTTTTCAGGAAATGATGTTCCTACAGTCTTTTGACACACCTGTCATGCAATGCTTCAAGTCTTTGTACCCAGGGAGTGGGAAAAGAAAAAAAGTGTGCAGAGAGAACATCCACTTGGTTCAGAAGGGATCCACATAATTTTTGCTTAGATATCATTGTGAAGCACTAGCCACATGGCCCCTCCTGGAAACAGTAGGGGCTGAGAAATGTAGTATGAGCCTGGGCCATTGCTTTCCAGCAATGATTCAGAGCTGTGAGACTCCAAACCTTGAAACCACATGTAACAGATACTTCCACTTTGAACTCTGTGAGGAGGGACCATCAGAAAAGCTCACAAAGGATTGAATTGGATCCAAATTTTCCCTGATCTCTTTGAGCACAGCAACCTTGAACTCAGCACACAGTAATGCTCGATGCAATTGGGACTCTTCCACAGAAGAAACTGAAATAGCTAAGCAAACACATTTTTCAAAGTTGTGTGAATGAACATTGCTCTGCATACTGTTCTAAACCTTGAAGCAGAATATTATACACAGAACTGAATTTCCATATGTGGAAACTGTAAAATTGCTATTTGCAAGTCATGTTCATTTGTATACCAGAAACCTGCCAGCGATGCACCCAAAATTCATTTGTAGCTGCTATTTATAGCAATACCAGCATTCAAGGTTTTATGTAAAAATAGCAAAGTGGAGCTACTGGTATAATAGGAGCTAACATATTTATTCATTCATACATGAATGTTTATTTGCTCCTTGTAGAAAAATATACTAGGACCCATATTTAACATTAGAGAGAAGAAAACTGTGAGGAGGACTAAGAGAAAGGCTAAGGTCAAATATCTCAATAAAAACCAGAGAAATACATTAATTAGTATTTAGACTCTTTCCATAGGCCTGTATATTTGTATATTTGACATTATGTCAACAAAAATAAAGAGCCTTACCCACTCAGAGGTCAGACTTTCCTTCTAAGTATAACCATAACCACAACCCTAACCTCCCAGTGAGCAAAGGTCAGTTAGGAAATGGTCTGCTCACATAAACTGGGAGCTCTGTGGATACAGAGGCTGGCAAACAATTCCTAGAGGGCCATGGTGAGGGGGATTGTCCACCCACATAATTTGTTAGTAAATTATGAATCTTTTTCTTCTTCTCTGGATATTTCCTCCCTTAAGCAAACTATACTTTCATAATTTTAAATAGAATTGAGAGATACTTCCAGTTTCAGTTCTGACATGTAATGAGCTTGAACGTTGTTTGTCTCATTCTTATAATTTAAAAAAAGCTACACAATCTGAATGTCAATAACTTTTATTCAACCCGTCAGAGAGCTGAGGTCCCAAGGCAAATTGCCACCTCAAAATCTAGAGAGACAGGTGCATCCAGGGATATATGGCCTGGGATCTGCTTACCTGGGAGAAGGACCACTGGAGCCATAAACTGGTCAGAACGTTTAAAGGTAATTTTCGCAAATTGCTGAAGTCTGAATGTGGACTAGAAGGAACTCCTGCAGGTCCAGTCTCTTGGGAACCTCACAGTTTCCTAGGCTTTCCTTTCGGGGACTTCTCCAGCTTCTCCTAAGGAGGATCTATGAAAAATTGTTATACCCAGAACCTTCTCCATCATAGAAGCTTGCTCCCTAGGAAAAAGCACTGGGTCATACCACAATTCTGAAATTTTGTCCCCGATAGGAGAAAATAATTACTCCCCATTCTATTTGCTCCTCTCCCCAAGGCCTTCCTGTCTCTCTTGAAGTAAAGGAAAACAAACAAACAAACACATAGTAAATGGGGTAGAGTGCTTCAAAGAAATTGGGTGCACAGAAGCTAGGGAGAGGAGTAGAGGAAAAAGGGAAATATTATTCCACTGGTAGAGAACTGGAAACCGTTGTGTAGGACTCAGCTCTCAGACAAAAATCAGGAGATGTAGAATGCTCCGTGGTGCCACTGTACTGCTAGGACACATATGTTCCAGTTTCATCACAGCTGAAAGACCTGCAAGGCAAAGACTTTCTCCTAAAACCATAGACAGCAAACCCCAAAGCCAAAGACAAAAACAAAGACACAAGAGGAATTTGAAGCCGCCGGCATCTATAACTGTCATAAATACACACCACACAGCAGCTCCTAGCCAAATTAACACAAATCCTCACACTAAAGGCATATTTCCCTCAGTTCTTATTACCTAATACTACATGTTTGGATTGAACGAAAAAAATTATTAAAAATTTTGCCAAAAGGCAAGAAGAAAACACATTTTGAAGCATCAAAACCAGATTCAAGTATGACATAAAGAGTGGAATTATTAGACAAAGAATTTAAAATAACTATGATTAATATGTTAAGGGCTGTAATAAAGAAAAAGTAGACAAGATTCAGGAAGAGGTGGATAATCTAAGCAGAGAGTTTGCAACTAAGAACAAATGTAAAAGAAATACTAAAAATCAAAACTGACTAGCAGAAATGAAATGTACCTTCAACAGACTCACCAGTAGACTCAACACAGCTACAGAAAGAATGGATGAACTGGAAGTTGGGTCAACTAAAACTTCCCAAATTGAAATGCACAGAGAAAAAATAATTAAAAAAAAAAAGGACAGAACATCATTCAACAACTGTAGGACATTGTTAAAAGTTGTAACATATGCATCATTGAAATATCAGATGAGAGGAAAAAAAAAAGAACTAAACCTGAAATTAAAGATGGCTGAAAACTCTCCAAAACCAATGGCGGACAGTAAACAACAGATACAGGAAGCTCAGAGAAAATCAAACATGATATCTACCAAAAAATAAATAAGTAAAAATAAATGAAATAAAAATGCATATATAGATGTGAACAGAGACAGATAACCAAAGACAAAGACAAAACAAAAGGGGGAAAATCCTTCTATGTAGAGGAACATGCATAAGGATGAAAATAGACTTCTCATCAGAAAAATTCAAACAAGGGAGAGTGGAAGGAAATCTTTAAAATGCTGAAAGAAAAACCACCAACCTAGAATTATATATACATCAAAATTATTCTTCAAAATGAAAGGAGACATAAAGACTTGTCAGATAAAAACTGATGGAATTTATTGTTAGTAGACCTGCCTCCAAAAAAAAAAATTAAAACAAGGTTTTCAGGCAGAGGAAAAATATCATTGGTTAAAAAAAACATGGATCTTCAAAAAAAAGAACTAATAGTAGAACATAGAGAAGGAATGACTAAAGGTAAAGTGAAATTTTTTTCTTATTTTTAGTTTATCTAAAATATAATTGCTTAGGGGCACCTGGGTGGCTCAGTCAGTTAAGCATCCGACTTCAGCTCAGGTCTTGATCTCACAGTTCATAAGTTTGAACCCCATGACTGGCTCTGTGCTGACAGCTCAGAGCCTGGAGCCTGCTTCAGATTCTGTGTCTCCCTCTCTCTCTGCCCCTCCCTGACTCACACTCTGTCTGTCTCTCCCTCAAAAATAAATAAACATTAAAAATTTTTAAATATAATTATTTAAAGCAATAATGGTAACAATGTATTCAGTAACTGCAGCATTTGAATAAATAACATTGATGACAGCAATATCATAAGGGAGGAGAGAAGAATTGGGAATACTTGGTGTTCTGTGTCCACATGTACAGCCCATGAAGTACTACAGTGTTATATGAAGTAAACTTAGATTTTAAAAAATGTATATTGAAAACTGCAGTACAATGACTAATCTTTTAAGGAAAGTATAAATGATACTGTAGGAGAGAGGAGATAAAACAAATTGTATAAATTATTCAATTAAAACCAAGGAGGAAGAAAAAGAGGAAAAAAGGAGGCAAAGAGAAAATGCAAAAATGGAAAGTTACAAATATGGTAGATAATACTCCACCTACATGATCACTTTAAGTGTGAGTAGCCTGACACACCAATTAAAGAACAGACATTGTCAGAGGGGATTTTAAAAAATGACAGAATATATCATTGGCTCCAGAATATATTTTGACTCTGAGAAAACCGCCTTAAATATGAAGA
Organism: Cryptoprocta ferox; assembly: GCA_028646485.1. Classification (NCBI taxonomy): domain Eukaryota; kingdom Metazoa; phylum Chordata; class Mammalia; order Carnivora; family Eupleridae; genus Cryptoprocta; species Cryptoprocta ferox. Next base: position 60,220,563 of record CM053577.1, on the reverse strand, counting down.
CTCAGGTGGTTAAAAGAGATAAAGATACTATTACAAATAAATTTGAAAAAGCTGAGGAAGATATGTTAATTTCAGACAAAGCTGACTTCAGAACAATGAAGATTCAGAGATAAAGAGAGGGGTTACAGAATGATAAAGAGGTCAATTCTTTAAGAAGACTCAACAATTGTAACTGTGTATGTACCTAACAACAGATCATCAAAATAGATGAGGCAAAAACTGATAGAACTGAAGAGGGAAATAAACAAATCTACTGTTACAGTGAAAAGCTTCAAAACTCCTCTGTCAATAATTGATAGATCAAGCAGGCAGAAAATCAGTAAGGTTATAAATAACCTGAAGAGCACTATCAATCAACTTGATCTAATTCACATTTATAGAATACTCCAAGCTCACATGGAACATTCACCAAGACAGACCACATTTCTAGGCCGTAAATCACAGCTTAACAAATTTATAAATTATAAATCATACAAAGTACATTCTCAGACCACAGTGGAATTATACTAGTAATGAATAATAGAAAGATAGTTGGAAAATTCCCAATTATTTCAAAATTAAACAACACACTTCTTACTGACTAAAGGGTCAAAAATACAAGCCTCAGGCAAATTTAAAAATATTTTGGTTTAAATGAAATTAAAATATAACTTAACAGAATGTGTGAGATGCAGCAAAAGCAGTGCTTTGAGGGAAATATATACCATTAAATTGATAGGTTAAAAAAGAAGAAAGCTATAAGATCAATAACTTCAGCTTCATCTAGGAAACTAGAGCAAGAAGGGTAAGTTGAACCAAAGCTGGCAGAAGAAAAAATAGTAATAAAAATTAGAGCAGAAACCAACAAAGTTTAAATGAGATAACAGAAATTTAATAAAACAGAAAGTTCTTTGGGAAAAAATCAATTAAAATCAATAAGCATGTAGTCAGTCTAATCAAGGAAAAAAAAAACAAAAACACAAATTACCAGTACCAGAAATGATCTCATAGACCTTCAAAGGATAATACATGAATAATAGAAATAACTGTATACCCATACATTTAATAACTTAGATGAAATGGACCAATTTGTTAAAAGATACAATCTAATAAAACTCATTTAAGATAACCCAAATAGCTCTGTATCTGTTAAAGAAATAAAATTATTCTTTCCAAAAAAAGAACACACCAAGTCCACATGAAGTTTGTGTTGATTTCTACCAAACATTTAAGAAAGAAATAATACACATTCTCCACAATCTCTTACACAAAATATAAGCAGAGGGAACATTTCCTAACTCATTTTAGGAAACCTGCATTACCTTGATATAAAAACAGCTGAAGACATTACAAGAGAAAGACAAAATAAAACTGCAGACCAACATCTCTAATGAACAGAGATGCAAAATCCTTAACAATATGTTAGCTAATCTAATCCAGCAATACATAAACAGGATAGTTAAGTGGGGTTCATTTCAGGCATAGAAGGCTGGTTCAATAATCATAAATCAATCAATATAATTTATTATATTAACAGATTGCATAAAATATAATCATATCAAAATCAGAAAAAGCATTCAACAAAATTCATTGATTTATGATTTTTAAAATCTCGGGGTGCCTGGGTGGCTTAGTCAGTTGGGCGTCTGACTTTGGCTCAGGTCATGATCTCACAGTTTGTGGGTTCCAGCCCTGCATCGGGCTCTGTGCTGACAGCTCAGAGCCTGGAGCATCTTTCAGATTCTGTGTCTCCTCCTCTCTCTGCCCCTCCCATGCTCGTGCTCTGTCTCTCTCTGTCTCTCAATAATAAATAAAAATATTTTAAAAAATTATGATTTTTAAAATCTTAAAAAAAAAGTAGAAGTAGCCACTGGGAGAAAATATTTGCAAAACATGTATATGATAATGGGTTTATATCCAAAATATACAACAAATTCTTAAAACTTTATAAGAATAAGTAACAACCCAATTAAGAAATGGGCAGGGGTGCCTGGGTGACTCGGTTAAGCGGTTAAGCGTTGGACTCTTGATCTCAGCTCAGGTCTTGATCTCAGCATCCTGAGTTCAAGTCCCACACTGGGCTCCACGTGGGTGTGAAGACTACTTAAAAAAAAAGAGAGAAAAATGGGAAAAAGATCTAGACACCCCACCAATAATGCAAAATGCACAGATAATAAATATGTATATGAAAAGATGCTCCATGTAATATGTTATTAGGGAATTATAAATTAAAATGAGATACCATTATACACCTATTACAATGGCTAAACCCCAAAACCTTACATTATCAAATGCTGATGTGATGTGAAACAAGGAACACTCATTCATACCTGGTGGGAATGCAAAATAGTACAACTGCTTTGGAAGACAGTTTGGCAGTTTTTTACAAAGCTAAACATAATCCTATAATAATGATCCAGTTCATGCTCCTGGATACTTACCCAATGGAGGTAACAACATGTCTATATGAGAACCTACACACTAATTTTTGGCAACTTTATTCTCAGTCACCTAAATTGAAGACAACCATGCCCTTCTTCAATAGGTGAATGGATAAACAAACTGAGGCACTTCTGGACAGCAGGTCATTATTCAGCAATGAAAGGAAATGAGTAATCAAGCCACAGAAAACATTGGGGAAGCTTAAATACATATTACTAAGTGAAAGAAGCCAGTTTTAAACAGCTATATCCTAGGAGTGACTGGGTGGCTCAGTCAGTTAAGCGTCCAACTCCTGATTTCAGCTCAGGCCATAATCTCACAATTTGTGAGTTCGAGCCCCACATAGGCCTCTGTGCTTATAGAGCAAAGCCTGCTTGGGATTCTGTCTTTTCTCTCTCTGCCCCTCCCTTACTTGTGCAAGTATGCATGCACTCTCTCTCTCTCTCTCTCTCTCTCTCTCTCTCTCTCAAAATAAATTTTAAAACTTTAAAAAATAAATACATAAAAATTAAAAACAAAGAAAAAGCTATATCCTGGGTGTAACTGACAGGCTCAGTCACCAGAGCACGTGACTCTTGATCTCCAGTGTTGTGAGTTCAAGTCCCACAGTGGTGCTTACTTAAAAATAATAAATAAATAAAAAGCTACATACTGTACAATTCCAACTATATGACCTTTTGGAAACAGCAAAACTATAGAAACAGTAAAAGGATCAGTGATTTTCAGCAGTTTAAGGAGAAGGAGGAGAAGGAGGAGAAGGATTAATAGGTGAAGAAGAGGGGATTTTTTTTAAGGTGTTGAAACTATTCTGTATGAAACTATAATGATGAATCCATGTCATTATGCATTTGTCAAAGCCCATAGAACTATACAATGGACTGTTAATGACAATGTGTCATATTGGTTCACAACTTATAACAAATACAACATTTGTTATAAATTATGGAAGTGTGTAGTGGGGAGATGTATATAAGAGCTCTACTTTCTTTTTTTAAAATTTTTTAATGTTTTTTTCTTTTTATTTTTGAGAGAGAGAGAAAGAGAGAGAGACAGTGTGAGCAAGGGATGGTCAGAGAGAGAGGGAGACATAGAATCCGAAGACAGACTCCAGGCTCATGAGCTAGCTATTAGCACAGAGCCTGATGCGGGGCTCAAACCCACAAACCATTGAGATCATGACCTGAGCCGAAGCCAGACTCTCAACCGACTGAGCCACCCAGGTGCCCCGGAACTCTACTTTCTGATCAATCTTTTTCTGTAAACCTAAAACTACTCTCAAAAATAAAGTTTATTTAAAAATTAAAAATAAAAGGAACTGCCTTCTCTTCATAAAAAGTACCTATGGAAAACCTACAGTTAACAATCATACAAGATGAACTCAGAGTCTTATAATAATACAGAAAGTAAGGAAATGTTCCAGAGACAAAAGGATGGAGTGTATCAAAGGGACACAAGTGCCAGATGAAAGAACTATCAGTGGCCAAACCTGGGACAACTGGAGCAAAAAATATTTAAGCAGTGCTCAGTTATAGCCCAAAATATGAACTAAATATATACAAGTCCATACCAGTATAAAGAAGTGTTTGAATAAATAAGTGGGTAAGAATAGGTGAGTCTTCTGTGCAGAAAAAATTCTAAACAATTGATGTAGCTATTCCACTCTCAAGGAGGTGAAGTGTAACCCCGACTCCATAGGTAGGCTCTGTGTAGTCTTACCTGGTATTTTTACCATGAGTACCTTTGCCTCAAGCATTTTTACCACATAACTAATTGGCCATAAGGCAATTTTGCTTTAAAAGATAAAGATCACAAAAAATAAGAGAGGGACATTCATTAAAAAGGACATAATGAAACATGAGGGCTTTGCTGCAAAATACAAAGTATTCAAACACATTCAAAATATATAGTGTAGACTCATGGCAATACTGGGCAAATAACTGAATTCATTTTGTGGATTGTACCTAAGCACTTGTCTTCAAAGTTTCTTGTTCAAAGTATTTGTTCAAAGTAAAATCCTTTATTTTTCTTTTTGATTAATCTCTTCATTTGGCATCACACTTTTTCCTTTTTCAATAAAATTTCTTTCTTTGTTAAGAGAGATACCAGTTTTCAAATACTAGGATGCATGTTTGTAACTGAGCTTGTATTGTGCGGTGAAAACCTTCTACACTCCTGTTTGTTCTTGACATATTGTCACATGTCCTTTGATTGATGTTCCAAAACTCTATGGGAAGTGTGAGTTCAAAACTCTGTGCCACTGTATACATTACCATGAGGACTAAAATTTATGTATTATAAAAATGGAGTAGTACATCAATGGATAAATGAAACCAAACTGTCAACCAGTTAGTTGTTTATTTTATTTTTTTTTATCTTTTATGGCAAAATTGCCTTGCGGCCAGTTAGTTTTGTGGTGAAAATGGTTGTAGCAAAATGGAAGACAAAACTACCTAGAACTATGCATAGTGACCTCCTTACAAATAACAAGGTATGGAAGGAGGAAAAAAGTATAGCTTTATAGTGGAGAAGCTTGAAGATGATTGACAAAAATGATCTCAACTGGGTGATTATGGTTAACACCAAGAGTGATAAATCACATTGATAACATGTAATCTTGTTATAATGTAATGGGAATGGCATTTATCTCTTTGGCCTTCCTACCAGAAAACCACAATCCTAGTCTAATCACGAGAAAAATATCAGAGAAATCCCAATGGAGGCACAGTCAATGAAATACCTGACTGATAAGTCCTCAAAACTCCCAATATCATCAAAAACCAAGGAAAGTCTAAGAAACTGCCACTGGAGTTTAGGGAGACATGATAACCAAATATGATTTGATATCCTGGATGGGATCCTGGGCTAGAATAAGGATATTAGCAAACACTAAAACTTATTTTAAAAATAAAGTTGAATTTATCGGTGTTATCTTCACCAAGAACTATCAGGAAAGCTAGAGAAAATCAATATCTGGCCCTTGATCAGAGAGCATCCAAAGACAATTTACAAAATTCAAAATAATAGCTAAATCTTTTTTAGACTCTGGCTGCAATATTTATGTACCTTATGAAATATGATATTTTTCTCTGGAGGAATGGCATAATGTTTTATTAACATCATCCACTTCATTATGTTCATTAGGTTGGTGTTCATAAAAGGTGAGTGTTGTGCTCTCTGGCAGATATAGCCATGTTCTACCCTTCTTTGAAAGAAGCATAGCACTGACTTCCCTGCAAAACTGTGGGCCCCATGCATCTCAGCCCTGCCATCAGCTCAATGCCCTGGTCTTCATGCAGCCATCCCACCTGGCCTTTGGGTTCCGGGAGAGAATGACCACCACCTACAGTGGACACTTCACAAAGTATAACTTTATTAATTGATACAGTATTCATTGAGTAGGAGACAGAAGCTATAAAAATAATTTTTAAAATAAATTTTACTTTATCATTTTAGTACTTAAAACTCTTAGCAGAGAAGTTCCATATTTGGGAAAAACAAAACTACTTAAGTAATACGGAATATCTCATAATGAAAAACTATATCTCGCCACACCTCATTCCAGTCCTACTTCCCAGTGGGAACCAGGTCCAACTCTTATATACATTTTTACTTTTAGTTTCTTTGGTATTTTTCTCAAATCTTGAAATAACAGCTTCATAGTACTATTATTTTAATGATCGATTTTGGACATTATTAACTGATCATCTGTTAATCATGAAAAATGAGCTCTTCCTTCATTTATTCCATTTCAGCTCTTCTCCTCCCTCTTAAATGTAGTCATGACACTATGTTTATCTTCTTACATTTACTTTGTAATTTATAATAATGTACTTATACCTTTACTCCCTGTTTTATCAACTATAGATGATATCATTTTAGTCCCTCTGTCATGAGATATTACCTCTGGGACATGTCCCCTCAATGCTACCTCCTCAGATCTGCTTTGCTAATAATTTTTTTTTTTCCTTTTGTACACTGACAGCGCTAACACATACTTTCTACTCTGCAACTATAATTAAGGCTGCCTTGTTTTGTCCATAGTCTGATTCTAAAGTCAGATACACACTAATTAGTGTTTATATTTTAATGAATAATTTAATATTGTTTACTGTGCAAATAGGGTACTTTTAATACATTCCTTTTCTCATAAAGCTTTTTATTTTTCTTGTGCTTTTTCAGTGTCCTTTCCCCCCGCACTCACATTACTTGACTTCATTTTCTCTGTAAGTTGTCAATTTTGAAAGACAGTATCACAACTTTCACACTTTCCTGGGCCCTCCCCACGGGCCTTTACACAGCATTGTCCCGTAGTTTCCACTTCTCTTTTTCTGGATTGAACACCCTATTTTCTGGTTCCCATGACTTCTCTTTCGGTTTCTTTTTTGGGGGGGGGGTTGTGTTTGTTTTTCTGACACATTTTACTGAAGCATATACTCAAGTTGCTTTGTAAGAAATTGTGTCCTGGAAGTAAATGGTCTGGGTTTTCAGGATGGTTTTATTCTACCTTTCCAGTAAAGAGATAATTTGTCTGATTATAAAATTTAAGTGCAATTTATTTTTATCATTCTTTGGAGGTTTCTCAATTGACTTCTGGTCTTCAGGGTGGCTAATGAGTTACTTTCCATTATGACTTCTCTTTCTTTTATCAGAGGCCTATTTTCCCCCTTTCTGGAAGTGACTAAAATTCCTTCTTTATCTTTGATATCACACTTGTTATGTCTCAATGCAACCCTTTTTAACTTATTGAATCTCATACTTGACAGGCCATGTCAATCTGATGGTAAGTATTGTCAGTTTTGGAAAGAAATCTCTTCTATTATTTATGGTGATGCCTCTCCCCAGCCTCCAAGCCTCTATCAAGAAGAGTCGAGAAGAACTCAGAATTACATATGCTCCTGGCGAGACCCCAATATTCCCAACTCCACTAGCACCCGGACATGGACAGCCTTCCCACCACTTTCTGCCTTGATATCATTAGGGCTCATCTCCCTTGTTCTCTCTCCTCTCAGTCACCACAAGAAACTGAGCATTCCTGGGTCATTCCCTTTATCTCTTGCATGCAAAGAAGGCACAGACACACACCACTAGAGCTAACTGGCACAGGTTATAATATGGGCCTTATTGGGGAAAAACTTACAAAACATATATTCTCTCAAGCTCTCATTCTTTCTTGCCAGGCAAAGATGTTATATGCTCCATGGCCAAGGTCCCAGCTGAGAGAGGTTTTTGCCAGCCAGCAGGCTGGACATATACTGGGAGTACTCCAAGTGAGAATAAACCCTGCCAGCACCTCATGTTTTATATTTATAGGTTAGCCTAAGGTAGAGTAGGAAATATCTCTTTTCTCTAAGAAATAAATTTTCCAAGGGATTTTTAGGCTGATACACAATACTATGGAGAGTGCATTCTCGAGGCCAGGATCCACTTACGGGTAGCCCCAGGACTCCCACAAAGCCTCACTGTCCACAATTGAGCTCAGTGCTGCAGAGACAGCTCTCTGGTGGGCCACCAGATGGAAGCAGAATATGAGCTTCCAGAGCCCCCCACATTATTGCTCATCAATCTCCCAAATGCTAATCAATACATGATGCAGAACATCTCCTCTATGCACCATCATCCTCTTCCAACTTGTGAAGCCCTCCTACTAGGACTCCTAATCAGTCACCACCAAAATCTCTTATATTTTCAACCTCTTCTCTGAACATTCCCTTCACCTTCTCATTCTCTATGAAAGGAGGTTCTCTTCTGAGATCACTGCTTTCCCTCAGGTTCTTTCAGGGTACATGTTTTTCCCTCCTACACTGCTCAGATCACTGGGGCTGAGAAATGGAGTCATAGTCCTCCATATTCCTCCTTGCTACTTCCAGGTAGTTCACACCTTCTCCCCCAAAATCTCCAGCTTTGAATCTCATGTCTTCAGATGCTATTCCCATTAACTTTTATTTTTTTGCTCCTCATTTTTTATTTGAGAGAGAGAGAGAGAGAGAATCTTAAGCTGATTCCACACTCAGCTTGGAGTCCGAAATGGGGTTTTATCCCACTATCCTGGGATCATGACCAGAGCCGAAATATAGAGTTAACCGACTGAGCCACCCAGGCGCCTGTAACTTTCCTTGCTACAATTATTTACCAACATCTAATGGATGGAAGGTCATGAGCTCCTGGGTCACTGTCATGGATTCTAACATTATCACTTCCATTATTTTAGTAATTTTGGTATCTGCAAGCATGACTTTTTTTCATGCTCATTTCCTTGGCCTTCTGTATTTTAATGATCTTGCCCTTTCTACTTCAAACCCCAATATTTATTACTATGGTTATATTCTAATCCTGGTCTTTATCAAAAAATGGAAACCTCCTATGATATCAACTTTAAGAGTCCCACCACTTTCTGTCTTTCTTCCCTTATTATCCCAATTTCAACAATCATCCAGGTCAATGGTCTTTCAATCCTACTGCATTCCAAACTCACTGTCTCCATTTTCTCTCCTCGTAATATTTTTTTTGAAACCAGCCATTTAGGCTGGAACCCATCCCTCTTCCAAAACTGCTTTTCTCAGTATCACCAAAGTCTCCTTGACATTTTTAAAGCTGGCATACAGTTCATCTGGCTCCTCCTATGTGACTTATTAGCAGCATTTAGAATAGTGGTTCAGTCCTTCCTCCTTAAAATGCATTTCTCTTCTTGGTTTCCAGGACACCACATTCTCACCGCTTTTCCTTGTCATCGCCTAATCCTTCTCAATACCCTCTGCTGATCTTCCCTCATCTCCCCATCCTCTCAATGTTGGCCATCCCAGGTCTCAGTCCTGGGGCCTCTTCTCTTTATAGACCTTCTTCATTGTGATCTCATCCAATCTCATGGCTTTCAAAGTCATCTGTACACTGACAACTTATAAAGTTTTATTTACAGTCTTGACCTCTCCATTGAATTTCAGATTCATACATCCTAAAGCTGACTTTTCATATCCACTTAGGTATCTAATGTCTGGGCATGTCAAGGAAAAAGATTAAAAGGGGCTCAATTCGAGGTTGAAGATGGATTTCTTCAGGTAGCACTTTAAGACCAGGTGATTCTCTGAGCCAAAGAAGGATGAGAGTTTTCATATGGTGAGAAGAGCAGAGGGTGTGACTAAAGTGGCGGTTTCCTCTACCCCTGCTGCACAATGGGCAGTTAGAATGGTTGTGAGTATTCTGTGTTCGTGCCTCTTACTATGGATCATGGATGCAATCTCATCTTGGCAGCTGTCAGAACAGCTTTTCTCAGAGCTATCTTTGTAAATCTTGTGGGTTATTTATCAATAGTCTAATGTCACTTAAAGTTTAAGGAAGTAGACGATATAAGAAGAGTGGAGAAAGAGAAAATAAAAAATAAAAAGAAAAGAAGGTAAAAGCCAAGGTAGAGAAAACTAGCTCTTTTTTTAAATGTTTATCTATTTTTGAGAGAGAGAGGTCAAGCAGGGGAGGGGCAGAGAGAGGGAGACAGAGGATCTGAAGTGGGTCCTGAAATGACAGCAGAGCACCTGATGCAGGACTCAAACTCATGAACCACAAGATCATGACCTGAGCTGAAGTCAGATGCTTAACTGACTGAGCCACTCAGGCAGCCCAGACTGGCTCTGTTTTAATTCTTGTACAGGAATCTTAACCTCAGAAAGTCTAAACTACACCCCTGATCATCCACCAACAAATCCACATCTTCTACAGCCTTCCACGTCTCATTTAATGGCCACTCCATCCTTAGTGGCTCAGGCCAAACACTTTGGGGTCCTCTTGACTCATCTCGTTCTATACATAATCAATCCATCAGCAAATCCTAATGCATTAACCTTCAAAATAAATTCAAAATCAATCACTTCTCACTACCTCCACTACTACCACTCTGGTCTGGCCACCACCATTTCTCATGTAGATTACTGTCATGGTCTTCCAAATGATCTTCCTGTTTATCCTCCTACAGTCTATTCTCAACAAAGCAACCAGAATGATCCTGTTAAAACATGTCACCACAATGTCACTGCACTAGAATCTGTACAAAACCTTCTCATTTCTCTCTAATAAAAAGTCAAAGTATGTCTATACAATGGCTACAAGGTCTTACAAGATCTGACTCCTCATTTCCTCATCTCTTATAACTGTCCACATTACTCATTCCACTCCATCCCACACTGCTATTTCTTGAATACCACAGGCTGTCTCCAAATTCAGAGCTTTTATACTTGTTGATACTTTGTGATTCCTCTACCTGAAACTCTTTCTTCAGATACCGCAAGTCTCATTCTCTCCTCTCTTTCAGTTCAGATGTCACCTGACACTTGACATTTATCCTGATTCTTTATAAAATTGTACCCCCAAGCACTGCTCTTCTCCTTACCTGCTTAATTTTTTCCCATAACACTAATTTCTATCTGAATATGATACATTTTAATGATTAATTTGTTTGTGCCCCCCCAACATCCACCCTCTGTCTCCACTAATTAAAGCTTCATGAAGCAGGGATTTTGACTATTTGCTTCACTACTGTATTTCAAATACGGAGAACATGGCTAAGTACATGGTAGGAATGCCTGAATGAATGAAAGAATGAATGAGTGAATGACTCTTATATTTTCCTACTCTCTAGTTTTCTCCTCTCTTTCTAAGACTCGCATTCATAGAACAGAGACATTCTAAGTGACTCTTGTCATATCTCTAAGTCTAAGTGACTTAGAGAGTCTAAGTGACTCTTCTCATATCTTCATATCCTTGCCTTTGGGTTTAACTTGCTGAAATACTTTTTCAACTTTTATCTTCCAAACCTTGTATTACATTATTTGTTTTATCAATCATATTTTAGACTTCCCAAAGGTTGTGTTCTATAATTGTAGCTTATTTACAACATCCATTATTATTTTATGAATATAATATCTTTCCAAATCTCTCTAAGGATACTCTTTGGAGATTTACTTTTTATTTTTTATTTATTTTTTATTTTTTCGTTCTCTTTTATTCCTTGTATTATCTGTTAACTCCATTGTCATTTGCACTTCATGGTAAGGTTTAGAAGTTCTCTGCTTGCTAGCAGGATTAGTGGGTAATAAAACCAAATTAATGGTTAGAATTAATTGGATAGAGCAACTTTCTTTGAAAACAAAAAAGTCCAAACCCCTTAAACTTTATTGTTTTAATGTGTATGGACATGTAAGAGCAGTAGTTAAAATAGATAAAGTCTGTGAGGCCACCTAGCATAGTGCTTGGCATGGAGTAGGTGGTAAATAATTTTTTATTAAATCTGAATATTTTCTAGGCCTCTCATCCCACAGTGGAGGAAACCAAGTTCTGATGAAGTTAACTGACTTGCCAAAGGAAAACAAATTAGAAGGCCAGAATAAGAGTCTACATTTAGAAGCAAATTTCTAAATTAGGCATAAAAACTCCAAATCATTATCTTAGCAGGGAAAATTTCAAAATGTAATTTTTCCCAAGAGAAATACATTCTACCATTTGTAATTATACTTGCAATTGGTTTCACAATGAATAGTATTATAGTAGTAGCCAAATAGTCCAATGTTGCATGCATCTAGATATTAGCTATTTAAAAACAATCTACTTTATTGAAACATAATTTACATACAATAAAATGCACCTATTTCAAGTATGAATTTTAATGAGTTTTACAAAGGCACACACCCTTATTATCATTCCTACAATCAAGATTTAAGCATTTCCCTCCCTGTCCCAAATTCCTTCCCACCTCTTTATAATCAATTCTTTCTCCTGTGCCCCAGCCCCCCAAATAACTGCTTATCTGCTTCCCATCACTGTAGAGTTGCCTATCCTAGAATTTCATGTAAGTGGAATCGTTCAATTCTATTTTTTGTCTGGCGTCTTTTGTTAAGCATAAAACTGTTGAGAGCCATCCATTTACATTCCTTTTTTCCTGTTGAGTAGTATTCCATTATATGGATATACCATGTCTACCATTTACATGTTAATGGAGACATAAAATGATTTCCAGATTTCGGTTATTATGGATAAAGCTCTTATCATTTGTATATGTACATTGTCTTCATTTCTCTTAGCAAATGACTGGTAGTAAAATTGCTGGGTCATATGTTAAGAGCCCATTAAACTTTATAAGAAATTGCCAAATAATTTTCCAAAGGGTAGTGTCATTTTACATATCCACCAGTAGCATATGAAAGCTCTAGTTGCTCTATGCTTTTAAATCTTTATTTCCCTTAATAACTATTGATGTTGAGCATCTTTTCATATGTTCACTGGTCATTTCTATAAATCTGTTAAATCTTTTGCCTACTTTCTGTTTAGATTATTTATCTTCTTATTATTGAGTTGTAATAATTTTTATAAAATTTATAAAGTCTTTTATCAGATACATACACTGCAAATATCTGTGTTCTAAACTATGTATTTTGAAAAGCAGAACTTATTAATTTTAATAAAGTACAGTTATCATTTTTTGTCTATGGTTTGTGCTTTTTGTGTCATCTCTAGGAAATTCTTATTCCAAGATTTTCTCTTATGTTTTCTTTTAAGTTTTATGGTTTTAACTTTTACATTTAGGTCTATGATCAGTTTTGAGTTAAATTTGTATATAGTGTGAAGTCAATATTCATTTTTCCCCCATAAGAATATCTAGCTATTACAGCACCATACATTGAAAAAAGCTATTCTTTCCCCCACTGAATTGCTTTGGCATCTTTGTCGAAAGCCAATTGACAATATATCTGTGGTTCTATTTCTGGACTCTTCCTGTTTCGTTGTTCTATATATCCATCTTCATGCTAACCACACTGTCGGATTTCTATATTTTTACAGGGCAGTGTGAAGGAAGGAGAAAGAGATCGCATACAAGGAAGGAAAAAAAATGAAGGGAATTTCTCTGGCAGAAATCAGTGCTAGTTTCCACATGACAAAAGTAAAAAATATCAGCCCTAATTCAGGAATATAGAGGTCATTCCAACTATTCTTATTTTCAATTAATCATTTAATATTTGCTGTGCAATTGTGTGGTCCATATGTGTAACAGCATGAATGCATTTAGTTACGTCTATGGTCATTACTAATATCTTTATCTTGGCACTCACTTCTTTTATGGTCTTTTATTGATACATTTTAGGATTATCGAATCAATTGATTAACATTTTCATAATGAGGTAAAAATATCTCTCCAATATGAGACTCTATTTAGAATATGAAAAGTCCTTTGATGTATGAATTTGTATTAAGTATAAATTTAAAGAGTCTACGGAGGTTTTTTTTTTAACCAAGGAAGATATGGATGACTGAAACTAACATTATTGATCATGTACTTTGCCCAAGTGCTATATTATGTGCTTTACATGACAATAAAATATATAATTTATTGAGTGCCTATTGTGTCCTGAAATTATCCCACTTCTTGTAACGATCCTGCCAAGTACTACTATTCCCATTGTATATGTAAGAGCACCAAAGTTAAGTAACTTGCCCTACTAGGAAGCTGTGGAAATGCCCTAAATCTAGCTTAATTTGGCTTTCAAGCCTAGGATCTCTCCAGTTTCTATATCACATTTCCCTGACCCATGGCAAAATCTATACATTGCATGAATGTCAGAGCAAAATCTAAGCTTCCAGGAGCAGTCAGACACTGCAGGCACATCCCAGTAGCTTTTTCCCAGCTCCATTGGATCAACATCAGTTTCCTCTTCCTCAGAATCAGAACAAAGCAATGTATTGAGGGCTCATAGCCTTTAATCTGAGGGAATATGCCTTTACCTTTACTAAAAAGTCTTCATCGAACTCATTAACAGTGAGCCGCGAGGGAGAGAGAGAGAGAGAGACAGAGAAAGAGAGAGGCCTAAGGTTGATGGGAGAAGAAGAGCAAGGAAATAATAGTGATATATGTAATATATACAATATTTTCCTCCAAGGAGATAATCTTATAATTTAAGAAAATCCAATGAGGGCAAGTACTTACTTTAGTAAAATAGAGAAAGCAAAAATCTGAGGAGCTAATGCATTGAGCCAAAGTCTTAGAAGTTGTAGGGAAGGGAGCTCGGCGGCCAAACTGGGCACTTTGCACTGGCACTAGAAAGGAGTGGGGCACTGAGGTAAGATTGCAGAACAAAAGAGCAACTTGTGAGGTGAGGGGGCAAGGAGGAGAGAGGGTAGGTATATGATAACTTCATTGTTCTTTCCAAAGCTAAACTCAGCTCCCTGGTCTTATATCCTTGCTCTTGCCGCTCTGGCATGCACGTACAACCAATTCATTTTCTTTTATCTAAGATTTTAAAGTACCTCGAGAAAGACCAGTGTATACAAATCAAATTAGAATCACAATAGCTTGGGAACTGATCCAAGGACTTAATATAAGACCTAAATAATAGAAAGTAAAAATAGCAGAAAACTGAGGTAGTTTGCATTCCTATGTCTTATGAATAAAACTGCAATCATGACATCATCTCTTGTTCTTTAAAAGAATAGTACTGTTAACATTTTGACTTGAAGAAGTGGGGACTTGTCTTTCAAAAGAGTATGTCAGTGTGATCCACAGGCCTTTGGTCTTCTCTTAGGATGGTTTTCTCTTATTTTCCCCATTCCACCTGTTCCATAACACAGATTCTAAAGAGGGATTAATGGAATTACAAACACATACACTCACACTCACACACAGACACATTCTCATAGCATTCAGGCCTGGATTTAGTTTATATGGAGAATCCCTGGCATCTTCTTCTACTTTTATACCCTTATCTCAAGTACTTTGTATAATATTTAAGTTATTCCAATATACGTGACTAACCAGGGGGTCTTAATCAGGGGGGTCTCAAATATAATGGTTTTCAGGGGTCAGACATGGTCTAATTATAAAAGGAGTGGCAGGACTCTGCACCAGTTTTATCCTATATAAAGGCCATCTAATTTTGCCATTTCTGTAGACTCTCCTTGCCAAACAAAACCAATTTGAGACCCTTGCATGAGATTAATTGTTTTGATCAATTGTCTGTCATATTTAAAAGGAATGTCTAATTTGAAGATCCAACATAAGGACACCTTTAATAAATCATTTGATTATATACTTGTGTGTGTGTGTGTGTTTTGTATTAGCAACTCAGATTGAATCTGCACAGCCAGGGGGAAGGAGCAGATATATGCCAATCATATTTATTTATCTATTCAATAGCCAGCAAATAAGACTAAATGATCTTTTGAACAAAATCAACAATTTGTTGAACCAAATTCATGGGTTATTTGTGTCTAAATAATGTAATGGTACACAATAAATACATGCTTAAAGACAGATCTTTCTCAACTTTTCATTCAGGTATTTGACCAGTGTCAGACAAAGCTCACCCAAGTTATACAGAATTAACCACCTTTTCACAATTAGATTAAACCTTCTTTGATGTATAAATGTTGGACATACTCTTCTTTCCTAAGGAAGAGATTACGGTGGTGCTGGACTAGGCAATGGGGGGAAAAAGCTTTTGATCTTGAACGACTGAGACTGTGTGAACCCAAATGTTCTATCTGACCTACACATTTTAAAAAGCAGTGGACAAAAAGTTATCCTAGATTCTAAATTTCAAATCGGGAAAGTCAATAAACCTGTGGTTCAGATGGAAGTTTTAGTAGCATATAACCTCTGTTGATTTTCAGGTGTTAAAAGCAGTAGGAATATATATCATTTTGATACTAACGCAAGCTGGTGAATTTAAGTGGTCATTGACCAGATACCTGATTTAAGAGATTCCATATTTATAGAGGAATATGCCCTTCTCTTCTGCAGGGGGATAGGCTTTAAAAGCCAAAAGATATCAAGTGAATAAGACTCCATAAACCAATATCCCTAATAAACTAATCTGTCTGTCAATCAGCTTTTGCACCTATTTGAAGAAACATTTGACGTTTTGCCTATATTCATGTATCAAGAATCTAAAAATAGATTTAATTTAATAACATTAGTGTTCAACTTGTCCAATGTTCGGATCTTATTCCAGGGGGAACAATGCTTGTAGCAATGGTAAAATTAGGAAAGTTGTTTTATGTCGCATTAGTTAACATATGCAAGCTTACTTAACATGTGGACGGCAAATAAGTGTAATTACATTAAAACAAGGAGCTGTAGCGCAGAAGCAATAAAAATAGACTAGGTTGTATTATTAATTCTTGTGTTAAGGGTTTTGAGCCATGTTGATTGGCCTGAATTTTTTGATTTTGTTATGGTACAAAGGGATTGTTTGAAGTAATTTGTCCCCGAGAGAGGCTCACAATCCCAAGCGGGTTTCAATTCAGCAAAGCAAATCTAATTTTGTTTGCTTTATGCAAACCAGAAGGGGCTGTGGTTCATTCTGTTTTCACTGGAGGGGAAAGGCGCACTAATGGGACCTGCTGAAATGCATGCATTGCAAACATCATACCCCTGCATATATTAAATTTAGCTATGTGATGCACTGTGTTCATCATCTCATTGTGTACACAGATACGCTTTAGAACAAAGCCTTTTAATAGCGAGGGAACCTTACTACATTATGTCAATACTCTATTGTATTTATATTTAATGCTGCCATTGGAATACCTGCCCTTCCTTAGCTAGAGTATGTTCATATTTGTGATCATTTTGCAACTCACCTGCTCCTTATGTGAAAGTGGACTATACACTGAGGCTATTATGCTGTAGCTTAAAGCCAACATCTGAAGATTAATTATATGTAGATCGATAAAGATTTCTAATTTTCCCAGTCTTCCCCCCCCTCAACCCCCTCAACACACACATATACCCCTCATATACCTGAGTTAAATTAGAGAGATGTGTAGTACCCTGTTGAAAGAATAGGACATGTCCCAATCTGAATATTCAGGCTGGAAGATAAATGGAGGATAATAATATCTGCACAACAGGTAATGCTAAAGATGGTCTCCATCCCTGTGACAAATCGCCATCCTCCTCCCTGCCCCCACCCTCCACCTCACTGTGGTCTTTCCTTGACTTGCCAGATACAACTAGGCTGCCAGATACATTTGATCAAATTCATCAAAATTAGAGGGTGCATGAGATGGGAAGAGAAACCAGTACATGATAGATGATGATGCAGTTATTGGCTAGGTGAATTTATTCCCATAAAAATGGAATTATTTGTCAATTAAAATTGCATAATGACTGCATCTCCTGTCATGCCAGCACTGTTTTCAGTGTGTTTTTGTTTTGAAAACAGTGCCAATACTGCAAATAGACAGACACATCTCCAAACCCTTCAATTTGTCATTAGACATTTGGCGGCATGCCTACTTTGCTGTTAATTTTCCAAAACTACATTAATTTGCTGAATGACTTCTGTGAATCAGTTCACGTAAAATTCAAGATGATACTTGTCATGTATCAAAGAGTGACTATTAAAAACATAGGTTACATGTAGAAACACACTGTGTGAATCAGTTTGAATTTTGTGTTTTAAGTTCAAACATGGGTTAGCATTAATGATTTTTTTTCTTTCCTAATGGAAGTTGCTTAATGAAACATTACAAGGATAATCTTCCTATTGGTTTTTTTTTTCTGCTTCTGCTTATCTGTTTCTTCAATTTGCTAGTGTATACATTCTTAATTTGACTTGATTCAGAACACAAGAGACACCTCAGGCAGTGGAAATTCAATGGTGTAGCCAAAAATAATTGTTTAATATTGTGACATAAGGGATTTGATCCTCAAGGTATACTGTCTCTGACAGTTGTGCAATTTAAACACTGAGAGAGATTATCCTGTGCACAGAACCAAACAGGGAGATCACATGACATTCTTAGAGGAATTTACTTGCTGACAAAAGAGGGCGTTTGGTTGAGGAACGTTGTAATAGTTACCAGCCTCTCGTAGCATAAAATCATGAAATAGTAGTACGGTAGCTATTAGAAATGTTACTTTGTTTTGAATACACTCGCTTGGTGTACAAAATACATTTATTCTAAAGGCAAATGTTGCTTTGGTCCTGACATACATATTATCCAAGGAGTTCCAACCAGATAGATATTCCATTTGTGGGATTTTTTATTTGAATTCATATGTTCACACATTTTTATTTGAATGTATATTTTCAAATATGAATAAAAATAGTTTTTATTTTAATATATATTTCCTATATGTGTGTATATTATACTATATTATACATATATATGTTTAAGTCCATGTAGTATATGTCCCTGTACAGCATATATGTATATATGTGTATTATAGTATACCCTGTGTGTATAATCCTGGAGGTTACATGAAATATTTTTATTTTAATTATTAAAATAAATTAGAAGGTATTATCATTTAATTGGCTTAATACTGCCATACAGTTAGGCTGAATTAGGAGGAAAATAATTATAGAACCCCTAGTGAGTTCAAATCTGCTACAAATACCATCAGAAATTATGTCGCTTTTAGCTTTTTTTTAATGTTTATTTATTTTTGAGAAGGAAAGAAACAGAGCACCAGTGGGGGAGGGGCAGAGAGAGGGAGACACAGAATCTGAAGGAGGCTCAGGCTCTGAGCTATCAGCACAAAGCCAAACAAGGGGCTTGAACCCTTGAACTGTGAGATCATGACCTGAGCCGAAGTTGGATGCCCAACCGACTAAGCCATCCAGGCTTCCCTGTCACTTTTAACTTTGAGCATAGAGTGGTGTATGTGGCACAAAAGCTCAATACAGAAAGATACCTAATTCATCACCATGGATCAACTCTGCCTCCTTATCTCCCAACCTTGCTCACATTTTCCTAATCTACCTCCTCAGTTTGCCAAGAGCAGGAAGCTTGGAAAGGGTGAGAAGAGAAAAGTGGTCGTCACCAGCCTGCCATTGTTCACACAATGTTCAGCTACTGCCAATTAAGATTAAATTTATACCACCTTTAGGAAGACTGGCAAAATATTACACTTGATGAGAATGAATATAAATTGCTACTAATAAACCAACTTATCCTAATAATAAATATCTTCCTATATTGAGCACTGGTGTTCAAAAAACAATTGAAGTGTCAGATTGGAGGAATTTACTTTAATCCCTTGGTATGCTCTTACAGAAGGCAGCACTACATGCAACTCTGTCCCTGTGCACCGTAAGTTCTGCACAGATATGTCTCCTTAACCTTCAAGTACTGAAGGCAGCCCCTGCTCAAATTCCTCTTCAGTTCAAGCAGCCCAAGTTTGCATGGAAGTTAGGTCTATTCTGAAAGAGCTTCTACCCAGTGGTGTGCTGATAAATGTTTAACAATCTGCTTCCTGGAACACAAAAACAAAAACAAAAAAGCAATAACTCTGATTTGTAGTGTGAGTCAATTCCAAGCTACCAATGTGTCAATGTGAATGAGGAGTAGGGAACAACACAAAGTATTGTGCCATTCCATACTATTTCTACCATATAGATACAATAGATATAAATAACCTCAAGAGCACAGATCACAGTAAAAGGTAGTACAATAAAAAAGTAATATGTTTGGGTATTATCTTTCTTTTTGATATAACTTATTGAATTTTATTACATACTTTTATGTTAATTTTTAATACGATTGTATATAACAAAAAGCTTGCAAAATCCTGAAAATTTAACAATCAGCTCTTACGAGTTAGGACAAGGCAGCCCCACACACTACCGCCTCCATCCCATCTCAGCACACACGCCACACAATTAGCTTCCTGGTTCATTAACATCGATCCAGAGTTATGCCTCATCAAATGGGAAAATATTTGTCCTGGCAATAAGCAAAATAACTTATTGTTGATCAATTACTCCTAATACAGTTGTGTAGTAGTGTCTCCACCTGTATTTTCAGTGGTGCATTCCTTTTTTTCTTGCCATCAAAGTCCCTAGTTGAACCTTTATTTTATTCAAGTGCATGGGGGACACGGCCTGTGTCTGCATTCCTTTGTCTAAGAATAGTGATTCTGCACTCACACATAAAGAAGAGGAGAGAGAGAGCTACTATACAATGGTGTGGAGTGCGATGAAATTTTACTGACACGAGTCTGGGAAGACTGCCTGATCTGTATTTGGAACAATGCTATTTTGTTTAATTTGATATATGTGTGGGCTTTTTATTCAAATCGAGTTGAACAGTTTGTTCCAGAGGGAAAAAAAGGGCTGCTTGTTACAGAAAGGTTATTTATCGTTCACTATAACACTTGGCATTCTGAAGAAAATTGTGAGGATTCTCCTTTTGGGGGTTGTATGCTGCTGTCCTAGCCTCTGTACAAAGAGATAGAGCAAATGTTGAAGGCAAGACCCTTGGAGGCTGTTTGGGGGCAGTGTTTTAGATACCCTCAAATGAAGGTGTTTCTTGGATTTAAAAATATTCAGTGACCCATTCCAACACTCATTTTTGCTGCTACCTGGACGTTTTAACATATGAATTCCCATTGCTTCAAAAGATTCAATGCCAACATCAATTAACATTTTGGGGGAAGAGTATATGGAAGAACCACTAAAGAAATCTTAGCAGTGTAAGCACAATTTCACTTGGCTATTCCAGGCAATACTTTTATTCAACATTGCTCTAAACTGTTCATTTTTACACTGTAATTGCAACTGTTTCTCTTGTTTATTTCCTTGACCTCAACACAACCACTGTCCATTTGAATCTCAATTCAACTTTAGCTCAGTTAAAATCAATTTCAAGTTAAGACCCACAGATTACCGTACAGGTGACCCCCACCTTAGAAGATAAACATATCCTATAGAAGTCAGATGCTACCAACTCTTCTAAGATTTCTAAAAGTGAAAAAAAAATCCAATTATAAGGAAAGAATGTAACAGCATGTCATTTAATTTTCTAGTCCTTCTACAAAGACTCACAAACTATATACTATTCTAGAACACTATGCTACATGCTTAAATACTAAACAATTATCTTATGTACCCCCAAATTTAAAATATTTTTAAGTTTATTTATTTATTTCAAAAGACACAGAAAGTTAGATTGGGGAAGGGAACAGCAGAGAGAGAGAGAGAGAGAGAGAGAGAGAGAGAGAATCCCAATCAGGCTCCACACTGTCAGCACGGAGCCTGAAAAGGGGCTTGAACCCATGAACTGCGAGATCATAACCTGAGCCGAAACCCAGAATAGGACACTCAACCAAATGAGCCATCCAGATATCCTTGTATCCCCCAATTTTAAATAGATCTTAATACAAATAAGATCAAATCAAATTTCTTCCTCAAGTTTCTACTGGTGGTCCATGAAGACTGGACTGACAAAATGTACTTATGAAATAGCTTATTGTGGTTTGCCATGTGCTTCCTGTCCTCCTCTTCTTACAGCTGTTCCCAGCCACTGTGAAATATAAGTGCTTGTAAGCTGGAGGCTGGAAGCAACTCCATGTTCTCCTGCCTTCTCCTGGGGCCTCAGCAAACATTTGTCAGTTTGAACCATAGTCTTCCATTCTTCTTTGAGCTCACCAAACCTCCATTAAGGCAGATAAGACATGTGCAGGTTCAATCACAATGATTCCTGTCAAATAGAAGATTCACACTTTAAAAAAAAACAGAGAATCACTTCATCTAGGATCAAAGATCATGAGAGTAACTCACCTGGGGGAGGGGGTAGGTATTTAAATGGACCTGAAAAGATGGTTAGAACTTAAATATGCATAGATGGTTAAAACTTACATTATTTAGCATACTTTAGCAGAAGTTGTTATTGAACGGATTTGGGTATTTTTGTCAAACTATAATCATAAATTAAAGAGCTATCTAGAAAAACATTAAACATAACCCACAGAGCCAGTGTAGTATCTGTTCATTCCTTCTTCCTGCCATGCAGACTCCGAGAGCACAGGGTGAGAGATGTTTCTGGCAGGAGGGGAGCTTTGGGCCAGGTCGTACAATTGAACAAGGAGACTGGGACAAAGTACTTGAGCGTAGCGAAAAGCTCGAGCAAAGAAAGAAATGCAGGGGTGAAGTCATTTTCTAAGAAGGAGGTGCAAATTAGCTAGGCAGAAGCAGAAGGGCCGTTTGTCATAATAAATAATGAAATATGATTTATTGAGCAATCATCATGTGGTAGCCATAGTGGTCAGTACTGTACATGTCTATTTCTATCTTCAAAAATACCCATCAAAGCAGATGTTTAGGAGGAAACTGAGGATCCAATAATTATACCACACACTCAATGTCAGGCTGGTGGGTTTGGAAGAGTCAGAGAATGGAGAGCTTTAAATAGAATTATGAAGAGCTTGAATTTAATTTTACAAGAGGGATGCAAAGGAAACAGCTTCTAAGACCATGAAACAGAAAAATAAAAAGGTTTCAATGCCCTGGCTAGGCAGTCCCTAAGGTGGCCTGGGTTTGAATGAAAAATTCCTTATTGTTGATGTTGACTGTGCAATTGGAAAGGAGGAATGAATCTAAGAGGAACTTGAGAGAAGGCATTAAAACTACTTGACAACAGGATTTTAGGACTAATGGAATAATAGGCAAACACAGAAGGATAGAAATAAAAGATTTACCCTGCGTACCTGGTGTGAAGTGTGTTTATTCTAACTATAAAATGTGTTGAAAGTCTTGCACATTATTGAATGAATTTGACCATTGTCAATTTAAATACCATTTCTCTTTTGACACCATTAATACTTTCGGTTGTCTGGAAACTAGCAATCCTCCTAAACTACTACTTGATTCTTTTATCTAAAGAATTTCTAATGAGTTGTAGGAGGACCAATAATTATGATTTGCAAGAAGGGAAACAAACTAAATAAGTTAATTTGGCAGGCACTCAGGCTATAGGCTTTGAACGCTTGTGGAGTCTTCAGGAGCTCCTTGGCCAAGAGGAAGGGCATGTGCCTGACAAATGAGACTCTGTTCCAAGTGCAGCCCACACAAGAGGTCTGAAAAGAGCAGACAAAGAAGGCTGGAGAAGAAAGTAGGGGAAACAGCAGGGAACATAGAGATAGGGAAGGTCAGGGTGTAAGAACCTGAGAGGAGGAGGATGTAGTTGATGTGATGAAAAAGAAACTCCTGGAATACTTGGAGCAGCACAGAGGAAATGAGCTTAAACATGCATTCAGTTCTATGTTCCATGGGAGAATGTAGCGTAAGATGGTGGTCAGGAAAGAACACTGGACCAGGAAGGTAGTAATGGTGACAGCTAAGTCTCTTTCAAACAGCAACTTTTATCTAGAAATCTTACAAAAGACTTACGCACATTCTGGCCAGGAATACCCTCACGACATCTTTAAGAGGTAAGTGAGAGAAGGATAGAGGGACAATTACTGACAGTGATTGGTGTCCTTACTTTTATCACAGGTATTCTTATATCTCCAGGTATCACCAGAAGGATACCAGGCTCCACTGCCTCTGTTCCAGAGCTGTGTCCACTATTCTTATAGGAAACAAGTAGGTCCTTTAAAATTCCAAAGAGCAATTAGGTGGCACTAGAATCATTATTCAGATCCTTTGTCCTTCATTCAGGCATGAGAAGACACGTTCTCTATAACCTCAGTGACTATATGGATAAGATGTACAAAGTTGAGGAAAGATGCACAAAGTAAAAGGAAGAAATGCTGAAATTATCTGGAAATTTTACATCATCTTCATCTTGCTGACATTGAACTATGAGAAACATACTTAAAGTACATTTATGTGAAGTTAAATATGTGGTAGATTCTACTGCTAGTCCTACAGAGCAAGGTCAGTGAAAGGGACTGATTAAAATGTTAACCCTACTGATTGATTCAAGAGTTGCCGACACTATGTCTACACAAATGAGTTTGAAAGCGTTTGGCTAGCCCAATCCATATATTGGATAACAGAACCTGTTTCATAAGCGCTCTGAGGAAAGACTGGCTACCATTTTACATGAATTATCAACATCGTTATAGGAATTATCACATAAACTCTTCATGGATACACTTAGCTGAGGCCAGCAAATTTACCATTTCCCTCCCTCTTTCCTTCCTTCCTTCCTTCTTTCCTTCCTGCCTTCTTGCCTTCCTGCCTCCCTTCCTTAATTCCTTCCACCCTCCCTCCTTCTCTCTCTCTTTCTATCTGAGATGACAAGTGAAATCCTGTGCATATTATAACAAAAATTCCTCCCCACCTTTTGCAGGGAGGATATGGGGCCAATTTCACAGGGGAAAGCTTTCAATGTGCTTAATTTTTGTAGTTACCAGAATGGTGCCCACATGCCAATGTGCCACCGTCTGCCAAAGGAAGTCCAACGTAATTGCCAGTCAGTTCCCCCACAGATAAATCTTCTAAAACAATGAGTCATGCATGTAAATATTGCCCTTGCTGAGCATATTTATTGCGTGTTGATGTTGATTGTTTAAAAAGGGGTTATGGTTCAATAAATTGAACACCTGAGCTGAGCGCTTGTAGGATGAAATTGAGAGACGGGCAGATCAATTTAGACTCACTTCTACTTTTCGATCTGTTTAATAGATTTTTAAAACGACACTTAGAGCCCCACAGAGGCAGAGACACTTCACATCCTTCCAGCACATCCTCACTCAGCCACACCTCACCCTGGTCCTCTGGGCTCACTGCACTTGGAAAAGCTGATGATTCTGGGAGCAGAAATTCACAGAGCATGCTCTTGGCCTCCTGCTCCCTGCTGAACTGGGCTCATTTATTCAGCTGGTATTGCGAGTTTGGGGGCATGACAGTACATCTGACCCCTTTGGGGTAAAATTTGATCTGGCATTTCATTTCAAGGGCTCAGCCACCGGTCTGTCAAATCTTCATTTTGCGGGGGCCCACTAGAAGTGCTGACGCTTGCCGCTACCTCCCTCGGCTTTCATCTTTCACTGGCAATAAACATGTCACCCTGCTGAGGTGAAACACAATCTGGAATTAAATTTACTGCATATAAAATATAGTGCCCTCTTTATTGGTTCAAATACTTGTCACTCATAATTTATTTGCCAGTGTATGGCCTTCATGCAGAGAGAACACCGCTATAAATGAGGAGGGGGCTTTGGTGTTCATTCTTGCTGGGATCTTTTCTCGCTTTTCGTTCTTTCCCATCCTCGGTCCCCAAATCCCACTTACCCACTCAGGCTAATCTGTTTTCCATGAAGCACCTCAAATAAAACTGGAGCCCTTCATCCAAGTGTGGCAAGCATGTCACGGAAAACATTGGCGTCGGGCTTCTTGGCTGAGCTGCTGCGTGTTTGCTAGGAAGTGGCGAGAGCATGGTACCTGGTAATGCTCTCTAGTGAGCAAAACTGAAATACAGATGTGGGGGGACTGGCGGGGGTGGATTTAGCCCTCGTCAGTTTCAATCTCCCACTTGCCATGCCTTCCCTTCTGGCACTCAACTTTTTCATGATTTATTCCAAATACTGTCGATCAGCTTTAACTAATACAGTTCTTGTATGAAGCACCTCTCTAATCTCTTCAAACACAGATGTGGAAGCACGGCTTAGAGCATGGAGGCCAACAAAAGCCCTCTGCCTGTACCAGTGATTAGCTTTGATTGACACAGAACCCTTCTGCTTTCCTAGGCATCCTCTAACACCCATAAATGATTGTTTTAAAATGAGACGCACAGGGTATGGTGGGCACCAGCTTTAGTGAATTTGCTGTGCAGCTACATTAGCAGTTAACTCATGAACTACAAAACACTGGATGCTAGCTGTTGGGTCTTCCCCTCCATTGCTATTTCTTTTTATCTCTTTTAGGTCTGTCTCTTTGTGGAGAAAGGTTTTAATGAACATTAATTTCTCATTTAGAATTGTGGCAACCTGGATAAGATGCCTATTCATCTTCACGTCTATTTTCAACATCTTATGGTCCCAGATTTCAAAAATTTGCAAAGAAATGTTGGGACTTACATTTGTTTTCCAATTATTTTTAAATACGTGGGAAAAATCTGAATTTCCCCTTCAAATAATGTTAAATAAGGATCACCAGAAATCAGTAGATGTCACTGGTACAAATCCAGATTCCTGTGAACTATACAAGGTATTTTTAAAAATTATCTATTGCAGTAAACGATATTATGTCTTTTTTTTGTGTGAATTATATCATCTTGTCTCCTTTTGAGTAAAGAGGGCTGGGACATTTCTCAACTTGCCCCTGTTGTTTGGGGCTCTCTCTCAAGGTGACAGAAGATGATTCATTCGTCATGGTAGGAAGAACACCTTTGGCAGGTAGAAGTACTCTGGATTCCCTTGCTAATTCCCAGCTGCATTAAGGGTGGTTCTCGGTGTTTGTGTTAAATCTCCAGAGATTGCCCCAGATAGTCTCAGATCCCAAATACTTGGAGGTAGTTTTCCAGAGTTTTAAAGATGCCATTTCTGTCTTCCTTCCTCCAGAAAACATAGTCACTTTATGACTAGCCATGGATGCGAAATGCCTCTCTCTGCCTGCTTTTTCTCTGAACAGCAGCGTAAGTGAAGAGAGAAAGTTAGAATAGGAATTCTTGCTCCAACCAGCTATGAAATGCCTAATTTTATTTGCATCTGCACACATATGCAGTTAGATGTTTTATTCATTACTTACACACTTACTTCCAAAAGAAACTTGTGAAAAGCAAAAGAAAACTCATACTATCTTTTAGTTTTCATTTTAAGGTTTCAAAATAATCTGCTCAGTTTAATATCGACTTCCAAATGTTTTCCAAAACATTTTTAAAATGAAGCTTCTTCTATGAAGAAGCAGAATAAATAAAAGGGCCATGTTAATGTTTGAGAAAATAACTCACCTCCTCAACAAATGGCTTTAGGATTATAGAATCAGAGTGGAAAAATAATTCATCTCATCTATACTTTTCATTTTAAGGCTGAGGAAACTTTGACCCAGATAGTTTAAATGACTTGCCCGAGATCGGCCAGTTAGTGCATGGAAGAAATAAATAATAAAATCCAATTTTTGTTTCTACTGCCTTTATATAAGGGACTTTTAAAATCTTTAGACCCGATTATTTTGTCAAGAAATTCAATAGATGTTGAGTCTATTGTGTTTGACAAAGTGCCACTGCTGCCACAACCCCATTGTGTGAACTTCCTTCACACACAGATGGACAAAATTGGGTTCAGAGAGAGAAAAAATGACCCAGAATTCACACAACGTCTAAGGGGCAGAACATGGTTATGAGCCAGGTCTGCGGACTCAGATTCTGGGGCTCTGTGAATGGCCCAGGCTTGTGAAAAGGAATGCCACGCCCATCGCAAAGAGCTAGCAATAATATAAAGACTAATTACACCAAGTGGGAATCTAATTTCTTTGTTCATTCTCCAGTTGTCCCTCTGGTATAACAAGGCTTCACTAGATTCTTTGCTTTATTTTAACCATTTGCCAAGTGAGTGTCTGTACATCATCATTTGAATATTCTAATGATCTTTGACATCCTTGAGAGGGAAAAATAAAGCTATTTTTCTATTATGATGTATAAAATTTCAGTAGATAACTTAGAATGATTATAACTCACTGAGATTATTATGTGACCAGTAAAATAATCAGGTATCCGGAACATTTGTTGTAATGACTCTATTTTCAAATGATACTGAAAATTTTGGCTATTATTTTGGGCTCTTCTTATTGTATTGTGTTGTGTTTGCTTTCTTTTGCTTTTACTTACAGTTTTTTCTTCACAGTTTTATTGAAATGTAAGATCTACCACATAAGCACCAATAAAATCAAATGTGAAAATACACATCTTTGAGATTTTGTTATGTGATTGTATCTGAGTATATTATTCCCAGTTGGCTATAATGGGAACTATCCTATACATACAAGTCCAACTTCTATTTGAAACATAAAATATACTATATTGTAAAATCTATTAAACGTGTTCTCTAAAAGAGCTATTATTTCTCTTACTACTGTACATGAAATACATTTATGTCCCTTAAACTTGGAAACACTTTAGACCAAAGTAGATATTTCTGAATGACTAGGAGATGTGTTTTGGATAAATGCATTTGTGTGGCTGGGATAGCCCAGGGAGGGCAAAAAGAGGGAGAAAAGCAGAGAACTGATGACTAAGCCCTAGGGAATCCCAGTATTTAAGGAGCAAGATAGGACAGAATGCTCAAGATAGAACCAAAGGCGTGAGTGGGAGTTAAGGGAGGAGAGTGGTTTAGGGGAACAGGGGTAAATGCAGCACTGAGGAACTGATAGCCCTTTCTTTTGATGGCATTGAAATTCACCTTGAAAATATCATAACCTCTCAGTGAAACTGGGAAAGTGGAATTCAGAAGATTAAGAAGGGAATGAAGCTGAAAAGATGGGATAAATGTAGACACTTGCTTGACCAGATAAATATTATATAAATATAATAAAGCTAGGGTGAGACCCAGGGTCAAAGGTATGATTATAAGCATTTGAAAAATGTATTTCTAGAAAAAAAATCTTTTGTATAAATAATAAAGTAATATATGCTAACTGTGGAAAGTTTGGGGGTTATGAAAAAGGATGAACAATAAAATCAAAGTTAAACCAAAATCCCATGACTAAGAGATTATCTCAATAAAGTTTTGGTCAACTTCCCTCCAGATTTTGTTCTATGTAATTGTTTTTATAAAGTTGAGTTCATTTTATGTATAAAACTCTGTTTCCTTTTTCAATTATCCCTGTAGTATTGTATATGTATTGTATATGTACTATTTTAGTATGTATGAATTTAGTGTACATTTTTAGCTTTAGGAGAAAGAAGCTTCTAGTGATAGTACATTGAAGGTACATGAACAAAAGATAACGCACTGGATTAATATCCTGAGAGTGATGAGAGGAACAGAATCAAACTCATAGAAGAGAGAAAGAAAGAAGATACATACATTTGTGGAAGGCAGGAATAAAAGGCTGGGTGGGTTTGTGCATTTTTAATGCCTGAGAGTGTTAAACGAGCAATCTTGACTATGAAAAGTAAACACATTTTCAGCTAGAACACAAGGCCAAGCTGAGACTGAGAACCAGGAAATTGTAATGTGAGCAATGGGTGGAGTGGTAGCATTCCCTCTAGCTGCTCTTGGAGGATTGGGTTGGAGAAGAGATGAAGTATTGAAAAATTCTGCTTAACACATAAGGGGAATGATAAGGATGTAAAATATTAACAAATCTAAAAACAAGAATAAAATAAATGATCAATAAGGATTCCTGGATATGCAGAGAAGTAATGAAAAGAAAATGGGGGCACTCAAACACTGGGAAATACCATGAAGTTGAAAAGAAATCATGCAGTGGTAGTGAGATATAAAAGAATGGAGATTATGGTCAGAGTAGGATACTGGACTTGAGCTCTCTGATGCAGAATAGAACTGAGTGGTAACAAGGTCCAGGTATGGTCAGGAGGCCACAGCTCTCAAGAAGAGAGATTACAAGATACTGAAATACAACATCAAAGTGAACCCTAATGTAAACTATGGACTTCAAGTGATAAAGATGTGTCAACATAAGTTCATCAATTGTAACAAATGCACCACTCTGATGGGGGATGTTGATAATGGGGCAAGCAATGCATACATGGGTAATCTTTGCTCTTTCCTCTCATTTTTGCTGAGAACCTAAAAGTTCTCTAAAATAAAGTTTATTTTTTTTTAGAAAAAGTGCTGGGTGAAAGAAAACAGTCACAGTTTCAAGGTGGCAGAAGCCATGGGCCTGGAGACTAAACTCACCTATGCTGTTGGTGTGTCCTGGGAAATAAAGGAAGACTGTGAGTGGAGTTTCCAGTGAACGGGAAGCAGTGAGTAGGAGTAGTTAAATGTTATTGTAAAAGAAGGTGGTAGAGTTGTATGACATGAACTTCAGTGGAGAAGGAAATTTTATATAACCTGGAAGTTGCCTCAGGACCTAAATGAAAGCAGACCCAATGTCTGGTCCCTTGGAAGACTCTTCCCATTCAAGCTCCTGAAGAGGCAGTATCCTAGATAAAAGCAGAGGTTTAATTCAGGCCAAAATAAAACAAAGTATTTTGTAGAAAATATAATGTTATGAGATAGTTCATTTTCCACGGCACAGAAACTCCAGAAGGAAAGCAGAAAGGAGTAAAGAGAGGAGGGCTGATAGGCTGAGTTGGGAGATAGAGAGCACAAAGCAGTATGGGAATGACAGTACACAGGCACCAGAGAGGCTTACAGAGGGTGGTGGCCAAAGACAACTGGGTGTGGGACATGAAGGACTGGAACGGTGTCCAGATTCCAAAAGCATAACCTTCAGATGTTACATTGGACTCATAGGAACCTCCATTTCTCATACCTAGCCCATACTAAGTTATTAATAAATATCAAGTGAATGAGTGGATGAATGAATTAGGTTAATTTTAGACTTTAAAGTCATAATAAAACAGCTAGGTGAAGACTATACACCAAAGGCTGTTGGAAATGTAAAATGAGAGGTCAGAAGAGTGATATCCTTGGAGGAAAGACAATATTTAATAAATATTTAGAGTCAATGAATGAACAATTTCATCCTATAATTTTCATCTTTGTCACTTTACTATGAGTTACTTTCAACTATGGCAAGTTCTCCTTGCTTAAGTTTTTTTCAATATGCTTCTACTCAATTTCATGATCTTTCCTCCTACTTGTGTATCAAATAACTTTTCTTTACTCCTTCTTCTGTAACACTGTTGAAACAAATCTGAAATTCACCAACAGGAGCAGAAATTACTTTGTGCCTAAAATCGGCCTGACAATATAGTTGGGATAAGTCATATTTTGGGGATTCTCTCAAAAAGATTGTATCTGTTGCATTTTAGAACATCTTTGTAGCAGGTGTGTTGTCTCAGAGAGAGGTTTATTTTCTGTGTACTCTGTGCAGCAATGGGAAAAAATGCTATTTATACTTTTAAATTTAAAAAAATCTATTAATGTATAATTCGTTACAGTCTAGGATAAAGAAGAGTTGAGAGTTGGAAAGAATACTTTTCCCAAAGCTTTTCTGTTTAATGTGAGCACCACTCCATCATAATTTCTTATTCTTTCCCACTATCTTCTTTTCTCTTACACATGTTTTAAAACTCTCCATCAGTCTTTATAAGGAAAAATTTTCTTTCTTTCTTTCTCCCTTTTTTTTTAAAGCAGCACCCTATCAGTGTTTTAAGTCTTCACATTCAGGCTGCTTAACCCAGAGAGAGTATTTCTGATTCTAAGAGCAAGTGCCAGCCCCAGGAGATAGGTTTTTCTCAGTGGCTGGTCATATTGTTTAAGAAAAAGATGTTGCATTAAACCAGGAATTGATATGGCGAGAATACCGAATTTGAACCACAGTTATGGGCTTTCCATTATTTAAGTTTACCAATATCCCTAGGACGAATTGGGATGATTAAAAGCATCTCCATTGTATTCGCAGTCAATATACAGTAGATGGTACTGGCTAGACAGTTTATACTTAGGGGGATTTGCATTTTCGTCTATAATGAAGAAAACTAAATGTGTAGTCCATGTGTAGACTCTCCAAATGCCAGACCATAATCATCCTTTTGCAGCCTTTATAGTATCTGTTGTCAGGCTCTTCTGAGAGACTTCTAATAGGGTCTTGGCAAGATGCCACAGGCAAGCACTTCCACTGCAGCTGATTCATAAATGCCTTTGGGGTTGCATTACAAATCCAGTAACCCCTGAGGTTTGGTGGGAAGGTCTGCCAAGGTTCAGCTGGGATTGCCTATTAGCCCATTGAACTCCCTTGGGCCCTAGAAACTCAAGAGTGGGTTTCATCCAAGTAACATGGGGAAAAGAGATGTGATATTGTCTCTGCTGGGCAGGTAGATTATATATACTCCATCCCAGGAAGGCTGATTTGAGGAGAGAACCATCACAAACCCTTCTTTCTTCCTGTTGCTGTAGTGTAGAAATGTATGATTTAAGTGATAAATCCAATGACAATGATGTGACCTTATTTTCTTCTATTTGCATAATATAGCAAAGATACACATGCTCTACATAGAATGAGTACTTGTTTTCCCTTTTCCCATTGCTTTCCTACTGTGTATGTATATGAGAGTCACATGTAAATGGGGCAATGCCTATGTTGTTCACTACTGTGCTGCTAGAGACAGGAACTGGGACAGCTACATAAATTGTAATAATTAGTGGCTATCTGAAAGCAGAAATATATGTAAGAGGTGGGCCTGTGGGAAGGTCCTCAGGTTGCTAACCTACGGGGGTGCTAAAACTTCACTGAGATAAGATAAATCAAATCCAATGATCCAAAGTCTTCTTGGGGACAGGAGTCAATGTGGTGAAGAGCAGGATGCCCCTTCTAAAGAAGCAGGCTCAAAGTACATCAGAACGCCATCAAGGATGTGACTTTAGTTACCCACAGGGCAACTTTGTGGAGTGGAAAATGAGATATGGGACAAGAGCAGAATTACTGTGGACAATGGTGGAATGGCCGACCCCTTCCTGCCAGTTGGCTTGCTCCATCACTTCTTATGTGTAGAGCTCACTCTCTAAGTGGAAAAAGGAGCTCATGTACGGAGATAACTTCAACGCTTTTGTGCTTAGGGTGAAAAAAAGGAGAAACTGTTAGCTCTAGTTTCCTCACATAGCATTGTATTCTACCCTGACAATTCTATTTCTCAAACAAGGTCAGTCCCCATTTCTACTTTCCTTTCTACTTGTAATATTTTCTTTCTGTGGAATTGTATTTGTTCCAGCCTCACAGAACCCTTTTATACTCTCCCAAAGTCTTCCTCCCACCTGCTACCTTCCTGATTTGTCATTACCTTTGTGTACTTCCTCTTAACTTTTCTCTAGCTTTTTTTCACCACTGCTTAATAAAGACCTAGGAAAATTTAATTAACTCCTTTGAGCCTCAGTTTCCTCAAGTGTAACATTAAATTACTAATAGCTACTTTTTGAGGCAGTATTAATAACCGAAGGATGTAGAAAAATAGCATTGTGCCTAGTTTCTCTTAGGCGTTCAGTAAATGGTAGCTCGGGACAATGATGAGGAAGAAGGGTAGGAGAATAAAGAAGATGAGATATAAATGTAATGTAATGAGTTGGCATCCACAAGATTTACAAATGACACAGGTGACACAACAGTCAGGATCAGCCTGGGTATATGCTTGGTGTCATGAGCTTGTCACATCTTGTTGGCTTTTGGCAAAGCTATGCAATGAGAAACCATCCTTTAGGGAGGGAGCCATAAAGCTCATCTGGTAGCCCTACTACATCACCATCACTGAGCCTTCCAGAATGCCAGGGCATATAAGAAAATGGTTTTTAAAACATTGCTACTTTTTACTGCCTTAAATTCTTTTTTATTTAATTTTTAATTTTTTTTTCTATTAGGGAGAAATGGATGTATAGAAAATAAAACATAGATTGATTCAAAAAAATCATTGCTCTGCACACAATGTTGTACCCTTTTTTTTGTGTGTGGAATTGGAGGACATTGATCAGATTTTACAATTTCATTAAAAACATGCCATCAGTTTTTACAAAAAGAGAAATAAATCTTTAAAAGAGATGATTGCTTAATTAATCATAGGATAAAGAGAGATTGATGCTAAGAGCTGTTTTACAGATTAAGAAAAGTAGAGCAGACACTGGCTGGCTCCAAGAACTAGAGTTATTTACTTTCAAATGAAGCATTTACTGATATAAGCTAATTCTTTCTTTTGGTGATATTCCATTGCATCTAGATGAAGTGGACTCAATTAACCATGACTATTTAGTAAGGTGAGTTACTATTTTTTAAGGTGAGTTACTATTATGTAAAGCTTTACACTTTTCACTATTGACTCAACTTTCTTAGATGAAATTATACTTTCAATTTCCATAGTGTCCAAGGGATTTGGTCAGCTCACCTTCTATGTGTTAGCCTGGCTAAACCTCTTTTTATAAATGACAAAAATTGAGGCACAAACATGGAATGTGATTTACCTAAAATCATGTAACCATTTAGGGTAGTAAGAAAAAAAGTACATAATTCTGGTCCATAAGTTCTGTGATCCTTAACTTGGGATCCATAGAGTCCTAGAAAATCCATGGATGGACTTTCAGTAACCTGAGCCCCTGAATTATAGAAATATTAAGTGATTACGTGGATGGGCGTTTGGGGAGGAGAAGGGTCACAACTTTCATCAAAACCTCTCACAGTCTATTACACCCAAAAGGTTAAGAACCAAACTAAACTCTCCAAGGGCTAGTCTCATTCCGAGTAGGGTATCCATCTAATCTCAAGGAGATATGCAATTCATATGGCTACAAATCAGAAATATTTTCAAGGGCTCTGACACCAATATTGACAGAGAGACGGATTTAACACTTGGTTCCTTGAGGTCAGCTTTATGGCTATTGTTACATCAAGCTATTTCTCCCTCATATATTAACAAGGTCTAAGACCACAAAATTAATGCTTCTGCTAGTAATATATATATTTGTATTTATATTTATATATGTAATATGTATAGTAATATAAGTATACTAATAATATAGAAATATACATATAGTCATATACATATATAATCTTGTGGCTTAGCACTTATTTTTTAATATTAATATAATCAATAATGTGAACAAACATTTCTGGATCTTGTACAATGGACCAAGCTGTATAGGATAAAAAGATATCCAAGATACACTTTTGGACAAACATTTCTGGATCTTATACAATGGACCAAGCTGTATAGGATAAAAAGATATCCAAGATACACTTTTTTACTCTCAATGTTGTATAGTTTGGCTGCTGACAAGCACATTAAAGTTTAAATAATATCTGCTCAGTGTAACAGTGTGCAAAGAAAAATATTACATAGTTAATTGATAAATGAGTTGGGTCCTGAAAAATTTAGGATGCAGAAACTAGCAGAGGATTCTAATTAATGCAGGGACCAATGTGTATAAATCTTTCAATGAGAATTAGGAAAAAGAAAATCCATGGAAAAAGAAAGAGCAATTAAAGATAGCTCTGGCTTTCACAGAGTGAGATGGGAAGCCATTGGAGGGTTCTGAGCAGAAGAGCACAACAATCTGATATACAATGGCCACTTTGTTGAAAATGGACTTCAAGGAGACAAAGGACATGTCAGAAAGGCCAGTTAGGGAGTAATACCCAACCAGCAAAAAATGATGGTGACTACCACATTCATAACTCAGATTTTAGATACATTTTGGGGTAGGGCTGGCAGAGCATCTTATCACTCTGATACAAGGTATGAGAGAAAGATGAGAGGCATCAAGCATGACTGCAAGGGTTTGGCTTAGTTAAGGAGAAACAAAAAGTTGTCATATCTTGATATGAAGAAGACTGTGAGAAGAATGGGTTTTAAGGAAGTCGGGAGTTTGGTTTAGAATACATTAAATTTGAGATGTGTATTAGACATCCAATAGATGAAGATGTGAATCTAGAAGTCAGGAACAAGATTGAGATCGGCAATACAATTTTGGGAACTATTGGTGTGAAGAAAAGCCTGGATGAAATCACCTAGGAAGAGAAAAGGAAAAAAGGGAAGGGAATCAACTGCAAACATTTACCATGATTGGAGTATACAATGAAATGTATACAAAAGCATAGTTAGTAGGTGAGAGAGAGAGTTAAGTAGTGGCTGGATCATGGAGGACCTCATATGCCATACCAGCGATATAAGAATTTATCTGGTAGGCAATGGAAATCCACTGCAGAATTCTGAGAGAAAAAGTAACATCATCAGGTTTGCATTTTGGAAATTGGCAACCAGGTAAAGACTGATTAGGAGGTGGTCAGTCCTGGCCAAGGGAACCCAGAAGAGAAACCATGGCAATAATCTACAAAGGGAAAATGAGGATGTAGAATGTGTCACCAGCAAGTGAGTGTGTCACCACACAGATTTGAGCAGAGTTTATAAGGCATGTTGACAGAACTTAACCATTTGGATAAGAAGAGTGAAAGAAAGAGGGAGAGAATTCATACATTGTTCCCTTGGGTAACCAACTGGGTGGCAGAATCATGAACTAGAGTGGGAATAAAAGAAAAAGAGAAGACAGGCGCTCTGGGGGTGAGAGAGATGTGGACATGCTGAGTTGGATATCTCGTAGTGATGCCCAATACCCTGTTAAGCATATGGATCTGGAATTCTGAACAAAGGTCTCCAGTAAAGATAAAGGTTGGTCATCAGCAAACAGATACTAAAGATAAAGAAAAAGAGCTGAAGCAGAAACACTGGTATTGGGTTTTTGTTTTTACTTTTAAGGACCAGAAGCCAGCAAGGGGACATGAAGGACAACTAGATGGGGAATGGCATGATGGGATTAAAGGAAGCACACGTGGGCTCAGGCATTGGCTATATGGGGTGGGGTGGGGGGTCGGCATGGTAGAAGTGAAAGCAAAATTGTAAGGTTTTGAAAAATATATATACAAAGGTAGGTATAGCTTGAAAGCATGTGTGGCTATTTTGAGATTTTAAAATGTGAAATAAAGGGAAGATAGGGTGATGTAAGGGGGTCAAAAGAGAAGGAAGAGTATCTTCTGCTACATTTATACAATATCGCCTTTGTCTAAACATAGATGTGTTGTTTGAATTAACATAAGGCTTAACTCCCACATAGGCCAGTCAGTGAAGATCTATTCCAGTGTCTGCCAGGTTCACCCTCCCAATTCTGATCGTCAAATGGCTCCCAATTATACTATAGACAGTGCTACCACATACAATCAGAGGAGGAAAAAAGAGAGAGAAATATGTAGAAATATTTTCCAAATACATATAAGAGCAACCTTCAACTTGACTAAAACTCTACCCATCAGCAAATTTTTACCAAGCATCTCTATGTGCTAAGTTCTGTGCTTAGCACTATTTTTCAACATTAGTACAGGATGTTTTTGCTAAATGAACCGAATCTCAATATATCATGATTGCTTTTCTGTTTCCTACACCCATTGTTGTGTTCTGTTTTATAATTTCAGTAGGTATCCAAGAGGGTGAAAATGTACTAGAGAAAATAGTGTTATTTGTGTCTGTATGAGTGTACATGCATTGTGGCCTCAACCCAGCCCTGTCCTGGGGGCCCATGTCAAGACTGCATTATGAATCAGGCTTTAGTGTTTCTGATCATTCAATAATTAAGCCTTCTGCTACAAGAACCCAAATGAATCTGATCATGACCACTCCCATACTCATAACCAGGTCCAGGGTTCCAGCCTGTGTTGTGAAAGACTTTGGTGTCCTCATTTCTGTGTGGACAACAAGTTGAGAAAGAAAGAGCTGCTGTCCCTACCCACAGGTTTATAACATGTGCAAACATGTTACAGGAACTTTGAGGAAATCACTCAACTTCTTGAGACTTTGCTTTCTTCATATGATAACCATGACACTTTGCCTAACATGTGACTTCCGCTTGGCTGTGGTTATGGATTCCTGAGTATTGTTTACTTCAAGATTATAAATTAATAGGCATACACTCTCATCAATGAACTGTTCCTGGAAAGCTTTTACTCAGAGCAAATCTTGCCTTTGAGAGATTATATTAAAGCAGCAGCTCTTTAGGAAAAATTAAAAAATCCAGTATCACAATGGAATATTTAGAGATAACAGTAATAGTGTTTTAACCTCAGAACTTTTCAAAAATTTGTAAGGTGTTTTATAGTGGAAATAATAAAGGCATTGATGCATCGATTCTGTAAATTAGACCAAGTGCGGGTGGCATTGTTTTGGCACAGTATGCTGTGCAGCTTCCTCTATCAACTAGCATGAAAAATGAAGCCAAGGTTCACAAAAGGAAGCAGAGTTGCTCAGGGCCATGCTGATGGTTTACTATTGCTATTCCTTGGAACCTTCCAGTCATTCTCATAACAGATAGTTTTGAACTCTATTTTTAGCAACAGCTGCCAAATTTTGCAAGTCCTATAATGTTCTCCTCCCTAATTAGTTTGGAAGCCTGTAATTGTTTAAGTTTAAACCAGCCTAGAAAGGCTGCCAACTCATTTGGGCAGGATTGAGCAGGAAAGTTGAAGAAATGGTTACATATTATTACTTGCTCATTTATTTCATTTAGGCTTTGATTAAATCATGAATCTAATATCAAAAAAAAAAATCACAACATCGAAGGACTTCTTTTAAAATGCTAAGAACTGGCTTCACTTCTTTGGACACAGCGATTTCATGTCTGAGCGGTCCTGTTGATGTTTAGAAATTGAGCACAGGCTCCCAGGAATGACTCTGGGAGGTCAGACACACTTTGGATAAAATCTGCAAGGTCAGTGATGGAAAACTGAATCATAAGAGAACCATTATAATTCGTTATTAATGGGATTTGGCATGTGAGTAGCCCTACTTATTGTTGGGGGTGCATTTTTTTGTATGTATTTAACAAAACTCTGGAAAAGAAAGAAATATGTGTGCACCAGAACAGTTAGCACTGTGTTCAGAATTTGTCAGTGCGCTCAAGAGTTTATTAGGTAATAAGATACTATGCACGTTTCCACTTGAAACGTGCATAGTATGAAAAATGTTGAGACTGATCACGTTTCATTAATTGTCTCAGTGCATTCGCTGTGTAATGTGGCTGTTTGGCTGTTGTTTCCCCTACTCTGATCAGGTGTTTTTACTATGAGTACAAAGAAGAAGGAGGTATTTGAGAAAACTGCAGAATCATATAGAAAGTAGTTTATATTGGCTTACAACTACCACTTCCTGAAGGAATCATGATGTTTATTTCTGAATTTTTTTTCACCAACTCTGCCTGAATGAATGCATCAAGAAACCTCATATGATTTTAGAGCACAACTGCTCAACTTTTTATAGCATGATCACAGTTCTCACTTTTCTCTGTAGTGGTTATCCTTCATCTGGGGGCCTCTGCGAAAATACAAAATCAGGTTGCTAAGGTTTGACTCTAAGCTGGACAGAGAACGATTATGGCCTTTTGTGAAGTTGTGCTCATCCTTTCAATGAAAAGCTTCAGCTATAAATCTAGGAACTATATTTCCCCACAAGAATCAAGCAGTGTTTAATCTGCCCTAGTCATTGTTGGATGCTGTACAGTAAGGATCAACATGCACAAACCTTTGCATGGTGTTTGTTGATTGCATAATGATCATAGATCACAAGATGTGTTTATCAGTCAAAAAGCAAAGATAGAACTTATTATAGGTGTTATTTTCAATAAAAAATATGATTGGACCAAGAGCTATCCCACCATCCAAAGGATTTTTTTTTTGTTGGAAAAATATCTTCATTCCATCCAGGTTTACTCATGCCCCATTCTCAAGGATTCTTCCTCTGCCCACAGATTTCGAGTGCCCCCCCACCATCAGCTCACTAGCTACAAGTCAATCCCTGTAGCTCTTCTCTGACTCCAGTTTGTCTCCATCTTCCTGGTAATGAGGAATTCAAATTATATCGCCACTTTCAGGATGGTCTGCCTGAGTTGAATGGGTACATTGCCTCCTCTGTTCCATTGCCTGCATTCCATGATGCTCTTTGGCTACCACCTCATTATGTGGACACCTAATCACAAGACCCAGAATTGACTCCTGAGAGAAATTAAGTCCCCTTTACCAATACACACTCTATTCCATCTCTATGTGCCTCAGTTTCCTCAAGATAATACTTTTGGACTCCTCCCTCCCCTTACCCTTTCACCCCTAGCAAAACCATGTGAAAGAACTAAGCTGAGAATGTTCCCTGTCCAGTTCCTGAAATTTCAGAATACAAAATTGCTGGGCCTTTTAGCTCCCTGAAGTGCCCTTTGCCCCAGACACTTCGCCTCAATGTCATTAGACACACGATAAAGTCTCCAGCCAGCATGCTGGCCACATCCCCCATGGCCACTATTTGGGCTACTCCAGACAAAAGGGGGCAGTGCTGAATGAGATAATACACATCCAAAGTGCTTTGAAATCCCCAAAGGCAGATGCTTTATGAATACCAGACATGATTATTATCTACTCAACTACCCCCCATCACGACAAAGTCTGTATCCTCACAAATGGATTTTCACTTTTTCGAGCTGTTGCCCATTAACTTCTTGTTAATATTTCTGATTATTCTGGGCCTGTTTATTTAAACACTTGGTTAGTATTGGCACTTGTCACCCTTCTGTCTTTGCAGATGTCACTTAATGCTACTTACAAATTAGCAACACAATTAAGCAACACTGAATACCCATTTTTGCTCTTCTGTGTATACCTCACTTTTGGATACTTTCGAATTTACCCTCAGCATTTCAAAATCAACTTAGTAACGTATTATGCCACTTTCAAGCCTGTCCAAGTCAATTTGGTTTACACTGAAAGATACATTGTAAGAATTTTCAAATGTTTTGCTGAAATCAAGATGTAGTATGTCCACTGGGCTCATCATCAGTTATCCCTGCATTCTGTTTTTCAGCTACAAACCTTCTACAATGCTTTATTCTCAGAATGGAAATGAGCAACCTATGCTATTTTTTCCTCTCCAACTACTTTTAGTTGAATTTTGCATTCTTTTTGTCCTATTTATTACTAGGGGCTGAAGAACCTGACCTCAAAAACAATGGTGGAAAAATAGCTTTAAAAAATCAAAATCCATCAATGATCGTCCAATGATTTGATACATTTTTGAACTAATTGCCTACATAGCAGCAGACCTTTCAAGGGCTCTTGTTTGGTTACTGTGTTTAATCTTTGCTTCACAATGAGTCAAAGACATACCATAAAAATAGGAACAGGAAGCAGCACTTTAGTTCACTGTCACT
The DNA here is from genome assembly GCA_028646485.1 of Cryptoprocta ferox. Taxonomy (NCBI): domain Eukaryota; kingdom Metazoa; phylum Chordata; class Mammalia; order Carnivora; family Eupleridae; genus Cryptoprocta; species Cryptoprocta ferox. The sequence continues at coordinate 60,179,591 of CM053577.1, read as the reverse complement.
TCTGATCCACTCGGCTCAAGAATAGTAGTCTCCTGACTTCTCAGCTAATCTGCGCTCATGCTATCCTCCACTGGAACAGTTCTCCCTCCCACCCTGTGACACTCGAAGGATCAGTGAGTTAATATTTCTAAACAATTGGGAATCCTGTGATGAGATGCACTGTACCAAAATCAATAATCACTTTGTTTGCAACATGTAAACCTTTTCTTCTATCACTCCCTTCATCAGATTGACCATTCTAAGAGCTCTTTCTTTCATTATTCAAATCGTTCCTGATAGTCAAATGCCTTAAGATTCAATAGACTAATATTTTGGTCATCTACAATGGAAATCTGTGTTTCCCATATGTTACAGAACCAGATGGTTCAGGTTGGTCTTTTATTTGTCAGGCTCAATATAAAACACTGTGTGCGCTCTCTCTCAGGGTTTTAACAAAGACTATCCAACCTCTCCCACCCCCAGACCCCCACTCCAGGGTTTAACAACAGGCTGAACCAGGAGATGAGCAACTTCTCAGCTGCTGGCCTCTGAAGGCACTCCCAGCATGGCCAGCCCCCACTTCTGTTCCTGCTGGCTTTTTATGCAGGCCCTTGATTGAGAATGGTCCAGCTGGGCAGCCTGTTAACTCCTTTAACCCATTCCTATCCAGCCCACTTCTAGTAGGCCTGGCCTTCTTTTAGATCAGAGTTACCATTTTAGTGAGCCTACACTGAGCACTTAACACTGCCTCCCTCTTTTGTACCTCGAGTGCCAAAACCTGACATAAATATAACTGAAAGGAATGAGTAATTGTTGTGTTTCTGCTATGTGGCAATGCTGAGCTAGATCTTTGTTAATTGTCATGATGTCATTTAAGACATAGAGCAACCCAAGAGGAGGTGTGATCATACCCATTAGATAGAAAAGTAAACTAGAAGCCAGGGACACGGGATAACTGGTCACACATCTAGTAAATAGTAAAACAGGATTGCCACACATGTGTCTGATTCCAATGCCATGAACACAGCTCCCTTTAGCCAATCAGAAGAAATGCACGCGCGCACGCACACACACACACACACACACACACACACCAAATTCTAAGAATTCTTGAATTTGGGGTTATTGGCCAATCTTATCCAAAATATCTAATTTTTCCAGAGAAGTTGTACATCTCCAAGTGAGACTCTTCATTCTAAATAGTAAGGATGAAAAGAACACTAAGAGGGTCTGAGAAGTAGGCCTTTAGAAGTTACTGCAAGGGCACTGCAGAGGTGGTGGCTTTTGATCTTAAAGATTTGGGAGGCTCTGGTAGATTTGAACAGAGAAGTGTACTGATCTAATATAGACTTTAAACACTCTGCCACCAAGCTAAGAACAGACTGAAATGAGGCAAGAGCTATTGCAGTCAGGCCAGTGAGGACACTAGTGCCATGCAGTTACGTGAGGAGCCCCAAGAGATGATGGTGGTTTGAACCAGACTGTGGTGGTGATAAGTGGTTAGATTCCAAACACATTTGGAGGGTAGACAAAACATGGTTTTATGATATACTGCCTTTCTTAGATTCTGCCTTGTACTGTTCATGGTAAGCTCCCACCTAGACTGTAGTCTCCTATGTAGGAGTACCAACCATGTCTTTCAGTTTCTGTTGGCTACTTTGTAAATTCTGTGCCAGACATGGTTAGAGGTATAAAGACCCTTTACTGGATGGATTGAGTCACTCATTCATGATTTTTTCCTCCCATCTTCTCCCTTCTTCTATCTACATGTTTCTTGACTTCAAAGGAGACACTGTTAATGCTTCAGTAAAAGGTCAAAACTATTATAATTGTCAGGAATATGCAGAAAACATAACCTAAGTAGGTCCCTTGAGCAGCCTGAAGATTGACTTACTTCTAAAGAGAATTCCCACCCTACCTAATGTTCTTCACTAAATTCTACTATTCCACAGAGCCCCTATCAGATACCAGGTGCTGCCAGATGTTAGGAATTCAAGAATGCCAATATCAGGGTCTCAGACTTCAGTGTCTTACAGGGAAGCCAAAAGGTAATTCAGTGTCTTCAAGTTTGTATCTCTCTCCTCCAGCTTTCCTAATAACACACCTCTCCCTCCTAGCTGTTTCAGATTCTTGCTACAGCTCAGCATGTCACTGCAGAGTATGTGAGAAACCCAAGAATCCACAGGGAGCATAGAGAATCAACTAAAAGAGACTGCAATTTCAAAGCTGGAAAAGACATTGGAGAATATCTTGTTCAACACCACATTGCATATAAGCAAAACATCTAAGACACAGAGATGTTAAATGATTTCCGCAAGTACACACAGCTAAATGGGTAGGGTCCTAAAGTTAGAACTTATATTTCAGACCCTTTGTCTAAAATTCTTATGTCACCATATAAGATTCATCAATCATATCCCATTCTTATTCATTACCTTCCTCCTTTGAGTTTATTCTTTAATTTGATTTATCCTAAGTCATTCATTTATTCTACAAATATATGGTCTATCACTCCTATGTATCAGGCACATTTCTAGGTGTGCTAGCTATTAAGCTATTGACTCTGTTATGTGCCATGATGTCCTTCCATGTTAAATTATCTCTGTTAGAAAACAGAAACTGATATCATTTCTCTTTTCTTGACTGTCAGACCCTAGAGCATCTGCTTTATACCCAGTACTTCTCTGGGTACTAAAACTAGAGAAGCAAGCAAAGCCCAACATTTCCTACCATTACAAAGCTTATAGTCTCATCTTAGAGATAGACACAAGCTAGTTGATTACAAATGGCAGTGGAGTTACAGACAGTGATGGTAACACAAGGAAAGATACGTCTGGTAATGAACTCAGAGAAAGGGTTAGAGAGGGCTTCCCGGAAGAGGTGGCACCCTAGAAGACACTTGCTCTTAACCCTATCTGGGTCCATACTCTGTGGAAAAAGAAAAAGAAGGGACCATGATATGTTGGAAGAGCTGAAATATAACTGGTAGAGCTAGAATCAGGAGTATTTTGATTTCCTTTTATTTATTTTAAGACAAACATTTTTGGACTTAAACTTCACAGGCACAAGCTGTAGTAAACTTTTTAATTTGGTGAGATAATCTTTTATCTGTGGTCTGCCTGAGCCTGGTGTGTTGAAGCTACATACCAGAAATACACATTTTCATTTATTTTTTTTTCAGGATCTTATCCTGATATGAAGTCACTTCAGGGATCTTTAATTATGCAGGTATAGATTCTGTAATCTATTCCAAAAGGGACTTTGATGTAAGAATATATGTGTTGATTTCATTAAGATTTAGATATGTTAGCATATATTTTGAAAAATTTCAACTATTCATTGTTGTGCAAAATTTATTCTCTTAGAAATTATTTTGGGAGAAGAAATAGGCTAGTCACTTTATAGGAATAATTAAGGTATGTCTTTTGCATTGAACATATATAGCTATACACATTGAATTATATATATTGAATTATATATTGAATTATATATTTATGTATCAATTTGAAAGACAATATTTAATTGAGTTTAGAGGGAGACTGGAAGTTTGGAAGATGAAGAAGGGACATGTTCCTTTATATTTGTTGCCAGTTCCCAACAGAAAGGAAGTATTTCTTTACTGTTGCAATTATTTCCTTATTTTAACCTTATTTCAGGCCTTTATCACCTGCAGCAGTCAGACTGATAACTGTTTCTCTGCCTCTAGTCTACACCTACACACATGCCCACAAACACACTCCTTCCATTCTGCCCAGTCATCAGCTTAATCTTAATTAAGCCTTAGTTTTATACCATCCCTTTGGTTGCAAAGTCAACTCTTTCTACCATAGCATAAAAGGTTTTTTCTTTCTTAACTTGCTTATAATGGTATCTTCAACCTGTGCTTCCTAATACACTACACGTTAGACTTACCTTTAAAAAATGGTGATTCCCAAACCTCACTTCAAATCAATTAAATCAGAATCTCTGGGGATGTAACCCTAGCACCTGTATTTTTAAAAGTCCCAGATGGTTCTAATGTACAGCCAGAGTTGGGAAAAACCAAATGCAAGCCTGACATAACTAAGTGAAACTCCTCACCATTTCTCTTTCCCACATTCCACAGGCACTGTTCTTATTTTAATATTCCAACTCACAGACACTGGCATGGGTTTTGGTGGAGGTTATACCTGAAGAAATCTCCTCTCTAAATACCACTTCATTTATAGTAAGTTTCTTTATCATTTTAAAAAACTAAGACCATTGAAGAGTAATTTTCACATAATTAACATTGGTACTTCTAAACATTTTCAATATGTCTTTCTACCTTGGATACAATTCCAAGTTGGTCTTCCATCTAGAGTATTATTAGATGCGCATGTTGTACTCACTGCGGCAACATACCTGTTGGAAGGTCTCAGAGCACAGGAATGTGCTATGAATCCTCAAATATTACATTTAGAAGTCTGGTTTTCCTCACATCTATACTTGAAGCAGAAATAGAGCAAGTCAATATTAATGAGGATGCAAAATGCATTCAGTATCAGAAATGTTAAAGCAGTGAGGACAGTGTCTGGCATAAAATTGGTGATCACTTCATGTTTGCAAGGAGCATGAATGAATGGACAAATAAAGGACCCACATTGCCTGTATGTCATGTCCTATATAGACTCGTGATCCTTATAAAATAAATTAGCTGTATGACTTTGAGCAAGGCCTTTAACCTTCCAGCTTTCAATTTGCTCATCCATAAAATTGGCAGTGGTATGAGGAGGGAGGATGAGTTAAAAAATCCCTTCTAGCTCTAAGAATTTTTTAATCTAGAAAGATTCTTGTTTAAATCCTTCAGTTCATACTGACAAACATTTCATGGGAAAGAAACACACATACATTGCTTGACAAATCTGAGAATAACTTGCACCCTCTAAATGTAGTTAGTTTACAATTTTTCATATCATGGGTCTTCCTTCATCTCTGTGTCATTTCCCCAACAGGATTGTGCTCCCTAATGAAATAGTACCACAAAAGCCAGCTGCTTCAAGATGTAGTCTCGGGACAACCCAAGCTAAGGCAGAGGCACTGCCACATACTTCACATATCTGCATATTTAGCAACAACACAGAACCATTCTTTGTCAGTCTTGTCTGTTATATTCATTACAGCTGAGTTTTTTTTTAATTAAACATAATTACCAGCACTACTTAAAAAGTCTAGTTCAGTTCTACAAAGATAGATTAAGTGTGTACTGTATCCAAGACTTTGTATTAAAAGCTGGGGTTATAAAAAAATAAGGACACATTTGAATAACTACTATGCATCATTAGGAATCAGGTTGTAGAGAAAACTTTATTGACATGAAAACATTCATGGCATATTGCTAAGTGAATAACATAGCCTAGAAAAGGGACTGCACTGGAGTTTTGCTTCTGCTGAGGAGGATAAAACCCACAAAAAAATGTTGTCCCCACTGTAAACATGGCACAAAGCTGGGAGATCTTCAAAATCCATCCTTCTAGCCCATCAAAGAGCTGAGGTCACAGGCAACCAGGTGAACAGAATTCCAGAGGTTGACAAGCTCATTCAAGAAGAGAAACAAAATCTGTTTCAACTTTGGCATAACATGAGAGGAAGAGAAGGCCTCCATAAGAGAGTAAGTAAAAAAGTGAAATGTTACTGAAATCTTAAAAGCCAAGTGTATACTAATGTGACAGTTTAGAATAGCTAGGAACTCAGATATAAGAGAAGTCCATACCCATTTTCCAGCTCTTTTTCATAGGCTTCCATAGGAAACTCATGAAAGAGACAAGACTCTTCCTCATTGTTCCAATTATGCAGAGCCTACCTAGATTTGAAAATAGAGCAGAAGTGTGTGGAGAAGCCCATCTATACTCTCGGCCTTGCATCAGTATAAGGTAGTGATTGGCTGTCACAGGGCAAAAAAACCCTTTTGAGCCATTGACCTCCCTTTTACACAAGACCAAAAGTCATCTACCACTAGGTAGATGTGACACTTCTATGACACAAAGAAGTCATCTGATTCTGGAGAAATTGACAATCCAAATAGTCTAATATCTATTAAGGAAACTCAACTGAAGATAAAAATCTTTCCCACAAAGATAATCCCAGGCCTAGAAGACTTATTAGTGATTTTAACAAATATTTCTGTAAGAAATAACACCAATTCACATAAACTTTTCCAGAAAATTGAAAAGGAAGCAATACTTTCAAACTCAGTTTATTGAGGTCTATATTACCCAAATTTCACAACCAAAGATACTGCATGAAAATAACACTAAAGAATAATCCATAACATAGACAAAATCTTTAACAAAATATTATTGAATGGAACCCAGTAATTATCACAAGAATAATGCAGCATCATTAAGTTTAACCCAGAAGAACAAATTTAAAATCAAATCATGTGATTTACTATATCAACAAACTAAAAAAGGAAAACCAGGGGCATGTGGGTTGCTCGGTCGGTTAAGCATCCCGACTTCGGTTCAGGTCATGATCTCATGGTCCGTGAGTTCAAGCCCCACGTTGAGCTCTGTGCTAGCTCAAAGCCTGGATCCAGCTTCAGATTCTGTGTCTCCATCACTCTCTGCCCCTTTCCCATTTACACTCTGTCTCTCTCTCTCTCTCTCTCAAAAATAAACAAACATTTAAAAAAAATAAATAAGGAAAACCGTATGATTATCTCAATAGACGTAGTAAAAGACTTTGATACAATGTAACATCATTTGTTATTTTAAGATCTTAACAGATGAAGAAAAGAAGGGAACTTCTTTAAATTGCTGAAATGCAACTAAAAATTTCATCCATAGATAATTGTGAAAGACTAAATTTTCTCCCATGATTGAAAACAAACACAGGTAGTCTGACTTGTATCCAACTATATAAAGAATAAAGAATTTGTCACTCAATAATACATACACAAAATAATACTTAATAGTACATATTAAAATACAAAAATATTTGAACATACACTTCACCAAAAAGCCAAAACCATAATGTGATACCATTTCATTCAAATAGGTAAAATTAAAACTACTTTAAAATACCAAGTATTGGAAAATATTTAGAGCAATTGGAACTTTCATGCATTGCTGGTAGCAACTCAAAACTGTTTAACTACTTTGGAAAGCTTCTTGGCAGATTTTCATAAAGTTAACACTTATATGTTGTAGCAATTTCACTCCTAGGTATTTACTTAAGATAATTGAAAACAAAAGCAAAAATGAACTATTGGGACCTCATCAAGATAAAAAGCTTCTGCACAGCAAAGGAAACAATCAACAAAACTAAATGGCAACCAACAAAATGAGAGAAGATATTTGCAAATAACATATCAGATAAAGGGTTAGTATCCAAAATCTATAAAGAACTTATCAAACTCAACACTTAAAAAACCAATAATCCAGGTAAGAAATGGGCAAAAGACATGGACAGACACTTTTCTAAAGAAGATAACCAAATGGCTAAGAGACACATGAATAGATGCTCAGCATCACCCATTGTCAGGGAAATCCAAATCAAAACTACAATGAGATAACACCTCACGCCTGTCAGACTAGCTAAAATTAACAACTCAGGAAACAACAGGTGTTGGTGAGGATATGGAAAAAGCAGAACACTTTGGCATTGCTGGTGGGAGTGCAAACTGGTGCAGCCACTCTGGAAAACAGTTAACAAAAAATTAATAACAGAGTTACCCTACGATCCAGCAATTATACTACTAGGTATTTATCCAAAAGATTAAAAAATGCTGATTCGAAGGGGCACATGCATCCCAGTGTTTATCGTAGCACTATCAACAATAGCCAAAGTATGGAAAGAGCCCAAATGTCCATCGACTAACAAATGGATAAAGAACATGTGGCATCTATATACAATGGAATATTGCTCAGTGATCAGAAAGAATGAAATCTTGCCATTTGCAACAATGTGGATGGAACTAGAATGTATTATGCTAAGCAAAATAAGTAAGTCAGATAAAGGCAAGTGTCATATGATTTCACTCATATGTGGAGTTTAAGAAACAAAACAAATGAACATAGTGGAAGGGAAGGAAAAATAAGATAAAAGCAGAGAGGGAGCCACACCATAGGAGACTCTTAAATACAGAGAACAAACTTAGGGTTGCTGGCAGGGTGTTGGGTGGGGGGATGGACTAAATGGGTGATGGGCATTAAGGAGGACACTTGTTGGGATGAGCACTGGGTGTTACATGTAAGTGGTGAATCACTAAATTCTATTCCTGAAACCATTATTACACTAAATGTTAACTAACTTGGATTTAAATAAAATTAAAAAAAAATAAGATGAGAAACACACACACAGGGAAAAAAAACTACATGTCCACAGAATAAAAGCTTGTACATGATTGTTTATAGCAGCTTTATTCATAATAGTAAAAAAATTTTAAGTAATCTATATTTAGCTGGGAAATGGATACACAAATTGTCATCCTTGCTTATGTGCATATTGTTTGAAAAACTATGGATTGTTTATAGCAAAAATAATAATAACATGTGTGGAAGTAAAATGCATGACAAAAAGAACACACAGAATGGCTACAAATGGAATTAGAAGTTTTAATATTTTTTCTAAAGTTATATAATGTCTTTAAATAAAATATGATAATGTAAAGATACATATTGTAATATCTAGAGGAACCAGTAAAAAAATCACAAATAAGTATATGAAAAAAATCAACAAAAAGATAAAATAGAAGAGGAAAAAAATTTTTTTCAGGTAAAGAAGACAAGAAAGGAGGGGAAATAAGAGTTATACTATAAATAGGAAACAAATGCTGAGATGCTGCATTTATTTACTTTTTATGATGCTGCATTCAAATCCAACTATATCAACAATCATAGTAAATGTAAATGGCTAAACACGTCATTACAAGGCAAAGATTATTAGACTGGATTAAAAAGCTGACCATAAATAAATGCTGATTATAAAATTTGTAGTAATTTATATGCATTTAAAATATAAAGAAACTGACAGGTTAAAAGTAAAAGGGTGTAAAAAGACATGGAAATTTTTAAATATTAGAAATTATCGTGACTACATTAATGTCAGGCAAAGTAGACTTCAAGGCAAAGAGTTTCAGAGTTAAAGAGGGGTGTGCTGTAATGATAAAAGAGTCATTTCCTCAAGAAGACATAATAATCCTAAATGCTTATGCATCTAATACCTAAGCACTGGAATACATGAAGCAACATTCACAAAACTAGAACTCCTAAATTCACAGCTATAGTTAGATATTTTAATAGCCGCCTCTCAATAATTGAAAGGGAAACTAAAGAAACCAATCTAAGAGAATATAAAAGATTTTAACAATTATTAACTACTTGGCCCAACTGTAATATCTAGAGGAACCAGTAAAAAAATCACAAAAATCACTTGGCCCAACTGACATCTTACAGCACTCTCCCAATAACTGCAAGATATACTTTCTTTCCAAACTTCCATGGAACATTCACCATGGAATGATAGATGATATGCTGCCATAAAACAAGATTCCTTAATAAAAAGGAATCAGGGACATCTGGCTGGCTCAGTCAAAAGAGCACACGACTCGATCCTGGGATCGTGAGTTCAGGCCCCACATTGGGTGTAGAGATTACTTACTTACTTAAATAAATAAATAGGAATCAAAATCATACAGAATATGTTCTCCAAATATTTGGAAACTAGACAACACATTTCTAAATAACTCATGAAAGAAGAAATCATGATGAAAATTGAAACTATTTTTAACTGAATAACACTGAAAATATATCAAAACTTGTGAGACATAGCTAATGTGTTGCTTGAAGAGAAATTTTTAACTTTAAAAAGAAAAAAGTATAAAATTAATTATCTAAGCTTTAAGAAGCTAGAAAAGAAGAACAAATTATGTTTGTTCCCTTATTCAAAGTATGTTACAGTAAATAAATAATAAAAAAGGAAAACAATAAAATAAAAGATGGAGAAATAATGCATAATGTCAGTACTATCAAAAGTTTGGTTTTTTGAAACGATTGGTAAAATTTACAACCCCCTAGCAAGATTCATCAGGAAAAGAGGAGGGAAAACACAAATTATCAGTATGAGGAATGAAATTCTATAGATGTGAAAATTATAATAAGGAAATATTATGGATAACTTTCTGCCAATAAATTTAACAACTTAGAAGAAATGAACAACTTCCTGAAATACATAACTTACCAAAGCTGTCACAACAAAAAAACAGGAAATCTGAACAGCCCTAGGGCAATTTAAAAAACTGAATTCACAACCAAAATCTTTCCTTTGAAAAAAACTATAAGCCCAGATGGTTTCATTGGTAAATACTATCATATACTTAAGTTAAAAACAATACCATTTCTAAATAAATTCTTTCAGAAAATGCAGCAGGAAGGTACATTTCCACACTATTTTATGTGGCCAGAAAACTCTCATCCCAAATATGACAAAAATAAAATCCAACAGTGTATGAAAGAATAGTACCTCATGACAAAGTGCAGTTGATTTGAGGAATTCAAGGTTGGTTTAACATTGAAATATGAATCACAGTAATTCACAATAGCCACAGCATAAAAGAGGAAAAATTGTATATGGTGTTACTTAAAAATAAGATATAGATAGAAAAACATTTGAAACATTTATACCAAAATGTTATCAGTAAAAATCTTTGGATCACTGGATGTTATGATTATAAGAAATGTTTTTTATCTGTTTTTCTGAATTTTTCCAAGCTTACTGCAAAAAATATGTGTCATATTTCAAAATTACATAAGTGTGTGTGTAAATAAGGAATTAGAATATACCTTTAAAGAGGCTAAAGCTCATAGGGACAGATACATAGATTAGTGATTTTAGAATTGATAGAGGATCTTGGTAGTCTTGGTGAGAGAAAGGTTGTCTCAATCTGAGTTAGTTATTGAGAGCTTCTAATCCTTATCTTCCAGCAAAGTGATGCTACTAAGGTGCAAATTGAACTCTTTTTTAAAATTTAGTCTGCTTTTCTAGCAAAAATTACCAAGGAAAGGAAAAAGCCATCTCAATTTGTAATAGTGAACTTTCTGCTCCTCTCATCCGAAGAATTGTACATGTGTACCTAGCATAACCTTCACAGCATAATAAGAATAATCCTTAGCATTTGGTTCTTGTTTATTCTAACACCAGAGCACATTGGCTAAGTGAGCAAACCTACAGATAGAATAAAAGCTGATGATCTGCTTGCTAAAGACTTTATTTTTCTATTGAAAATTTTGGACACATCACAAAATAACAGTGATGTCGTCAAATAGCATAGTGTATGGTCAGTTCACTAGCACTTTTACTCATGCAGGGCCAAGACCTTAAGTCAGAAGATCAGTGTCAGATTTGGACACTGTAGTGTTTCAGGAAAAAAAACAAATTTAAAAACTGAAATGCATTCCTTTGAAAGGCATTTTCTGTAGTGCTTTGATATGGAACTCTGACTGAAGCTCAGCATGGAAGACATTAATCTCAACTTTCATGTAATATACCCCCGATGCTCCAGGAAAATAAAATTATAAGACTCTCATGTTATTCCAAACAGATTGAGAAATGTGCCAAGAGGAATTATACCTTAAAACCTTCTATTTTGTTTTCCATAATAGGGATAAGAGGAGAGAAATATTGTGAACTTGGCTATAAAATCATAATGAATATTTATTTAGCACATTCTTCTTTTAGAAATTCTATGAGACTTGAAAATGTCTCATTTTCCCACATCATGTTGTTTGGTACTCAGGTTGTGTGTGTGTGTGTGTGTGTGTGTGTGTGTGTGTTTGTGTGTCTTTGCATGTGCTGTCATAACCTATCTGGCCAAGCGTGGACTGTCTCCAAAGATTAAGTGCACCTATTTTGAACTAGAGGCTGCATGCCATAATTTTTAGCTAACCCGTTTCCTTCTTAGTGAAAACAGAAATAAAAATATATTGTGCACACTTCATTGCTAGAGCCTTTGACCTCAGCTGCCTGTCTAGCTGAGACTGTGATGAATGCTTTGTGTCCCTTCATTTTTAATTGCTCATAAATTGTTATCCCACGAAACACAAAACTAGCCTTGTCCTCATTTTAGTTGGGGTTGGAGGTCAGCCTAACAGTAATACAATTAAGGAGTGTCTTTGTGTGGGGGTGTGGGAGTGAGGAGGGCAATAGGGTTGCAGAAGAATGGTAAAGAAATGTAGTAGTCCTTTCTAAGGAAAACACAAAGAAAATTCCAACTTTTGATCAAAAACATCACACATAGAGTAAATCATGCTCGTTTGACAATTGTGTCCAAAGTGCTTTGAAGGGCATTTCTGGACAGCAACAAAGAAAGTGAATTATATTTCATGCCTGTGTTCAAGCAAAAATGTGTTTTTGTGATTCATGTTCTAGAGGATAAATTAATTCTGTGAAAAGGAAAAAAAAAAGTCTGGTTTCAGAAGTGCCGTTGAAGCCCAGGTTGTTTTCAAAAGAGACCATATGGGAATCTAATGGCAGAAGTTAGCCTTCAGCTTTGCGCCACTCACGGTCATCACCCAGATGGCAGCTCGGGGCAACTTCTCCAGCTCACCTCTGACGCCTGCGCACCACGGATTTTTTTCTGTGGGTTTTGTAGAGTCCGTCGTTACTTTCCGTCACACTTCTTCTATGCCTCAGCAGCTCAGGTATGATCGTTAAACAGTCATGTTTCAAATAGCAATGACACTAAAGCTCTGAGTTTCTTTTCTCATTTGGTGACACTGTCAAAAACAGAAATGATTATACGCTTTCTTTATTCTGCTAAAATAGTGTTTAAAACCCAGCTAATGGCCTATTGACTGATTTTATTATTTTGATTAAACCAGACCAGAAGCAGCATGGTCTAAATGCAAACAGAATTGGACTTACAGTGAGACCACGCCTTCCCTTTTTTCCCAGCCATTCTTCTGACTTCCTTGAATTTCAGGCAAGTGGTTCGGCTTCCCTGGATTCAAAATGAAATATATGCCCAGTACTTACCTTATAAAAAATATTGTGTAGGCAAGGGAAGATACATGTGTTACAGCCTTCTTTCTCAGAATAAACATGTAAAATACATTTTGGCTGTTGCTATGATTCTTAGTCTCATTTTTATCACTGATTTCTTGTTTTAATCATATTTCACAGTACCTTTTGAACATTTTGTTAAGCTCAGTCGAATTCTGAATTACCAAATGGTATTCCCAATATACCACTTCATTCATTATTTCCTGAATTTATTTGTAGCAAGTTAACTTTCCCAGTAGACTTTACACATCTCTGCCTTGGCTTTGGCAAAATAGAAAATAGCTTAACTGTAATGTCACTTACTAATGCACAAATTTGACCATGATTAATCCCTACATATATTTTTGGAGAATTTATTATATGCCAGGCACTGTTTTAGGTACTGAAGATAGAACAGAATTATGAAAAAAATAGAAAAAAATTCTGTCTTTAATGGAGGTAATATTCTACTTATTTGAGAAATTCGATCAAATTATGATGCCTAAACATATAAGCAAAAAAATAATGTCCCAAAAGGCTGGGGACCACAAGTAGTGTGTTAATAAAAGCACTGAATTATAAGTTAGGAACTTGGAACAAGAGACAAGTTCTATTCCTTGTCTTTGGTATCTTAACCAAATCACCCATTTTCTTAGTAAAATGAGTTGGTCTTTTCCAATTCTAAAATTATAATATTGTCTATATAAAGGAGAAATAACCCCCTGTTGCTCAACGAGATAGAGAAGGAGGGGCAGAGAGAGAGAGAGAGAGAGAGAGAGAGAGAGAATTATTTAGCATATCAGAATCAAGAATATCACTACCTTTTGGCTGGAAATTTTTACCAGAGAATTTCAGACACTCTAAAGCCTGAGGGCAATGAAAAACATCACTTTTTAGGAAAATTTTATTTTTCTTTGTTTTACACTCTAAAAGTGAACTCATTGCAGTAGCAAATGATTCTGGTGCTTGGTTTCCTGGATGTTGACAGTATTGGCATTTTGTCATAAGAAGGAGGGCAGAACTAACTGGTTCATAAGGTTCCCAGTGGTCCGAATAGCAGAAAAATCTGTTAAAGTCACGATGAGTGAGTTGTTGGCTGAATTCAGCAGCACACAAGTCTAAAACTGATCATCTGTGCCCTTGCCAGTAACTGCTACTTGACTGCAGTAAGAATCACTACAGCTTTACATGCTACCAAAAATGATAATAATGATCATTCCCAGCCATAACAAAGAGGGAAATTTTATTTTTATCTTTTAAAACATTTCAAAAAATCCTCCAAACTGAAAGAAAAGTCCAAATGAAAGTATTAAACATTAGGTATTAGAATTAGAGGTATATCAAAGCTGTGCCTAATACTGGATGCATACAATGAAAGTTGGAATTCGTATTAAAGATTCCAAGTGCATTAGACATTAACTAGAGACTATAGTTTGATGTTAGTTGTCTCCAACAACTAAAATCCTAACATGGTTTAGGAAATACTTAAAATAAGATTAGGGGTGCCTGGGTGGCTCAGTGGGTTGGGTGTCCAACTTTGGCTCAGGTCATGATCTCACAGTTTGTGGGTTCGAGCCCCGCGTCGGGCTCTGTGCTGACAGCTCAGGGCCTGGAGCCTGCTTCAGATTCTGTGTCTCCCTCTCTCTCTGCCCCTCCCTGCTCGCACTCTCTCTCTCTCTCTCTCTCTCTCTCTCAAAAATAAACATTAAAAATAAATAAATGAATAAACAGATAAATAAAATAAGATTAAATTTTTGTAGTTGTTACTGAAATTTAATTTTTCTTCATTTTCCTATTTGAGAAGTTCCTGATAGCTGTTGATGGAATTTTCCGCTTTATACCTTTCCTAAAGACCAAAATAACTGGATTTAAATACCAGCAAATCTAGCATTTTCAAAAGAGTGGTAGAATCAAGACAGAGTGAACACATCACCATCTAGTAAATGAATGTTTTGTTTTGTTATTGATTATCTTCTCACTATAATGTACACTCCATGAGAGCAAGAAATTGTGTCCTCTTTTTCCCCCTGCTCTGCTATAAGCCCCAGAACAGTGACTGGCCCATAGTAGGTGCTCAGTAAGCACTTACTGAATGAAACAATACGATTATTACTTCCTGAAGCATAAATAAAAACACTAAGCTTCTGTAAATCAGTCCCCAGATCCAGTGGATTCTAATCCTAACTTTCTCAAGGTGCTACTAACTTGAGATAACAAAATTAGCTTTGTTGACATTCTCAGGCAATTTTTTAGCACATGGTTTGGCATGACCACAAATATAGTTCAGTTTTAAAGTTTCAGATCCTAGTACAATGAATACTCTTTCCTCAGGCCAATAGTTAGTTTTTAACCTATGTTATGGAGGAATGTGCAGGATCTAAAATAATGAATTTCACATTAAATTGAATAAGCATACTCTCTTTGAGGTTTGATATTAGAGTAATGCTTTTATGTGGTTGTTTGTAAAATATGTGTGATTTTTATTTTATGATTTTTGTCAAAGTGTATTTTTTGTCATTTACTAGAATTGATGTATATAACTATTTAAACAAGCCTTGAAAAATGGTTTTGAAAAATCACTTGGCTCACAGATTTTTTATCATTGTTATTCTGGGAAATTTACATTTGAGCAAAACACTACAACATTAGAAGACCCCATAGTCATATAACTACTCACAGCAGAAACCTTAAAATTGTGCATTAAATTTAGGTATTCATACACGGAAAACTAATAAAAAGCTATTTGAAAATGTGAACATAGCATTTTTGGAGTTATCATTCAAGCATTTTTTGTAATTACATATGGAGATTCAAATACGAATGCCTAATAATAATGCTAACCAGACTACACATTACAATTGAAAATTAAGAAATACTTCAGGGGCACCTGGGTGGCTCAGTCAGTTAGGCGTCTGACTCTTGATTTCAGCTCAAGTCTTGATATCAGGGTCGTGAACTTAAGCCCCATGTTGGGCTCCACACTGGGTCTGGAGCCTACTGGGGAAAAAAAAAAAAAACTATCCTAGCAGCCAGGAAAACTAAATGTGTGCCCCTGGGGTCTGGGAACTAGTCAAATACCATACAATCAGAACAATTCTTTGAAATACTTCATTTTATCTGAAATGTAGATGTGAAAGTTTGCATTCAACATCCATAACATACATAGTTATGTTCATATTAAATACTTTCTCCCAAGACTTCAAATAAAAGATACTCCCAGAAGGTCCATCTTTTTCCATTAGCTTTTCCTATTTCCAACACCCTAGACTCACCAGCATAGACCTACTCCAATTTGTGATGAATATTTGGTGGTCAACACAATGCAAAATAATAAGAATGAAGGTTTGTTGATTTTGCCCAGGGTCTCATGGTACTGTCTCTTAGAACTTAGTTGGCATTTCATGTTCCTGTCAGCTCAGAAACACAGAGATCAGACATTTTCTATTATCAGAATTTTTCCGGAGCTAGACAAGCTCAGTTCTCCTGAATGATTAGATGTGTCTCCTCCTTTCCTTTCTTCCTCTCTTTCTCCTTTCCTTCCTTCCTTCCTTCCTTTCCTTCCTTCCTCTTTCTTCTTTTTCTTTCTGAGAAAAAAAATAGGTAAAAAATTACCAGAAAGTCATCAGAGGAAAATGTAACCCCACTCAAGAAAACTCAGAGGTGAACCAAACAGGAAAAGTTATTTGCCTGTTCCTCAGTCCTCTCCAATGTCTTTTCCATGGAAGGAAGAATCCAGACAATCTCTCTGGAACACCACTATTTTCTGTACCTCTACTTTATGCCTAGTCTTAGTCTTTACCTATACAATGTGTCTACAAAAAATAACAACTGCCCCAGGGTTCTTCACCCTATGTTACAGAAATGCAGAGCTTCAGTTTTTGATCCTCGTCATTTCTCAGCCCCTATATGATAGATGTCGCAAATGTCACCTCTCAGTAAGATAGCCATGGCCAGCAGAAGGCCTGGAAATGCCAATTGTAATTAACTTTCTTTTCAAATATGTTTGACAGTTTCATGCTGAGAAGTGCTTCTTACCTTTTGAACTTTCAGATTGCTTGGCTGAGCAAAATGTGTATCATTTTCTTTTAAAATTACCTTACAAAGAGCTATGTACTATGATATTCTTGCACACGTCAGCCATTTATAAGAGATTTAGATTTTTAAGCAGATTATCCTTGTTCCAAATGAGAGACCTTGCTTTTGTCTGAAGCATGGGC
This sequence comes from Cryptoprocta ferox, assembly GCA_028646485.1. NCBI lineage: Eukaryota > Metazoa > Chordata > Mammalia > Carnivora > Eupleridae > Cryptoprocta > Cryptoprocta ferox. The sequence goes on along the minus strand of CM053577.1, from coordinate 60,162,396 downwards.
TATGTTCAGGTGCACAGCAGAGCCCCAGGACAAGGACACTCATATTCATAAGTGTCAAAGACGATGACCCTTTCTCATGGGCCTATCATTCCAGCTGCTCTAGAAGGTAATATTCCTGAGACCCATGAAAGCCAGAACCATGCTCTTTGGCAGTAACTAAAGATAGGAAAGAAATGCTCCTTGGGTCCAGTTTCCTACAATATGGTTATTCATCATTTTTAAAATGACATCAAAAATCAATAAAAATGGAAGAACTCTATAAATGCATCTTTTCTTAATTGAGAAGCTTAACCTGACTTTTGCAGTAAGAATAATATACCTTACTGTGACCTACTTAAAAAATGTAAAAAGTCACTTTATAGCTGCTTGTTTCAGTCTTTCATTTGGCCTTCTAGCTCTTTTTTTCATAGCAGGAATATTCGTGTAAAAATGGGAAAAAAAAAAAGAAGTATAGATCCTCACCAGCATTTTGATCAAGGAGAAAGGTTTCATACTTCAATAGTGCACGTAATGGAATTGGTCAGATTTGAAGCATGGGAGCACATTTTATCTTGGATCTTTAATTTTTTACAGTTCAGCTGACAGAAATTTAACTAAAATGTTGGTTATGTGACCAGTGAGCGGGCTCCCCAAAATAATATTTGCCTTAATTTTGCTGTAGATTGTCAGAAAGGGTGTAAAATAAGTAGATTTTTATTGGTATTTTTGTCAATTAGAAAAATTCAAAAATCAATTCTATAAGATCCCCCCCCCAAGCATACAGATTTGTCACTTACTCATAATCTTTACACAGATTCAAAACCCAGAGAACTGCTAGATAAAAAATACACAATAAATGCATTTTGAAATGATCTTCCCTAGGTACCAAGACAAAAGAAGAGACAGGTCATTGGGGTTCACACTGCCCTGGAAGATGGCAATATGACCTTTTTTCCCCGAAAATATAAAAATGGGAATAAAAACTTCATTCTCTATTCCTTTAGAGTAAAAAAAAAAAGAAAAGAAAAAAAAAGCTCTAACCTGTAGCATTAACAATTTCAATGTGATTTTGAAATTATAAAAGCCTTTACCTCCAGGTAAAAATATAGTTCAGCTTCCTATAAATACACTATTTGGTATTCCATTGAGCTTCTCTTAAGAAGACCTATGAAGCTCAGGAATGGGTGATTTTCAGTTATCTTTTCTATTAAATTTGGAGGAAATTTAACACCATTTGTTGTCCCAGTATGAGAAACCAAACCAAGGCAGTCAGGTGAATTGAAGAAGCTATCTAGGATGCCTATTACCAGCTTTAAAAAAATGAGCCATGAGACTTTGAGAGCTTCAATTGGAAGTCTCTTCTCATGAGGTAATGATGTTTATGGTCTCCATAAGTCTACTTAATTCCCATTATTAGGACTGAATGCCTGTTTCAGAGAATATGTGTACAAGTCAACAGGTGAAAATCATGTCTGTATCAGCCCTTTTACTTTACCACATGCTTTTTGAGGGTAGATGTAAAAAAGAATGAGACACAAGGAAGTTTCACCCTGAGGATTTCATTTAAGAGAGAAAATGATGTGGATGGAACACTGCTTAAGAAATTCAATATAATACTGACTAAACTTTTCTGGACCCCCTAGAAAAGTTTGATTTGGATTGTGAGGTTATGCTCCAATTCTTTTTCTCTAAATGTCATATTTTTAAGGCAATAAAATGAACTGTTCAAAAGCAGTTCCAGGGTTGAAGATGACTTAAAAGAGACGTGTTGGAAAAGGCAAGGTAGCCAGGACATTTGAAGCGACATGCAAATATTTTGGCAGTCGTGATATCTGTGCTTTTCCTTACCCTATCACAAGTAGAGAATAGGATAACACTTTGGTGATGAAGTGTGAAAGAACTTGGTTTATAAATACAGTTGACACATGGCTCATATTTAACTTCAGTTTTCAAGAGATTCTACTGGTGTGTGGTTTAGTGCTGGGTTTTAGTAATAAATCTGTAGCCTACCTACAAAACTCTGAAAAGTTTCTAATTAATTCTGAATCTGTAATAATCAGGCATGTGTATCTCTACCACATATCAAAATCTGAGTTATCTAAAATGCTCACCTATTTTCCAAAGTCGTCACAGTATAAGGAAGCCTACTTATCTAATCGGTGTCCATTCATTTCCTAGTTCACTTTCTCTTCCTATTTACATTTCACTTCGTAAGCAAGCTCAGCGCCTTTTGACTTGGCATGCGGAAGCTCAAGTGTGATTGATCCTAAAAGACATTTGTGTGTGTATATAAGAAAATGACTTGGGGAGTATATGAAAGGAGACATCTTGCACTTATTACGTCTAATTTTAAAGGCAAGTGGAAGAAAAATAAGAATTCACAATGCCCATGTTGTGCCACCCCCAAGAAACTGCTTGAATACAAGAAATTGACCAAAATATGATGGGACAATAAACAAAGAGTCAAAGGTTATTTTACAGCCAGAGTAAATGAACTGGATTAAGAAGAAATGTACACACAAAAATACCCATGCCTATAAACTTTCATATGTGCATACCTGATTCTTTTTCAGAGTAAGGTTTATACAATCATTGCATATACAGATAGGTTTTGACAATTCTTAGCTGTTCTTAAATATACAGCTGAAATAGTGCATTATATTTTTATTTTTAATAATGAGGTGCTATTTTTCATATCTTGATAAAATAGAAAGGCCTCATCCATCCCTATAGCATTTCTCTATTGAATTTTTCTCCCTGACATGCTATTGCTATATTGAATGTCACATGTAAATCAATAGGGATTGACAGAAAAACAAATAAATATTTACTGCTTTTCAATATTTGTCAATGCAAGTACACAATGCCAAATATTAAAGTCAGTGGAAAACGTAAGCAAATCTACCCATATCTTGTCTTTTAACCATTTTTTTTACTCACCAAGTACATCAGCCAAGATGTGAGTAAATGTGTCAACTATAATTCCTTAGGAGAAGGAGGAGGAGGAAGAGAACTCAAAGCAACTTATAAGCAGCTATTGTTGCAAAATTACTACAGAGCTAAAAATATCTGTGGCAAGGCCAAATGGCCTAAGTGTCAAGTGTCACTCCATCCTAAATTCAGCAAAAATGTATTGTGCTCCTATATGTGTAAGGCATTATGAACAGTAGATATCTAGGATCAGTGCCTTTCAGCATCTGGGGTGCAATTCATTTTTAAGTAAAAAGTCATCTTTATCATTTTTAAGGAAAAGATGTTTTGTATTCCATTCTTTGTTCTCTTTATGCCTCAGCCTTCAGGACGCTTCTACTTGGAGCCGACAGCTAAACTCCTTACCTATATTTTTGGACTCTGCACAGCACTGTACTACATGATTCCTGGACTTTTATCCTTATTTTAAGGTTCTCTTACATTGTGCATTTTTTTGTAATCTTCCTTGCCTTTTTTTTTAATTAGAGGAAATTGTGAATACAGAGTCTTTTGTTTGCCCCTTGCTAACTTTATTCAACAATTACTTTATGCCTAGAATCAAACTCCTATAACCCAACTGGTATATTCCAAAGCTGCATTTGCTCACATGTACTCTCCATCACACACATTAACTCTGAACATTTCTTAAAAGTCTGCTCAATCCTTCTCACATCAAAAAGAATGGGAAGAAGGAAAACTGGACATGGAATCGAAGAGCAGAATCTGTTTAATGTCCTTAAAGAAAGCCCTTGCATTCAGCATTCAGGAATGAAGGGCTGTATTCATTCCCCAATGTGACATGGAGAAGGAAACTATATTTCTGAAAAAAGCCTAACCAGAGGGACTCTAGACACCATGTAAGAGTAAAATTAAAATGGATTATGAGATGCTTGCATTGAGGAGGCCATCTAGAGTTCTGTCCTAGCCTCCCCCCCACTTATGTGGCTCCAAAGCCCCTGTGGAAAGACCTCAAAGTTGGGGACACCATGAGGATTCTCTTCCCATTGGGCCCCAACTTAAGAGAGGGGAGCATGTTTTTATTAGGTCCCCAGGATTAGGGAAGGGGATAAGAGTAACCCAAGACCATGGCACTGTTTTAAGCCCTGAATTAATATTAATCTATTTAATCCTATAAATTAACACCCTGTGAGATATAAACTAAGCCCAATTGTCTTTTGGTTCTTCTTCTATAGAACTTTCTGAATCTTCTCCCTTTATCTCTTTTGCCTGAAGTTGTCAAACTGCTTCCAGAGGCCCAGAACTCCTTGCCTGGCATGTCCAATAGTCATGTCCTTGTCATTTTACCCATAGCAGATAGGATCATGTTCCCAAATTACCTCTTTTTCTTTATGTTTTCAACCCTTTCCCAAACTTTCACTAAATCCTACCCAAGATAAATTATATTTGATCCACATCAATTCTTCAATGATCAACTTTTATGCAGTCTTAAAAAGTATCACCAATGCTTTTGGACAGTAAATCCCTACTAGAGAAGTAATGAAGCAAGTTCACTTGGATTATAGAGAACTAATCCCCTACTGCCTCTCCAGGCTCTCCTCAAATAAAACCCAGCACTGTTCTTTTGTGTCGCTGAGTAATGGCCTGTGATCCACAAAAGCATTTTGGCCCCTACAGAGCCATCCCTGCACCTGCCTTCCATGAGTTTAGAAAAGTTTTTTCTGACTGAAGAATTATGCAAGTCACAAATGCAAACACTATAGGTCATTTTTAAGTTTCTAGTAGTCATATTTAAAAAGTAGAAAGACAGGTGGATTCATTTTCTAGGACTGCCATAACAAAATATTACAGACTGGATGGCTTAAACAACAGAAATTTATTTTCTCACAGTCTGCAGTCTGCAAGTACAAAACCAAAGTGTTATCTGGGTTAGTTTCTCCTGAGGTATCCCTCCTTGGCTTGCAGACAGCTGCTTTCTCACTGTGGCCTTCTCTCTGGACACATACATTTTTTTTCATACTAAATCTTCAAAGGCTGGTGTATAAAACATATACTACATTTTCAATTCAAACTAGTCACTTTCCAAATATTGAGCAGCTACATGAGGCTGTGGCTACCATATTGGACAGTCGCACAGGTGTAGCAGGGCCAGAATATTATTCCAGATGACCCCTCTTTAAACTGCAATCCAAAGCCCATCTCTATTTAATCAGGCTTCATATCTTCTTGCCCAGGTAAAATGACTTTAGTTACATTACACTGTCAAGAGGAAGAGTGAATTTTCCCAGTGCACCTATCAATTCTTCATGCTCATCCTAACACCAGCCTACAGTGTCTTCTTCTCTTGACCAAGATATTCCTCTTTGCTACAAGGTGACCCAACACTTTTTTTATCTGAATAGAGGCCCCCTTAAGAGTTGTACATTAAACTATGACCCTTGAAGAGATCACAGAGGTATTGAGAAAGGGATGAAACAGAATTCTTTACAAAACCATGTTCATGACTGTCATCCTAGTGAATTGACCCTCCAAGGAAGGTTAGGGCCAATTACAAGGTCCTATTTATGACCGATGTACTAAATCTACACTACCAATTTGCTGGTCTGCACATAAGTAATATTTATTATTTTTACACATAATATCTATTATGGGACATTTAAAGAGTTGGACCTTTTCTTGTAGGAAGTGGCATGCATCTAGAAGACTTTGTGAAGAGGAGTCAAGGGGTGAAATCTGATTGATAACCTTGTGCAGCAGGAATTATATCAGGACAGGTAGAAGTAAGGCCCACTTAAGAGACTATTTCAATGTCCTGGGCAAAAGGAATGAAGACGTCAACCACATTTAAAAAGTTATTGATCAGATATGGGAAATAAAGATAAGAGATAAGTCAAGATGATTTCATGATTTTAAAAGGAAATGATTGTGGGCAGTTCACAAGGTTTTTTTCTATCTTTGCATCAAGATTCCTTAAGCAGTCCATCTCCTTCAAATATCACCTCCATACAGAAAATTTCCAAAGCTGTATTTACTACCAAAATCTTCTGAGCTCCACTGCCACATTTTTAGCTGCCTGCTAGCTAATGCTTCTAGGAATTATGTCATAAATTAAAAATTCACTTGTAAAAATTTGAATGGATCTCCCCCCTCTCACAGCAAACCTGAGTTTCCTTCTGGCTTCTCCATTTTTCTTAATATATTTTCCACTCCACTCCCATTATTTATTCTTGGGACTTGAAACTTGAGTTTCACTTTGAACATTCCATATCAAATTCTAGCAATTCTTTTTTTCCCCAAATTTTCTTGGCTTTGTATTTCTTTTTACATATTTACTGCCACCAACCTAAGTTTTTTCATGATTACTTTCTTAAAGGCTATTATACTAGACTCCAACTGGTCCTGTTGTTCATCCCCTCCCCAATTTATGCTATATAAAGCTGCCATTTAACCTTTCTAAACCAGAGCTATGAATCACTGACTCTCTTTTCAATAGCTATTCATGACTATCCTCTGCCAACTTAATATATACACTTTATATTCCCTACTTGGCTTTCGAGGTCAGGCCTAACCTGTCCCCCAACCTCCCTGCCATCCTTATCCTATATCATCCTATTGCACAAACTACAGCCTATCTGAATTAGTACTCACTATTATCTTTAAAAATTCACTAAATTTTCCCAGTTTCAACCTTTTTCTCATGTAGTACCCACTCCCTGAAATGAAAATCATTGAAAGAAAAAGAAGAGTGAAGATAGCAAGTTGTTCTGAGAAGAAGAAGGTACAGAAAGTTGTTGGTTTAGAAGTAAAAGTGCAATGTTTAAGAGGACATGATCAATAGTTATATTAAATTCTACTCCTGGATAATAGGGACATGTAGAAATTTACTGCCATCTTTGTCAGGCTTACAATTTGGTGATTTTAGGTAAAGTTATGCCTTGTTAGAACCATCAGTTGCATATTATTACAAACATTAATCTAGGTCTTGGTAACAATAGTAAGAACATCCCTTCATGCTATCAATGGTGAGTGGGCACTTAATGGGCATCGCACTGAATCCTAACACAGTTCTGTGAGAAAGCTACTTCTATCACCATTTTATAAATGGGGAACTTCAGCCATGGAAAGGTTAAGCACTTTTCTGGAGGCCACAAAGCTGAAAGTTGAAGAAGTGGAATTCAAGCTCCTTTTTAAATAGTTCCCGACTTTATGGATTTTTAACAGCACACTGTGCTCTCCTTGTAATTCTAAATGTTTCTAATGCAGTTTTTTTAAGTAAGTAAATTCACTATTTTTTAAGATAGATAGACATTTGTGAAATGGAATCATAATTCCCTACGGAATCCCTTCATGGCGTTTCTTAAATTTCAGTTCACTTCTATCCCATTTTCAACTATACATATTTAAACTACATCAGCTATGTATATATGTTGATTATATCTATAAACTCACTCTACAGTTTCATTTCTATGAGAGATCAACATTTACACCTCTGGTTAGTGGCACCCATATTGTATTATAACAGGTTGACATTTCTCCCATCACACATCAATATTTTGACACCTCTGTTAGCAATGAGCACCCTTCTCTCAGATGTACAGATACTGTGTCCAAAGACAAAAGCACCCCCAGAATAATTAATTTCTGGTAAACAAATACTAGAGACTTCTCAATGTTATTTTTGCCTGCATTTTCCTGGGTCATTTCAATCAAATTTGAAAATGGACCTTCGATTTTCTAATAAAGGGATTTCGCCCTTGTTTCAAGAAAATTGGGAATCTTGGTACTTAGCAGGGAATGAGTCTTATTACTGTATCTCGATAATGCTAATCAACAATGTAAGAGAGGAAAATAATAGCCTAGTAGAGCAGACTACATAGAGTGAGCGGGAAGCTGATGAGGCTTATTGCTTTTAAATGTCGACCCTATTTATAATGAACATTCAGAAAAACAGGACCAAATTCTCTTTGCAAGCAACTGTGACAAAAGCTGTGCCCTCTTGTTCTTCAAAATATGGAGATTTAAAAAAATTAATGTTTATTTTTAAGAGAGAGAGAGAGAGACAGAAAGATGGACAGAGACAGAGTGCTAGTGGGGGAGGGGCAGAGAGAGAGGGAGACAGAATCCAAAGCAGGCTCCAGGCTGTCAGTACAGAGCCCAACACGGGGCTGGAACTCACAAACCAAACCAGGAGGTCATGACCTGAGCTGAAGTTGTACACTTAACCAACTGAGCGACCCAGTTGCCCCCCAAGATTTTTAAATGAGGCATACAGTCTTATCAGGAATCAAATGATTGAGAGAAATGTCTGGAATAAGTTTTGAAAGGCATCATGGGAAGGACTGTTTTTACACCCTCATGGGTAAGAACCTACTCTGTTTCAAATACCAGAAGTAAGAGCGATAGACAGCCCTTCTCCCAGACACTTAGCCAACCTGGCCCTCTTTATTAGAGCAAGCTTTGAGGAAGAGACTGGGAGCATCCCTGGGCTGGTGCAAACCTTGTCAGATATGTTTATTAGTGGCCTTCTTCATTTCCCCGACATTAGGTTCAGACTGCAGGCCCCAGATTCTCTACTCCTTTCCCTGGCCCATAGCCAGGAAAGAATAATGGCTGGACGGACAAGGTGTTTGGGTTCTGATACCACTTGCCAAGCTTGATTGCTCTGCAGTGTCACAGCAGTTAGACTGGTATGCATTTCCTCATCAAAGAGGAATTCTGATGCTTTACACCATAATTTGTATAATTAATCTTCTGAGCTTTTTTGAACTTGCATTTTTGTTGTTGCTGCTGTTGTTAATAAATGCCACAGAGCTATCAATCCACATTTAGTACCAAGAGGAAATCACAATGCACATGAAAGTGGAAATGCAGACCTAGTTCCACTGAAGGTGTCACTAATGAATGATGGGCAAAATGCTGCCATCTTTTGGTTATTGACAAGAGTGAATGGGGGTGGAGAAGTGGGAGTGGAGAATAGAGTTTGTTATTTCAAATGCAAATTCTCCAGGTTGCTGAGACCTTATAAAATAGCTCAGAGGAGTGTTCTTTAGAATTTTCAGGATCTTCCTTTTTTACTCACACCAGTTTCCATTGCTTCGTAGATTATGCAACAAAGGGTTTGTTCCTCTAGCTGCAAGGATTTCTCTGTGGAGTCCAGTAAGTACAAGTGGATGCAATAATACAGCGCAGGGCTTGTTAGCTCTAGTAAAGAACAAGTGGAATCAGGCTGATGTAAACAGTCACTTCACCATGACTGTGGTTCACTCTTCCTGCCTCAGAAATACTTGAGAGCACCTTGCATTATGTTGCATTAAAATCGCGTTTCCCAGGGTAATGAATTATGTACCATTTGTACTCCTGCCTCTTTTGAGCACTCAGCTCTAAATGTTTGCATCAGTGCCAGCGAGTGTAAGGTGATCTCATTAGGGCAAGAGAGGTGGAATATATATTAGTAGACACAGTATAATTCCCCAATAGCTTAATGTCAATCTATGATTAAAATGCAACTACACCTGCCATTTCTTGGGAAAACCACAGAGCTACAATTTCATCATCACATTGTCCAAAGAAAAAAATGATCCCCAAGAGCTGATCTGGTCTAGCCAACATCTTGCCACAAGGCCAGCACTCCTCGTGAAGGTAGCTGCTCTGAGGTAGGAAGTGACAGACGTCCTTTCAGGTGATGGGAACTCTGCCGCCACACATCTGTTGAGTCAGTTAGACCTTTTATCCTCCTTCAATGGCTAGTTCTGAGGAACTAGCAGTTCATCTCTTGTGTTTTCGGAAACTGTCATGGTGGGCATTTCCCAATGGAGTGTCCTCGACTTTCTTGCAGTCACTCTTGAAACGTTTACTCATTTGTGGTCTGTCTCATCTCTTAAAGAATTGAAAGGAGCTTGAAAATGTTCTATACGTTTTCCTGTTTCTTATGAAATGAAACTGATCTGGGCTGCCAGAATTGATGTCAGCTCTGGAATCTAACATTGAGGTCTGCCTCTACTACATGAGTTGACTTTCTAGGGATATGGGCTATTAAATGCATGGAATTACAAGTCTACATATCTCAAATGTCCAAACTGAGTTCTGTATATGGTTCCATATATGGTTCTGTATGAGTAGGTGAAATGTATATGGTTCTGTAAGAGGAGGTGTCTTTAACACAATCTTTTAAACCATTTTAGGTATACTTTATGAATCTGTTTCATTCTTCCAAAATGAAAGGATGTGCTCATCCTAATCATCCATAGTCTTGCAGCAAGAAGAGTTGGTGTTTTATTTTTGATCTATAGACTACCTGTAATATGTACGTACATATGTATGTATGCATATATGTATGTTTGTGTGCATATATTACATATATACATAAAATTACATATATCGTGAGGTTTTTAAATGATGGCAATGAAAGTACTCAGCAAGTAAGCTGTCAATTTGAAGTGAATTTATGTTTTGATAACACCCCCAAAGAAATTCCTTCTTTGAATGTATGTGTTTGCCTTGGATGATGTCAGAGCAAATGCATGAGGACGCTTGTCTCTGTACCTTTCTGCTTCTTAAAACATTGTCTTGAAAGAATTTACTGGCAACAATGAAAGAACAAGATTTTATAAGCGTTTCGCACCTCTTCTTTTTGAGCCTTTCAGTCAAATGGTAAACCAAACATGTAGCAAAAAGAAAAGATCCCACACAAAATAAAAAAGGAGATATTTAAGATAAATATACCTGAATAAGAGCAAATCCCAATCAAAAAGTCATGTGCCAAGGTGAGCTCATTTCAGGGCAGCCCCTCCTCTCCCCTTCCTATATCTAATCCCATGCATCTGTTCATTCATTTGCCCCCCTCTTTACTATGATATGGTTCCTTTAGGTTGCTTGGCAACCATTATAATGCTGCTGCACATGCGTGCTAGATAATAAATCCTATCTTGCTTTATTTTTCTCCTTCTTTAAAACAAGGAATTACAAAACAAGATATTTCCCTCTTTTCTAATGAACAAAAAACATCTGTGAAAATTTCAAAAGCACATAAAATGCCTGCAAGGATGCAGATAAGTAATTACAATTCTTGACAAAGTGTAACTGATCATTGCCTAATGTGTCTACATGCAGTTATTATTTGCAATGGCCTCCTCTTTTAAATACGTGTACATTAATGCACATATGTCGATATATGTTTGTGTGGAACTATAAAGAGAAAGGGAGAGAAAGGGAAGAAAGTGACAGCTGCTAGGTCCCAAACAAAGAAAATGAAGGAAATTCTTGGAAATAATCTTGTTGTATCTATATTTTTTAAACAGTGGATGCAATAGTTAGAAGACAGGACCTGGACTAAATCTATCCACGTTTTTCTATAAGAAATCAGACAAAGCTTATGGCCTTCCCCATCCCCTCCTTGGCAAATCCCAGTGTCCTGCTGCTTTCATTTGTTTTTGATCTGCCTCATTAAAAGACTATTGATGGCTTTAACTATTGTCCTTGTTTAGGTGCTGATTTACAAGCACTAATATCTGACTGTGCGAGATTAATGGGAATCCAGGCAGTTTACGATTATCCTGAGGTCCCTGACCACACATGTAGGGGTTTGGGTAGGGGTCATGCACTCCTATGAAAAACTCCAAAGCAGGCTTAAACCTGGGAACGTTTTAATAGGATTGAATCTGTAATAGGATTTGGCAGCTTGGCCGAAACTGGATGGTGTGGCTTGTTTGGGGTTTCTTTCTTTTCTCTTTTTCATGTATTTATTTTTTTATTGTAGTCATTATTATCTTGGAATAAAGAGTAATATTTTATGTTGAAGTCCAAATATTGTCACTATAGTTTAAAGGAGTCCTTAAGATAAAGAAGAAAAAAAAGCAGTGGTGCAATATAGGATATTAAAAGAAAAGATTGCTGGGGCATGAAATGCTGTTTCTATTATGTAGTAAATTAGAAGGTAAAAAATAAAAGATGGGGAGAGAATAAAATTTCTGTTGTGATGGCTGTGTATTTTTAGCTAAAAATGCTTTAAGGAGTCTAAAAGGCACTGGCAACGTAGGGCTATTTATAAAAGGGGATATTTCTCCCAGGCAGGCACAGCGCTGCCCTTCCTGGCACCACGTTCTGCTGAAAAGCGCAGCGCCCTGAAGCTGAATTCTCTCTTAGTCAAACAACAAGGGCACTCTGAGTGACAGCAGTACTGTGGCGCATTCGATTTTTGAATAATACTGCAAACACGAATAAAATTCAAAGTAAAGATACCACACTCTCGATAATATCCCAAATGGAATTCTATCAATATTTTAGTTCCCATTTGAAATCAGGCACAAGGGACTGTGAGCTTTGTCAACACTATCTTCTATGTCAATTCACTTGATTATAGTGTCTAAATTCAGGAACAGTGGTGGTAAAATTATTTAACCTCTTGGACTCTGGTCATTTGAACATTATAAGGAGACTGTCACGTAAAGATGCCCTCATTAATTTTGGTGGACCAGAAATGGAAGGGAGAGATATACGGCCCTGGCCTAGGGGGTCATACTAGTGCCCTTTTACAGGACCCAACCTGTAAATCTCGAAGTACAAAAGAAGTTACGGTGGCTATAAGACCTCATAAAAAGGTAATAGGAAAATAAATTACAGATTTTGTTTTGGATGGCTTTACAAGTCAAGTTGTAGCAGAACTTTTAGGAAATCTAAACTTTAACTAAAAATCCAGAGCGTATTTATGACTTCAAAGAAATTCACTTTCACACCCAAATATGTAGCTCAGCCAAATCATTCTACTGTATTATTTGCTGTCATTCTGCTTCAGAAACTCTTACATTTTTCAAACAGAACTATAGAGATGAAATGAACACATTATTTCAAACAGTGTTCTTTCACAGAATCATTTTACTCATTGTTTATTTTTATTTCCAAAGACTATTTTTCAAAATCCATTTTTTGTAGTGTTGTTATAACAATGATTCTTCACCCCAAAGATCTGAGGGATTATCATTATTATCATCATCATTATTATTATTATTATCATTATTATTATTCCTTTCTAAGTACACAATACATTCTAAGATAACCACATCTGTAAATACTATAAAATTAAGCATTTACTATAAGGGTGACTATTATCTCATTATATGGAAGGTGGTAAGTATCCAAGTGTCCCTTTCATGAATGAAGTAATTGAGAGTGGTGGTTTTAGGGTCCAGACAGCAGCAACACTGTAAGACCCACAGGAGTGTCAATAAACAATGCAAGAAAGTCACTTGGACACAATGCTTTGACCACCGGTCCGGGCTGAGGTGATTGCAGCCGCCTGCGGACAAATCCACAGGAGAGCTGACAACCTCTATAGTATATTGGATGCACGTCAACTGCAGCCTTAAAATTAGTCCATTCCTAATGTTCTCCAAATCATTTGCCAAATGTAGGCCCAGTGTAGTTATCACGATCACCGATTTTTACTATTGAAGATCCAAATCTAACAATAATCTTCATTATTCACATCCCATAAAGGAAGAAAAATCTATGACTTAATCTAATAACCTGGTATTTTTTTCTATAAATCCAAACTGCATTAAAATTGACAAATCGCTTACATGTTCCCATAAAGCAAGCATGTTCAAAGGAATCATGATCCTCTATTTTATAGACCAAGAAACTGATGACAAGATGTAAAGTGGCTTAGCAAGGGCTGGTAAAATAGTCTTACTTAAGAATTCTACCTGAGGGGCACCTGGGTGGCTTAGTTGGTTGAGCATATCGACTTCAGATCAGGTCATGATCTCACGGTTTGTGAGTTCAAGCACCACATCAGGCTCTGTGCTGACAGCTCAGAGACTGGAGCCTGCTGCGGATTCTGTGTCTACCCCTCTGTCTGCCCCTCCCCCATTCATGCTCGCTCGCTCTCTTTCTCTCTCTCTCTCTCTCTCTCAAAAATAAATAAACATTAAGACAATTCTTTAGGGGCACCTGGATGGCTCAGTCGGTTAAGCATCCGACTTCGGCTCAGGTCATGATCTCAAGGTTTGTGAGTTTGAACCCCGTGTTGGGCTCTGTGCTGACAGTTCAGAGCCTGAAGACTGTCAATTCTGTGTCTCCCTCTCTCTGTGCTCCTCCCCTGCTCATGCTCTGTCTCTCACTCAAAAATAAATAAACATTAAAATAAATAAATAAATAAATAAATAAAATATGCTTAAAAAATTTGTTTAATAAAAAATTTAAAAAAAACAATTCTACCTGAGTTCAGCTCAGAACTGATTCAAACTTTTTAACTTTGAAATGCCCTGGAAATGAGTTATGAAGCTATGATCCTATTCTCTGGGTGGTAATATACTAATCAATTATTTCTTTAACACTTGGAAAAGCCTGAAAAAATAACTTAGCAGAAGTTATCCTAAACTCTGTAAACTATTTGATTAACATCATTGCTATAAAAACACCAATGTTTTTACACGCAAAGACAAAAACTTCATTTTCATCAAGCATATAAGCCTGATTTTCAGAAATACTAATTAAAACTAAAATATACCCTTGAAATTTTTTCAGAAGCTTTTCTAGTTTAGAATACAAATCTGATGCAAAGATGATACATAGCATATATGTGTGCAAAGAGAAAGATAAGGAAAGAAAAAAAGACTACAGTTGTTCAATTATAATATTGACAAAGCTAAACCTGCCACATTATGTATAATCATCTTATTTGTAAAGCCTCAGAAGAGTGAAACTAAATATCCATGAGCAACTTAATTTTCTGTGTTTCTTCAGTAATATCCTTTTATGATGGATGGTTAGCTGAGTTCTACAGGCCAACCACTGCCATGGAGGAGATATGGCAATTTTCATCCTATCAGCTGTTTTTCTTTTTTTTAAGTTTATTTATTTATTTTGAGAGAGAGAGAGAGAGGTCAAGCAGGTAAGGGACAAGAGAAGGACAAACAGAATACCAAGCAGACTCCACACCATCAGGATATGGCCCAATGCAGGGCTTGAACCCACAAACCATGAGATCATGACCTGAGCCAAGATTAAGAGTCAGACGCTTAGCCGACTGAGCCACCCAGGTGCCTTTCAACCAGCTCTTTTACAAGAAGGAAGGTCCAGTGTATCTATTTGGGGAGACAGGCAGGGCTGTTATTTTGGTTTTGGTAAAGCTACATCATTACCCTTTACTTTTAAATTTTTAAGTGCAAATTATACTTAGAACGGTGATCAGAACTATTTCTGTATGGTTACATGCAGGGTTCATGGCTGCACGTAACAGATGTAAACGTTCGTCAGCATGGATGGAAACTACTTGTGGCTAACAGTGTTGGCTGTGCCTGTTCTTTTCCTGAACCTTGTAGCGGTTGTATTGGGTAGGGGGTGAATCTTGGCAGAAAGGAAGGACAGAACTATGAAATGAGCCCAATTCAAAAGTGGTGTTACAGCTGTACTATATGCACCTTTCTCACAGAAAGAATCTGTATAATTTAGAAGACAAATTCTGACTAATACGTTATCTTACTTAATATGTCCATTTTTTGGCTTACCAAAGTTTCTTTTCCAGTCAGGAAAGTCAAATAGTCCACGACACTTCTCATAATAGCCAGACCAAACCACTATACCAGAGTCTCCCAAAGACTGAGAAGTTCTATTCAGGTGTTTTGGAAAGGAGTTGGTGGTTCTATGGTCAAATACATTTGCTGAAGTGCTTGACCAAAAAATTAACCACATTTTTTTGGTACGGGTCTAGAGACTTGAATATGCTAAGGCACATGTGAATTTTCCAGAGAGTGATGGCATACACAACCTTTCCCACACCTATCTGACCACAGAGCTCCTTTTCCACAGAACACAGTGTGACAATGGCTGCTTTGTTTTCAGTCCCAGGGAGGTTGTAAGCTGGGCAGAGAACTCAAATGGGAAGTTGGTGGCTGCAGTTCCAATGCAGCCTGGTCACACGGTGACCCAGTAAGCATTACTCGCTGTCGCTGTAGGGCTGAGCCAAGGCTCTTTTGAAACCAGGATTTGAAAGGAACAGTGCCATATCCAGAAAAGAAATAAATAAGGTGCTAGAGAGCAGGTCTTCCGGCATTTATCCCTTTTTGCTTTACCTGCAGCATTGCTTGAGAATGCCCAAGTTGCTGGAAGAGAACTCAACCCACCTTACCAGTTTCCTCATCTCCCTGGATAAGAGAGTTTGGAGAATCTGTAAGGGCTAGTGATGAAGTGGACAAATCATACCACAGATAGCACATCATGCAGACTCCAGCAGGAACAGATCAGGGCATGGGGGAAAAGATGGTTCTCTCTGTAGCCTTTGAGGAAATGACTATGAACTTCGGGCAGAAGCTAGATATGGATGACACAACTCTTACTAATAGTGGCCCTTCCTGAGGACTTACAATGAGGCTGGGCACCCTGCTAAGGATTTCACAGGCATGATTTCATGTAATTCTATGACAATTACCCTGAGAAATAAAACCCCCATTTTTTAGGTGAGGAAATGGAGAAATCACCAAGCCAGTGAACAATGGAGTCAGCATTTGACAGAGATCTTTCTGATTCCAAAGTATGTGGAATTACCTATTCTGCTATATAGTCTGGACCAGCATCTTCTATCTGACTCAGCTAAGATACAGTACAAATAAGGCATTAGCCAGAAAGCATTGTCATAAGCCAAGCAGTCTCCTGTAAGGAAATAACCAAAATAAATCCCACAGGATGAAACAAGTTAGTGTACCTTTTGAATTTAATTACTAAGGATAAAGCAGTTTTGAAGCACCTTTTCTTTTAAATAAATTGTTGTCTTTCGTTATAAGTTTATCAGGGAAAGGAGAAAAGGTAAAGAAATATGAAATGCAGAGCCGCTGAAAAATTGAATATGAATACTAGTTAATACATGGCTGTTGTCGGAAGTAATGTAAAATGCAATCAGTTTCTAAATTATTGCGATTGTTATTTAGAATATGATGTCAAGTGAAATATATATTGTTGCCACAATACAGCACATCCCCACCAGGGACAGCCTAACCCAAACAACGTAGCAGAACACTGGAAGTCTCTTACTTCTCTGCTTGGGCAAATTTGCATGCAATATCAATAGTCCCACATCCTCTTGCACAGTGCAGTGGCCTGAAATACTGCCCGGCACCTTATTCATTGACCAGCGCCAATCTAGGGAATAACTGTCCATCATTATATAGGTCATTATGGATGAATCTCATGCCATCCATCAAATAGCTCTATAGCTCCCATACATTTCTGAGGTCATCATTCCAGAGGAAAACTGGTTTCTCCGGAAAGCATGCTCTGAAAGCTTTTTTGCTCTAAATTGTTATTAGCCAAACAAAACTGGATAACTAGAAATATAAGAAACTTAAGTGGACGAATTTGTTCCAACTTAAATAATTATGGTAAATTTCCAGTCAAGCAGGATAGCATTTCAGAATTTTATTTTGATTATTTGGCTGTGTCTCTCTCTGCTTATGATATTCGCTCACTTTAAGGAATTCTTTATAATAGTAGGAAGATAAATTTGACTTCCCTTCATTGTTTTAAAAAGTTCCCTACATTTCTAAAAGGTTTTTTTTTTTTAAGTTTATTTTTGAGAGAGAGCATGAGTAGGAGAGGGACAGAGAGAGAGAGAGAGGGACAGAGGATCCAAAGTGGGCTTTGTGCTGACATCAGAGAGCTCGATGTGGGGCTGGAATACATGAACAATGAGATCATGACTTGAGCCAAAGTCAGACGCTCAACCAACTGAGCCACCCAGGCACCCCTATTATAAAAAGTTTTGTTGCTACATATAATTATGCCCATAATATATGAGGAAAGATAAAAATGTCTGGGTCCCAGGTAGGTAGCCCAAGGAAAAAGTGCCTCTAGGCCCACTTCCAGGATGTCAGGACTGCTGTGGGCTGGCTTTTTTTCCAGGTTGAAGAATTACACCTCACTATCTTAGCCAGGAGACAGAGGACCCCAGAACACAGGGAGGCTGTCTCAGTTTCCTTCTCATATCTACAAACTGAGAAGACCCAGATTAAATTTTCCTGGATTCATTCAAATCCAAAGCCTGTTCCTGGAAAATTCCCTCCCACTTTCCCCTCCAACAGCCTCTCCATCACTTTTTCTCCCACCCAGGTCCTTCAGGCCTCAGCTCTTTGATAACAGAGCACTTCAATAAAACACCAAGATGCGTATTAACAGTTTCTCTCATTTCAGTTCACAATATGTGAATCAGTCCCAGGGATTTTAACCAGTCTCATGGCTAAGGTTGGGGTCCAGAGATCATAACAGGCTTGTGGATGCCTAAAGGACCAATCCAGTCATGTGACATACAAATTGTTTACTTTCCAAATCACAGTTGCTGCAGCCCATGAGAAAACTTGTCAAGCCTGCAGGGTGCAATAAGACAATGGAGGTTGGCTCTGATACTGTAATGGTTGTCTTGGTGTTGCACTAATTGCTTGGCCCCAGTGCTTATTTGGCTCAGCAGCTGGGGGAGGGGCCTTGCTTTTGCTCTCCAGTGTTTGTGTCATCTTAGATAAATGTATAAGACTGTCTTTTCTTAAAATGATGCACCGCAGAACTAAATATTTTACAGGCTCGCTTTAAATATACGTAGCCTCTTCATACAGAGCCAAATAAAGTTAAAGGTTTTAAATGATCTGTCCTTACCTATAATGAAATAGTCATTCAAGCAATAAAATAAGACAAAGTAGCTTAGCATCGTATGAAAGATTTCAGTCATCCTTAACTTTTAGGACTTTGGTACAAAATAAATTCATTCCATAAGCAACATATGCCCCCAGTAATACAGAGAATATTTCAAGGCCCTCTCCTTAACCAATGGTCAAGTAGCATCCCTATAACTAAATGGCAGTGAACTTTATTTCTAGCAGCCACTTTCAAAATTCAGCCTCGTGAATGTCCTGTAGTTCACACAGAGTAAAGAAGGGAGCCTGACAAGTGTCAGGACTCCACCTGGATAATGGGCCTCGATCCAATAAACTGTGTTCAATGATTTCTTCAGTGAAGTGGCCAGCCTCTCACCAGACACTCTAAGCTCTTCCTTACAGCCCTACAGGGACAGCTCTGACTTCTTCATTGATACCACAAGTTTAGCAGTAGTGATTCAGTTACCTATAAAAATACACTCTATCGACAAGGATTATTTACAGAGAAGGGAAATTTAAACATGTGGACTGAGAGAAATATCTGGGAAGTTGTCAAAAAAGGAAAATAGGCTGCTACCCCATAAAATCAGGGAATCACAAGAATGGAGCAACTTTTCTCTTTCCTTGACAGCGTTCTCATTTAGGGTCATCCTTAACTATGAACGCACAGAGAGCTGGCAGTTGTAGCTATAGGAACATAAACACACGAAGATACAGAGAGTTCCCTGAAATAGCTAAAAAATGCAATAAAATAAAAGCCACGCCCATTTAAATTTTTTTAATGTTTATTTATTTTGAGAGAGAGAGAGAGACAGAGCATGAGCAGGGGAGAGGCAGAGAGAGAGGGAGACACAGAATCCAAAGCAGGTTCCAGTCTCTGAGCTGTCAGCACAGAGCCTGACATGGGGCTCGAACCCACGAATGAGATCATGACCTGAGGGAAGTTGGACATTCAACCCACTGAGCCACCCAGGTGCCCTAAAGCCATGCCCATTTTAAAAAACATTAGACTTTACAGTGTACTCTTCTATTCATTTTCACATGAAGCTGTAACGCCAGAAAGAAGGGAAGAAGATAAAGCTAACTTTCCCTTACCTGCTATCAAATGTGAACTAGGTAAATAACCTAGAGGGGTTCATTCAGGAGGAGAGACAGGGAGCTTCATCTCTTAGTTTCTAACCGAACAAAAAACTTGCAAACTTCCCAGATTGTACTGGAAGGTGACTTTATGACAACATTCCATGCTGCATTGCCACCCCTGTATTAGTTTTCTTTTTTTAATTTTTTTAATGTTTTATTTATTTTTGAGAGAGAGAGAGACAGCATGAGCAGGGGAGGGTCAGAGAGGGAGGGAGACACAGAATCCAAAGACAGGCTCCAGGCTCTGAGCTAGCTGTCAGCACAGAGCCTGATGCAGGGCTTGAACCCATGAACTGTGAGATCATGACCTGGGCCAAAGTTAAATCCTTAACCGACTGAGCCACCCAGGCACCTCATAGTTTTCTAATCCTGAATAACAAATTGCTACAAACTTAGCAGCTTAAAGTAACACCCATTTATTACTCACTATTTCTGTATGTCAAAGTCTGGGAATGGTGTGACTGTGTTCTCTGATCAGAGTCTCACAAGGCTAAAGTCAAGGTATTAGCTATAATCATCTGGCACTTTCAGTCTTCAAGGCTCATGTGGTTGTAACAGAATTTAGTTCCTTGTGGTTGTAGGACTGAGGTCCCCGTTTCTTGCTGGCTGTCAGCCAGGGATCAGTCTTGGCTTTTAGAGGCTACCAGTATTTTTGTCATATTGCCCCTCCATCTTCAAAGCCAGCTAAAAAGTATCTCCCTTGCATGGAATCCCTCTCACACTTTGAATGTTTTTTTTTCAGGAAGAGCTCCACGACCTGATTAGATCAGGCCCACCCAGGGTAATCTCCCTTTCTTAAGGTCAATTAATTTGGGATACTAATTAGATCTGCAAAGTCCCATCACTGTTAGAACAGCATTTTATTGAATAACTGGGAGAAGGTATGCACGCACACCATGGGACAGGGAATCTGAGGGGCCGTTTCAGAATTCTGCCTGCCACAATGGCACGAAAGAGTGAAAGTCTTGAGATGAAATCTGAATATGAGTGTCACTGTCAGGTAAGTCTTTCAGGAATCTGCTTCACACCAGTTAAGGATATGGAAATCCCCCTTCGGGGTCTGTGAGGGGTGGTTGCAGCTGCTAAGACTTCAGTTGTCTTCTGGGATGAGAACATAAATGAAAACAACATTTATGCCCTATGATAAGCATAAATATGTGACGCAGACTGAGTCTGGGTCTCACTTTCCAGAGGAAAGAGAAACTTAAAACCAAGCAACAAAAAGAGTTGTTCCAACCCCTTTCCTTGATCCTTTGGATGATGGAGTAACACTCCTCTCTCCTTCAGCACAAACACAGCCAGTCTGGGCCGTCTGTCTCTTGAAGTTTGTCCCAGAACCAACTGAACATGTAAGGCAGGGAGAACCAGTTACCTGGCATCATCAGAAACTGGCTGCCTACACTTCCAAATTATGTATGTGAATGACAAAAGGTCATTTTACTCTCAACTCCATGGAGTGAGGGCGGTAGAAATGAAACTGAATGTCTTCCTTTTTTTTTTTTTTTAATCTTTGTAGGCTTTTGTTTTGTTTTGTTTTCCTTCATTTACAGTAAAACAAACTAGCCAGGTCTTAGCCAGCTTAGAGTTTTTTAAGTTCTTTGGAGTCCTAACCAGAGCTTCAGTCTGGTGTGCTCTACACATTCTTTCTGGGATAGGTCATTTTTGTTCATTATGAATTTTAAAATACAAATTTTAAGAGGTTAGCATTTCTTCCTTGGAAGACAGATCATTAATATGTAAAAACCTACGTGCAGAGCAACACCCCAAAGTGCCAGTCACCAACTCTCTATCCACCTGCTTCCCCCTACCCCCACAGCCTCATCGCCAACCCACGGCCTCGCACTGAAGGAGAAACATACCCAGTGGTTGGCCCAGTTCCAGAAAACTCAGTTTGTGACCAGAGAACAGGGAACTGGGGAGGTCTGAGAGGCACAGACCAAAAGTAAGGATAAGAAGGCACATTAGGGGCTCCTAAGTGTCTCAGTTGGTTAGGCATCCGACTCTTGATTTCAGCTCAGGTCATGAGCCCAGGGCCATGAGACTAAGCCCTCTTTGGCCTCCATGGTGAGCATGGAGCCTGCTTAAATTTCTTTCTCTCCTGCAGCCCCTTTCCCCACTCGCATTCTCTCTCTCTCCAAGAAAGAAAGAAAGAAAGAAAGAAAGAAAGAAAGAAAGAAAGAAAGAAAGAAAGCACATGAGTGGCCGGGGTCAAAAGAGGGGCAGAGGTGAAGGCCAAGTACCCTCAGTTTCCTGGCCATAGAACTACATGTGTTCTGTCCATGATAACAGACCAGAGCAGACACACAATACTTAAGAGGGCACAATTGATACAAGCAGGAAAACTAAAATGACAGTGGCTTGTCAGATGAATGAATTACCACAGAAAACACAGCCATTTTGGTTATGCTGCTAACTTTGTCATGACAGTTATCCATTCTTACTTTCTTCTGAACTTTCCAGTAACTAATAATGAAAATAACAATAGCAAATGCTTAAGCACTATGTGCCTATACTAAACATTGTTCTAAATTGCTTTATATTAATTCATTCAGTTTCCACAACAATCACATAATGTAAGTGATAGTATTATCTTCATTTTATAAAGGAGGACACTGAGTAAAGGATAACTTGCTCAAGGATATGTAGCCAGTACATGGTGCAGCCAGAAATCTGTAGGGAATGTGCTGCTATAGGGACCACACTAATTTCCACATCTCAATATCATGCTCTCCAAGTATACAATATTCCAAAAAATAATATAACTTAGAGAGAATACTACAGATATAGAAGTAGGGTAGGATAAATGGAACATGTCTCCTCCATGATAAATAGATGGTATACACAGATATTAAACTGAATGTCTTCCTTTTTAACATGATAGGGATTATTTTTCATCATTAAACTTGTTAGCTAGATATAAATCTGAGCAACTACAAGAAGTGACGTTCTACAGCATCATGGGATAAGCACTACTAGCGGCCTGGTGTTCTGGGTTCTAGTTCTCTTATTTAGCCATGAAAAAGCTGGTAGGTTGGCCATTTTCTTAAGACCACCTTCTGTGTCTATTCAATAGATATAAACAATGCCCCACTTACTTTATGTTCTTAAGAAGGTGAAATAAAAGACAGATGTGCAGGTGTTTGGAAAAGAATAAAATTCTCTGAAAGAATAGTTTCTGAAAAGAAGTTTCTAAGGATCCATAAGGTTTTACAAAGTTGCTTTCATTTATACAAGAAAAAGAGAGGAAAGTTTGAGGTAAAAATGGTTCAGGACCCCATTTTCCTACATAAAGAGAGCTGGGGTCATGGAGTTCCTAGAGGTGTCTACTAGTGATATCCATTCACAGATGAACTGTCACAGGTAGAGAGCATATTACTGAGAGCAGAGAGAATCATTATGCTTATATCTATGAACAAAATGAAATCCCAGACAGGCTTCATCTGAAACATCAAGAAATTGAAAAGAAAAGAAAATACCCAAACACTGGCTTTTGAAGCTATTTACTAGCCATTCATGTATAAAGACATTAAACAGGGAAGAAGAAATTGTAGTACATATATTCTGAATTGCTACATCCTTCTAGAGCCAACAGCAGAAGAAAGGTATAGTTAAATAATCACATTTTAAAGCTAAAAAATTTTCCATCACTCCTGTTACTTTTCACATGTATAGATATTACCCCTTTGTTGTGGGAATCAAAGTTATTTACAAATCACAAAATATATTTTCTAATTTTCTCTGTGTTTCCAGTCTGTCAAACATACAAAGGCATACAAAAACCCCTAGCGATGCAATGTTCCTATCAGAGCAGGAAAAATTTTAAAGTATATTCAATTACATAAACATTTTTTTAATTCAATGAGTATGATTAGTCTCTAGTATGATGGCTAAATCTAGTATGATGGGTATGTGGAATAAAAAAAAGTCTACAAAGACACAATCTAAGTAGGGTACTAAAACAGGTATAAAAGTAGAAATGGTATCAGACAATAATTGTGCTATAAGAAAATTATCACATAAGGCCTTGGGGATGAAGAAGACACGTGATTTGATCATTAAGGTAGATTTTACCAGGTGTAGGCTGGGGCACAGACTTCAGGACAAGGGTACATTGTAAGTAACGGTACGAGAATGGGATGGGGTAGGATTTTACAGAAAAAAAGGTAGAGCATAGAAAGGATGGAGACAGCAGTGGGAACATAAACATAGAGACAAAATTGGTAAAAGATTTTGAAAGCTAAGCTAATAATTTTGATAAGTGTTTTAGCCAAACCATTGAAGGATTTTGAAAATAGCAGTGATGTAAATGGAGCCATGCTTTAGGAAGATTAATCTTGCATCGCTGAGGGTTCAATCTGAGCAGAGAAAGATTGGAAGTCATGGCTAGTTAAAGAGGACAGCACTGGTGTACTAGTGTGGGGCAAGAGGGACTGCAAATTAGGGCAGAGTGGCAGGAACGAGAAAAACATGAAAGGGTGCTACAGATGAACAGACAGAATTCTGCTCTGCGAGTATCTATGAGGTCATCATATGTAAATGGTGTGTATTTGTTTTCATTTTATAATTAGCTGCTGAATTATGAAGAATGATGTGTTTATAAGAGAATGTCAACATTGTGACCTTCACAATATCGAGATAATGACGTTGCTGCCAGAGATGAGGAAGCAGAAGGGGAGAGGTGATAGGAAAATTGGGAGCACTAGTGTCCTTATCTCTCAACATGGTGGTCAGGAAATATCATGCATATTTGATGAAACACAAGGTGGAGGTCTAAGCAGGAGTCACCCAGTGAAGGAAATAAGGCCAGTTGTGACAAAGTTGGGGAAAGATAGGGCAGAAGGAATGGTGAGGATATAAACCTCACTTATCATCAAGGAAGTCAACAGATATCTAAAGATGAGAAGTCAAGAAATAATAGCACAAGGATGTTGCCAGCACTATAAATGTTAACATGGAACAAATTGTTAAAAAATGATATGAAAGACTAGGGATGGAACAAGGGGCTGTTGCTTTTTGACACCAATTCGGCTTCAGCCATTTGATTTTTAACCATGTGCATGCATCACTTTGATTAAGAATATAAATTAAAAATCAACACCTAATTGACGAGATATGGCAAGAGTTTCAACAGAAAAAGAAGAGTGGGAGGTTAACTGATTTTCCACGTCTAATTGACTGAGAGTTTGGTGAGTGAAACATTAGGGTTCACTAAGGAAATCAGGAGGAGGAAAGATTTAGAGCAAGGTGAGAGATGGAGTTTGGCTCCACACATAAATTTAAAAGTTAAAATGAGTTTTAATGCCGTCATGGTTGCTGCACAGATTGTAGTCGAACATTTGGGCTGGGTCAGAGAATAGATTCGTTGCTTGGAGTGAGCTAATTCAGTGCTTAGGCAAAAGTACAGTGAGGGAAAATACCAGCTTACTTTGCTTGTTTTTCGGACCAGCATAACCTAACCTGACATGGAAAAAAGACACTGGATGAACCCATAATAGCTGAATTAAGACAAATACGGAACTCCCTACTTGTGCTCTTGAGTCTACTGAATTCAGTGAGGTTAGCCTCATGGAAGCCAATCACGGACAAAAGAGCAATGATAGGAAGAAGAGGTACAAAGAAGGAGTGTACATTTTAACTAAAGATATACACATTACGGCTTTGCCTATTAAGTGGCACCTACTATTTTGTCATTTTGAAATGATATTACAAACAAATGTAAAAATGATCAAAGACTACAAAGGCATCACGGTAAGCCCAGTCAATATTTGGGCTACTATAAAATTCTATTAGAAATTTCTGTTAGAAATTCTATTAGAAATCTTTACTGGGATAGATATTGTTCACGTAACTTTTATTAATTATTCCTATGACCAAGAAGTAAATAAGTATGGACACAGCCATAATCCACCTGACAAAAATGTTTTGACAAGTCAACAGAACCCCTTTGTTGTCTTGAAAGAAAAAAAAGTCCTTCGTTTTTCAAAGAAAGTATGAAAGATAAGTAACATTATTAATTGATCTGTCTGACCAAGTCACATCCCTTCTGAAAACACTTTGGTGGGAACATAAAGAGCCCAACTCTATTTTTGATGTTCGATCACCGACTGCTCTTGAGTCTGACCTCTCTGCTTTCCTCTCTTTTCACCCAGATCTGGATGAGCTGGTATCAAAACTGGAGCACTCTCTCCTTTTGTATCAGTAGAGAGGTTCAAGTCACACAAACCTGGCTTCTGAATGGGACTCTCCAGCCCAGCCCTGCTTCTATAACTCCAGTTAAAACCCAAGCCTCTCGCCTTTCTTCTCATGGAATCCATTTTAGAGGGGCCTTCCCTCCCCAGGAAGCCTCCTTCTGTGTAAAAATCACCTTTTTCACACTCTCTTGGTTGGTGCATATGTGGCATCATCAGTCTCAACATCCAAACCAACATGGGGTGAGGAAGTGAGCCCGCTCTCCACAGGGCAACCACAAAACAAGTGGCTTCCCATCTCCCTTAAGAGAAATGACAAAATAATAACAATGGCTACCTCTTACAGAGTGCTTGCTATGTGCAGACATTATCCTAAGGGCTTGACACTGATCAGTTCATTACACTGGGATGAAAGTCCTATTATTATCAACCTCATTATAACGTTGAAGATACTGAGATTCAGAAAGGTTAAGCAATGTGCTCAGTGCCACACAGCTAGGAAGAAGCAGAACAGGGTTTGAATCCAGACTCTCTGGCTTTAAAAGCAATGCTTTCACCCACTTGCCTATACTTTTGCAACTCCCGCTGCATAAATGGTCTGGGCCCTGCCCACCTTTGCAGCCTCACACCACCCATTGCTCTCTCTATCTCCACCCTCCTGCCACAGAGTCTGCTTTCAGATAGATTCTGGCACTGATCCTGTTTCCTCTGCCAGTTGGTCTTGTCCCTGCTATTTCCTCTCCTCTTTGCCAAGGTAGCTTTTATTCAACCTTAAGCTCTCAGAGAAGCCTTTTCTGACCACCAGCACCCCCACCTACCTATTCCCCAAGAAGTTCAAATCTCCTTTTATTACAAGCTTCACAGTTGACCACGCACCTTTCATTTATGCTTCAGGTGATTGTCTGGCTGTTTTCCTCTCTCAGTAAACCATCAGCTCAGTGACAGTAAGGGACTGTGTTTACGTTTACTTATTGCTATACCTCAGCAGTGCCTGGCACTAAAACAGGTCCCTATAAAATGTTATATTTGCAGAATAAACAAATAATACACAGTCATGTCCACTTCAGCCAGTCATATATACTGCCCACAACTAGACTGACCCCTTTAGCAGAAATTTATAAGCAAATGGGTATTGTGGATTGATGCCATTTTTCCTCCTCTGGAACTATAATTCTTACAGTCCCTATAGGGTTTCGCAGAGGGGAAAAAGGAGCGTTTCCTTTCCCCAAGTCCCTTTATAAGTCTTCTATGAAGCCACCTCACACTCCGGTGGTGCCTGAGGGTGGAAAGGCCCACCAGGTGCTCCCCCAAAGGCCGAGGGGGGAAGAAGCCAGGACCAAACTCGCCCTCTCCCTGCGCCCAGGCAAAGATGGGCTCGTGTCTATGGGGTTTGTGCTTCTCCTGCTCGGGATCTTTTTCATTGTCCCCCAAAGCTGTCAAGGGTTAGCAAATTCCCCATCTTCCTGGGCTGAAAAACGTACAAGAGGAGAAAACTGCAGACAGGCGCTAAATTTAATTAACTGTTCAGTAGCTTTTAAGTGTTTTTCGGAATTTTTAAAAATTCAATATCCATGTCTCTCTAAAGTAGCGAAGGTCATCTTCATTTTACAGATGAGAAACCGAAAAACCTAAATCGTGTGCCTGGTAAATAGCAGCCAGTACGTCAGGATTCAAACTCAGGTCTGGATGGTTCCAAATCCCATGCATTCTCCACCACAGAACAACTGCGTCCTGTCTCCTAAATCCCAAAGAGAAGAATCTTATTGTATTAGGATATGAGGAATTAAATGCCGAAGGGGCCACCTTAAAAAATTTTAAAGCCACTTTCTGGTCTTATTAATAAATTCACTTTAAGGTGTCATTTAAAAAGAGAGATATTTTCACATACTTATAAAAAGCTTTTCTTTTTTTTTAATTTTGAAAAATTTGAAAAATTTTTAATTAATAATCACTAAATAAGGAGACAGACGGTCTGATCATTAAGGATTTTCTTTGGCGATGAAGAGAAAAAAATAAATAAATGAATGAGGAACTCTTTCTTCAGAAAAGATGTTGGTAAGTAGTTCCCATGTAACTCTCTGCAAACAGGAGGAAAGAAACAAACAGGAGAAAAAAGTAAATAAAATCCTATGGGATTCAGCAACAGATTCCCTGAAAGAGAATACTCCAAAAAATGTAGAAGAGAAAGGAGTAATCGACACTGAAAATGAGTTGGGTTCCTAAGTTATGAGAGTGATCCCTAGTCTGAGTGGAGGTCTAAATAGAACCTCATGCAGTAGATAAAAATCAGAGGGTGGAAAAAAGAAAACAAAGAAAAGAAAAGAAATCAGAGGGTGTGTGCTACAGAGGGCAGGGTCTTCTGGGTGGACGCTCAGTGATGCTGAATGGGAGACTCTGAGAACAGGTTTCTGAGTGGGCTTGCCCTATCATCATTACTTCCTGAGCTTTCCACTGCCAAAAGAAAGCACAGCCTACCCTGAAAGCCACCTGGTAGATGCCTTAGTGTCCCCTGGATGGATCTCAGTGGATCACCTTGCCTTTTCTATAAACGGAAACTGAAAGAGAGAAGGAAAATGGACACACCGGAACAAGCACATCTCATCATTCTGGCCTTGGGATGACAGATGACTAGTTGTGTGCTGTTTATTAAAGACCAGCAATATGCAGTTCAGCCTAAGCATAACCCAGGAGATGTCTGAGCAGATAATTAATCAGTTCCAGGCCAAGCACCCCTCACAAGGTCTTGGGTGCTATACCTTTTGCAAGGCTTTTACTTCTACTGTACTAATTTTTCTGTTAACCAAATACAAGGGTTGTGTTTATCTTTGCATTTGAGAAGGTTTTGGGATATAACGGATCTTTATAAATATTTATTCAATGTAAGATACACTATAAACAAAAGTTTGTGTTCCCTCAGCAACATTTATGTAAGAGTCATAAAGAACGGAAAGCCACCCAGGTTTGCTTTGGAATGACCACACGTATCCATTGTTCTCTCTAAGGACAATTGTCCAATATATGGAGAGTATACAATTATGAGAGCAACTGACTAGGGAATCAAACTAGCAACTCTTCAAAGGAAAGATTCTTTTTCCAAAGACAGCCTCATTTAGAATTAAATTTGATACTGAAATTCTAATAAGAACTTGCTTCCATTTTGGTTACATGACTTGGCAGTGGATACACTTCTCCCTCAGAGAAGTCTATATAAAGAGTGAATGTAACTTTTCACACGCAAATATTACAGCTGCAGGGAAATTCTGGCACTTTTGTACAGTGCCAGAATCTAGACATTTATGCTGGAGTTCACGGGAAACGTCTTGTTCTTCATCCCCAGCACTTCCGGGAGCAAGGGACATCTTAGAATATACAACCATGCATTAGTAATCTTCTGCCAAGGAGAGGCCCATGTGGATGGCCCGCGGACAGGCAGTCAGATGTAAATGGGAAGCCCGCACAGCCCAAATACCTAAATGTAGGTTTCTTTCACTCAGTGGTCTGTGGAGAAATTCCCATGTGGAATCAGCGAAGGAACGTATTGGTATACCATCAAAGGGGGCTGACGTTTTAATGAATGCCTACAAGGAAACAACTAGTGATAATGAAGCCTCCTTGTCAGAAACTCCTCAGCTGTCCTTTGCACCCAGACTTGGCCTTCTCCATTCAATTTAATTGTCTTTCCCAGCTCCCTCAACCAAGTTTTATTTGTTATTTTTGTGTTTTCTTGTTAGGTTGGAAGCGGAGGTGGAAACTGTAGAAACACAAGGGAAAAGACTAAGTGGGAAATTTACCTTTAAATTACCATAATACTAGATGATAAATCAGTTTATGTAAAAAGATGCCTACTCTGGAAACGGTGACATTTTTGCATTGCACAATTAGTTTGTGCAGTGTGTGGATGTGTGGTCCTGGCTACCTCTGAAGGGCAAGGGCGGTATTTTTATAAATGTCAGTTTTACTTCCCTCTCTATTGTGGACTCCCATGGTTTGGGGGGATCTGGTGCAAATTTGCAGAAAAATAAACTGGACATACACAAGTGAGGCTACTTAATGCTTAGCAAACCTGCAGAATTGGTCTCTCCAAGCACGGGAGGATTCTGATTGTATGTGGATTTAGAGGATTCAAAATTAGGTCCTAATAGCTTCCCCTGGGTGTGACTTCACTGCAGTGCAGCCATTTTCAATGTCTTGTCAGCCCCTGCATGATTCTTATTTTCTCTATGCCCAGACTCATGCTCTTAGACTACTCATTAGGACTAGCTCAACCTGCATATTTGCATTGGGAAATACTTTGTATGGTGGGGGAAAAGATTAAGACCCCATCATCAAAGCTTAACCAAAAGGTTCCAAGGTGGATCCATCCCATGGGACATGGAAGAATTTACCTCAAAAGCACTAGTAGAATGTAGTCCAGATCATCTTAAAACATCTTCAGTCACATGTATGAGAAGAGCAACTAATTTAGCAGCACTCCCAGAAGGAAAAAACAGAGATGATCTTACTTACAAAAATACTTCCGCAATACTTACACAGGAACAGCCTTCCCCCATAGGTCAAGGAGGCCAAGCAGTCAGTAAGCCTGTGTCCCCTGGTGCCTGAGGCGGGCCTTTTGAAGCAGAATGGAGGCAGGGCACTAGAAGGAACTGGACAGAGTGACAGTTGCTGCTCTCCTTGTAGGTCTGTGATAGAAGATGGTTGGTAGTCTCTGGGGCCAACACTGTTAAGCCTTATCCCAGACAGTCTCTCCCTGTTAAAGGCTTTCCTCAAATTCTCTTAAAGGTACATATTTTTAATGATTATGAATTTGAAGTTAGTTGGTAGGTCACAGATTTCCATTTAGCCTATTACAGAAGGATTCCTAAAGGAAACTATGATAATTCTTTGTTCTTAAACAAATAAAGTGTGTTCTTTATCTCCCAGGAAGCTGATAATATGATAGGTGCAGCTTTAAGGACTAATTATACTAAATAGCAGGGCATAACTCAAAAGAGAGACTATGTCTATTATGTAGAATTCCCTAAAGAAGCATTAGAAATTTTACATGCATTGATTGCTAGTTAGCATTAGAAAGATGTGGATGAGTTGACTCCACCAAAGCCACAAATATTTGCATTAGCAAGCAGGCAACATAAGCTAACTGATAAGAATTCAGGGATATAATGCTATTAATACAGTTATGTCTGTTAATTAGTGTTTTCCAACTGTCAAAGAAGATGCCTTTTAGGAGCCAAACTTATTTTACTGATTAAAAATTAGAATCCATCTTACAAAATTGAGATGGCCCTTCCTTTGATCTAATTAAAGGAGGAGTTTGTAGACTCAAAACTTGTGCCTCTTTGACATAAATTAACATATTTGTAAATGAGATAGGTGGATATTTTGCAATTAACATGGGACAATGAGAATAAAGCCTAATTAGTAAACATGCTTTCTTTATTAACTTGCAGGTCAAGCTCTGGTTTATTATAAACCAATAGTGATAGAACGGAGTCATTCTTTTTTTTTCAAAGAAAATTTATTGGCTCTGAAATTCAGTGGCACTCTATCACAGAAATGTGACTTGTTTCTTCATTTCCAGACACCTGTTAGCTCATAACCAGGAGTATACACAAACTGCTGTTTTTTATGCCCAACTGGAGAATTTCAGCCTGGAGCGGGTTTATGGGTTTCCTGAAAGAGTCCAATTTTACACTTATAACCCTAAAGGCATTTTTATACCGCCGTAGACACCAAAGGCTTTGCTTAATCCTCTAGTGGATCTGCTGCTTTCAATGTTGTGCCTCTGTAATTCTCATTGGATGAATTTCTTGGTTAGATTTTTAACCTAAAAGAAATGGTCTTGACTAGATAGAATATGCACCAAGTATAAAGGCCAGCCTTCCAAACCAGGCTACTGCTTAGAAACATTATGACTGCTTTATTTATTAATTTAGTCCAAATCATTCCTAGAATATGATGCCAACAATTTTGTCCCTCAACTCTCTGGTTCCACACCTCATCTTTTCCTGTCTCTCTAGGCTTCCAATGTGCATCTCACAGAAATCAGCGCACAGAGAAACATATGGACTTGCCTCCAACCTCTAGAGCATGTCAGACCCTGGCTGGAGGCCAAGCTGGAGCATCCAGGAGGCCGAGGAAGTTCCCGCTTGAAATAAATGTTCCAGATTCAGTTGTACATGGTCTCAGGGAAGAGTTTAGTTTAAGACTGCCAAGACCACCCCAGGCACATACAGTCTCTTACGGCTGCTGTGAATCAGAGAAAACCCAAATCACAGAAGATACATTCCAAACAGCTGTTTAGAACTATAAAGTGAACAAATTCTTGATTTTTATTTGCTTCACGTCAAGGCACCATTATTCATCACTGCATTCTCCACATGGCAATGCTTCTGTTTTTTCTTTCTTTTCTAAAAGCTATTCTTTCTTGTTTCTTGTTTCTCTGATTACCTATCACATGTGATCTCCACCAAACCCCTTCTTTATTGTTCCTAATTGCTTGCTAAGATTATCTTCCTCACCAGATTTTGGAGATAAGAAATTTGGCACCTCTAGGTCTATCACCTACTAACTGTGTGATCTTGGAGAAATGTCCATGCTTCTTCCATGTGCCTGTTGCTTCATCTGTCCAATGGAGAAGGATGGTACCTTGGTACTGACTTAAATAAAATGATATATTTAAGGAATGTAATGGAATGTCTGACAGATTAGTAAGTACTTTAATAATGTTAGCTATTGATATTATTATTTGAAATTTTCAAAGGACCTAGCATAGCATTTGACACCTGTTCATTTCTCAGCAAATCACTTTTATTAACGAAGACCTAGGTTGACAGAACCTAGGTACCTTGGAGTAGAAAGAACAACACATCCAGTTAACCAGACAAGTGTCACTGAGTTTTTATTAATGCCCTGTGATGAAGATTGGGGGCAGAAGTGCTTCTTCTGAGTCATTCGTCTGGCTTAGGGGCAGCATAGCCACTCTTGGCAGCAGCCAGAACTGAATACCTGATGGGAAATGAGACACCTTGGTGAGGTTGTTCAGTAAGTCAGTTAGCCACATTCTTCTAGAACGTAAGCATACAGTTTAGTTCATGAGGAGAACAGCTTTAAGAACAGACATTTTCGTACCACAATTTAATTTCTCTACTAAGTAAGAAAAATCTATTTCTGCTGAAGTTGTCTGCTGCCGATCAGAATATTCTTTTGAAAATATTTCAGGACAGGGGTCAGAATAATGTCATACCAAGTTTCCAACCTCTTAACAGACATGAAATATTCATAGATTTCTATTCAGATGTGCTCCTTCCATGGCCTCAACCCTCCTCTTTACATTCCAAATTCAACATGAAAGTTTATCTTTAGGTAGCCAACCTTTTTTCAGTGATAAAGGTCAATTATGACCTTGCTTTACTGACAGTTATCACGGCTATCCAAGATCCGCGTAATATATCCAGTTATACTGCACTATGAATAAATGTGGCTAAAAAAAATCACACGGGTAAAATTTATATGCAAATGAGAAGAAAAGCATCAACTTTTCCCTCCTGTTACCTTTATTTATTTGAACAAATGTCATGAGAAAAAGAGTCTTAGACTTAATCTCCCTCAATCAATGTCAGCCACATTACTACTTAATGGGAGTTTATACTGCATAATATTATTTTCTTTGTATGAACCATTTTCTGACACCTTACATTTAGTTAAATGATTTATCCATGTACATTTTACATGAGGATAAATATGAGGAATGGTTTCTGCTTATATTGAGTGGGATAAGGAAGCAACTCTAAAATGCAAAGTCAATTGGCTCAGCCACTCAGGCCCTGATGTCAACAGGAGTTACATGTGTGTAAAAGAAAATCTATCTGAATAGCAGTAGTGGCATGAGCAGTAATATATATATATTTTTTTCCTCAGAGCTAACAAAGCCCTGTCCCCCACGATGTATTCTTATTTGTCAGTAAGCACTAGCCTCAGTTGTTACGCACGCCGAACATCATCTTGTGGGTGTTCTTGTGGGTGTTCTTACTCTTGCCCATTTGTAAACGCTAATTCCTGTAAAGGTTACTATCTGCTGTGAAATTTACAATTAGGAAGTACGGTTTAGTTGGTAAGTTATAGAATAATGCTTGTTGTCCGAAAACAGTTTTGCTGCCTCTGCAGAGCTTCTATTTTTGTAAATTTGGAGCAAGTTCTTTTCTGATCTCTGTTAGGTCACTAACTGAAAACCTACCTGGCTTGACTTTAGATTTACAAAAATGATAATCCCCCGGGAAGAATACACCTAGGAATTTTTCAGATTCTGTGAACTGAAGTTTACTACTTATAGAGGGTTGTTTTTGTGTTTTTGTTTTTGTTTTTTATCAAGGCCTGGATAAAATCCCATCAATCTTGTTTTATTGTCATTACAACTTTTTGTTTCTTTTTTAATTAAAAAAATTAAAGGTATTCATTTGAAGAAAAAGTACCAGCTTTTTCCAAATTAAGCTTCTTTGTGCCATAGGGAGTGGAGTGCACAATCCAAACAACATCAAAAAGATGTTCAGCCAATTCCTGTCTCATCTCTCCTCAGCTCCATTTCTTCCTCGTGATTTCTCATGGAGTTTCAGACCATTTGCCCTTTTTTGGCACACAATCAACTGGAATGAGTCGAGATGAAGTAAGGCCTAACATTGACACAAACTTGACCAAGCAAAAATATATTTGGAAAGGGATATTATAAGTCTCTCTTGGAACAAGAGCCTCCTTTATTTATAAAATTCTCTTATTTAAATAATATGCCTTCAGTGTGCCCTGCAAAGCACAACAGAAATGCCAAGTACACCGTGAAGCCTTTTACTCTCCACCCAGGCAGAATGAATTGGTCTTGCATCAGGATCCTCACAACAGGGTTCTTGTACCCCTTTCCACTCACTTCAGTCTGCCTTGATCTAGAATTGATTATTCACATGTTCACATGTCCAGCTCCTACCCTGAGCCATAAACTCCTCCAGGGCAGATGCTACCCATTAGCGTTTACCTTCTACTCAGCTGCTGGGGCAATCCCAGTCTCTTCCAGAGACTTCTCACACATTTATTCTGTTTCTCTGTCTTCTACTAGATAGAGATTTTTGAAGTAAGACAGGGGATACATTTTATTTTACTCATCAGTTGGTTCCTCGGCCTCCTACCAACCCAAGGACAGAGTAAATGTTCGCTGAATAAATGATTGAACAATTAAATCATATCTACCAACTTTTCCCAAAACCTCAAAGGGTGCCCCATAGCACTAGTATGTCATATGTCCCCATTCCAAACTCAAGATGTAAACATGCAGCTGAACAGAAGGGGGGAAGACTAGAGACTTTCATCATAAGCCTGTTGTTCATCTATTGCTTCTTGTTCAGTGGCACTCAGAAAACTCACAATAGGTTTAACTTGGCCGTGGGTCCCCTAAAACACCCTGATGCAAAAGCCACACAAAGAGAGTATCCCAGCATCTTATAAGGTTCACCCCTTCTGGGAGAGCTCTCTCAGGTCTGTTTGCTAACTTTCTGTCTCTGAAATGACCAGGTCAGGCAGCCTTCAACATTACTGTTCCTTCATTTGGGAAGGTAGTGCACGTGGATAGAGCTGCCACTTCTCCAGCAGGGGCTTCCACCTTCGCACACGGACCCTGGCCCCGGAGCCGATCTTCGATCCTTGCTTAGCACCTCCACACTGGCTGAGTGCACTACACGATTCCAGGCCTCCTACCTTCTCTGCAGGCGGAAATCACTCCCTCTTCCACCCTGCTCTGCTCTGTGGCAGTAACACATGCTTAAGAATAAAATCAGCTGTGTTATTCTACTGTAGGAAATTCAAGAGTCATTTTCTAAAGGATGCAAAAAGACGGTGGACCAGAACTGTGTGAGTCTGCAAAGCCATTCTCTCATTTCATGGTTGCAGCAGC
Organism: Cryptoprocta ferox; assembly: GCA_028646485.1. Taxonomy (NCBI): domain Eukaryota; kingdom Metazoa; phylum Chordata; class Mammalia; order Carnivora; family Eupleridae; genus Cryptoprocta; species Cryptoprocta ferox. The sequence goes on along the minus strand of CM053577.1, from coordinate 60,126,595 downwards.
ATTTCAGAGGAAGCCGAGCCTGCTATATAACCTCCCAGCTGAAGAAACCAGGTAGCAGAGAGTTAAAACACTTGCTCATTGGTTTTCCCAGATCCTATTTTAATTTGCTCCCTCTTTTTGGACAGCTCTGTGAAGGCAGTCTGGTTCGCTGCCTCGCCATACTAATGAGACTCATCCATCTGCCTCTGTCATTGCCAGGCTCTCCTTTCTGCTGGAAGTCAGAGATGAACGCTCAGGACAGGTCCTTTCTAGGCTGCAGTACTTAATCATTTCTAAACACGCTAGATGGCCTCAGGCAGTGAAGGCAACAAGCATTTAACCCAGGCTTGGCAGCTCCGGCTTCCCACACTCTGCCTGTGAGCTCTGATAATGAAAAGTTGCTGCGCTTTTACTCTCCACTTAACCAGATGCTCTTTGCTTCTTGGGGCGAAAGGTTAAATAGATATAAGAACCCATGCTAGTTTTGAAGGCTTTTATTAGCAGTCCTTATAGTAGTGGGAGAAGAGGATGCTGTTGTTCCTGATCCATTTGTCCCTTGGGATTCATATTTAGGCATGTGTCCTTGCTTTGGACTGAGGGAACGACAGCTTTACCCACCGTGCTTTTGTTGTTGTTTTGCCACACAAGAGTTAACACAGGCAGGTTGGAACACTGCCATTGGGCTATTTAATGTTCAGTTTTTATGGAAAGAACAGACCAAGAGGACCCTGGTATCCACACTGCTTAAACTGTGGCAACACCTTTATTAACAATGTAGATAAAACATTTTTTTTTCCCAGAGTGGCTAGGGTCTCTGATTTATTTTTCCACTCCATCTACTGCTCCATATGTCTGTGGAATCTGCCTTTTTCCCAGAGCTCATGTTAGTATAAAGCAATTGTCTGGGATGTGTAAGAATTAAGTATCCCATCATTCAGGCTAGACATGCAATTAGAAGAGTTGCACTAATTTCCACTGCTGAGACCCTGTCACTTTAATTTATACTTACTTTCCTGCATTTAGGTCTTCTCTGGTTGGAGGCCAGGGATTTTATATAGTTTCAGTCAATGGTGCTTTGATGTAGGAACTAGAGTATGTATGAAGTTTGGGAAAAAAGAAATGGGGGTTTACCTAGAACTGGCTGGAAGCAACAATAACCTTGTATAAAGAAACATGCTTTCCCTAGGATTCTACCACACTAGCAGAATAACGCAGAACAGGGTTTTATATCCAGAGAAGTTAACTGAATTATAGTATCAATACACAAGCATTTTTTATGATCTTTTTCCTCTGATATTATTTATAAAACATTATTTTCTTTTTTTACTGATCAATATGTAAAAAGATTACTACTTACCTGATAGTTTAAACTATCATTTTTAAAGGGCTGAAATTCAATTGTTGAGGTTTTTTGGTCTATACAGCTGTGAACAGATTGTCCAACTAATTTTATAGCCACCATCAAAATCCCTTTATATAAGTTTCAGACAAGCATAACTCAAAAATGCACAGAATGTTCCCCTGAACAGGTATTAAATATCTCTTCCTAAACATTTCCCTATAAAGACATGATAAATTCTATGTGGGCCAATTATCAGGCTTTCTTGTGCCTTTCATGCTTTAAACGAGTTCCTGATAAATGAAAACTCCCAGAGCCCAAGCTAATTTCACCCTCAGCATAGGACAGTAGAATTCAACTTCAAACTTCAATCAGGTAACCAAGAGGGCTAAACTTTCATGATTTTGAAATAAAATGAAAACATTCAGTTATAAAGCAGTTTTGCATTCAGATGAACATTAGAAGATTTCTGCACGTGGTTGCTTCCCCCAACTGTTTTGCTTTTTTTTTTTTTGTTTTTTGGGTTTTTTGAGTTTTTGTTGTTGTTGTTGTTGTTGTTGTTTCAGAGAAAGCACACATGAGAGTGAAGGAAAGGCGAAGAGGAAGAGAGAGAGAGAGAGAAAGAGGAAAGGAGAGAAAAATCGCAAGCAGCCTCCACACTCAGCGCAGAGCCCGATGCAGGACTCAATCCCATGACCTTAGGATCATGACCTCAGGATCATGACCTCAGCTGAAATCAAGAGTCAATCATTTAACCAACTGAGCTACTCAGGCACCCCTCCCCCATCTTAGTTTTAAACAATTAAAATACATATATGTCCTGATTTTTGGAATGGAGTCTCTGTCAAGTTGAAAACCTAGACCCCAGGTCACTCTTGCTCACATGATTAGATTCCGTGAACTTCAATGTAACTTCCAGATCTGAGAATACATTATCTGCCTCCCTCAACTTCTGGGCCTCACTTTTTCTCTCTAATAAAGTGAGTAATGATAGCAACTCCAGGAGATTTTGGTCAAAATAAATCCAGATTTATCATTTTTGCTATTTCTTTCAGAGAACTCTAACCACTTTATAAGCCACATATTCATGCTAATAAATCAGTCTTCACATTTATAGGCAGATAAGAAACAAGAAAATATTTAAATTTTACATAGTAATGGAGTAAGACTTAGGGACCCTGACCAGCAACACACTTATTGAGTAGAAAATCTCTATATAAACTGTATTTCAGACTCTTAAATTTTGGTCTCTCCTAAAGGGCCAAGAGTCCATTGATGTTTAGGACAAAGGAGTAACCAGAAAAACCTAACAATGTATCTGTAGAACATAAAATAAAAGACATACCAAAGTTTTTTTTAAAGCATCTGCAAAGAAACTTTTTATAATATTTTATTGGTTTCTGCAACTCAATCTCATACTAAATATGATTGTTTCAGTATTTTAAATTAATTTTTATATGTGATATCAATTTCAGAATTATTACATATGTGTGTGTGTCATCGTATGTGTCACGAACATTACAACTATATTAGGTATCTATATGCACAGATTCCTACTTTAAAAAATAAAACAGAAAACGCATATCCAGAAACATAGTTACTAAAGTTTTATCAATTCATGATTATTCTTGGAATATTTGTAATTATGTGATGATATCCTAAGAGCGGGCAGTAGTGGATTAAGAGCAGTTAAATTGATAAACAGAAAGTCTTTACCTATGCCCCAATAATAATATTTAAGGATAAATGTTTTCTCAAAAGCAACACTTACTTAAGATGTCTGGAAGAGAAACATACGAGTAACCATCATCAAAGATGAAGCAAGCAGTCAGAAATCCAGATGCTGTTATTTTTAGTAGTACCTTATGTAAATTATTTTAGAAGTAAAATATATTGGAAATGTAGAACATAAATGACACAAAAAAGAATTACTTCTAAGGAGGATGTTATTCAAAGTTTTCCTATAAGGCATTTGCAGCTCTTAAAAATCAATGGACTAATTAAAAATGGGAAAATATGGTAGCAAAGAAAATAAAAAGACTGGATGTGGAAAATATTAGACATCCCTGAATAACCTTAGAATCAATAAAGCGCCTCAAAAATGAAAGAGAAGAAAAAAAAATATTCTCTTGGATCTCAACGAGAAGTCTTTTTTCTTTTTGAAAGAACATGTAAAGCTGAATCCCTATATTTTCTTGATTATTTTGAGTACTGTTTGCCTTTGCCTCCAACTTGGCTCTTAGGATCATTAGATAAACAGGCTTTGTGTACTTAAACATGCCATTACCATTCTCAATTCCTCAGCCACAAGGCTGAGTTATAGGATCCATCATTTTATAACTAAGTCTTTCAAGTGTTTCCAATAATTAAACCTAAAAGGGGCTGGGTCTTACCTCATTGAGTGTCAGCAATTTGAGGGAGAGGGTATGTAGATTACACATTTACCCCTTTATATCTTCAGTCACCAACATGAATATATTAGCCTTTCTCTACTCTACCTGGGCATTCTCTAACATTAAAATCCACCTTGGCCTTATATCAGATGGGCTGAAAGGAATAGTGAGAAGTCATCTAGACAGTCAGTCAGTCAGCCAGTCAGTTAGCAAATGTTTATAGAGTGTCACAGGGTACACAGCTTGGTACTAAGCAGAAGTCTATCTTCCTGCCTTGAGGCAGGTTTGCACATCCAGTATGGCAGACACAGAAGGTTCAATTGGCACTGTCTTCTGATTTTACTTATTCAATAGCTTGTTAGTGTCTAATGGACTAAACAAACGTCTCCGCGCCATGTAACACAACTCTGTATGCAGTATGTATATATGTGTATCTATATGTTTGTATGTATAGATAGATACATAAAACTTGGCATCTCTTCCAGGAGACATGCCAAGATATATTCACAGCTTTATATACACATGTAATTCATGTCTTTCTGTGCATATGGCAGCCAGGGGAATATATCTAATCAGTAGAACATGTTTTATTCCAGATGTTTTTTATCATATTTTTTCACTATCACTAATAAAAAATCACCATAGTTGTTCTACTTGGACAGTTTGATTGGTCTTTAATCCCAAACCTCATTGAAAGAAGGAACGCAGAGCATTTTATGTTCTCTAGGATGCAACAAAAATGTTGGCATATCGGCCACTTGTGAGGCACTGTAGACAGAAAGTCCATCTTAACTTGAAGCGAGCTATAAAGTAATCTGAGAGGCTTTATTTTTGATGATTTGCAAATCTATCTTCTAGATTTACCTTTCAGTATTCACCTTTGCCCAGCCATTCAATACTGTATCTTCTCGTGTCTTTCATATGAAGGCTCAAAGTCTTATCCTGTCCAACTTAGGAGCACATACACTGATTCCAGTCTTTCTCTTAATACTCCTCTGGTGTGCCTTTCCACTCAGTCTTAAAGTCATCACTACCATTTATACCCAATGATTGCATATATAGGTCTCTCTTTCACCAATAGCCATGTGGTCCCCAAATTCTTCTACAAATATCTCTGAAAATTACACTGTCTACTAAAACCTACTTCCAAATGAAGATTTCCCATAGATGGATTTCTATTACTCTATCCTTATTCCTTATGACTTCTCCACTTTTATTCTTTTACCCAAGAACAGTCTGAAATTACCATAAGAATTCACTCTTTGATAAATTCCTGGTTTAAAATTTTTTCTTTGACTACCTGATTCTACTTCAAAGCCATCTGACTTGCTCAGTTTCATTTCCAAAACTCTTATACCAGTTAGACTGCTCTCTCTAGTCTCTTGGCCACAGCCGCATAAAAACATATTCATTCTCTGCATTTCTGTTCACACTCACACATCGCTCCTCCCATTCTTATTCTTTATGCAGACAATCTCACCATCCAGGTAGGGAAAATGAGAGTTTTCATTCGTTTTAAGTCTTCATCTAACAATTCCTGTTGTCTAGTGACATTTCTTTCCTCTTTAAGTGTTTTTTAAAAATTATTTTTTATGTCTTTATTTTATTCTGAGAGAAAGAGGCAGAAAGTGAGCAGGGGAGGGGAAGAGAGAGAGGGAGACACAGAATCTGAAGCAGGCTCCAGGCTCTGAGCTGTCAACACAGAGCCCGACGCGGGGCTCAAAGCCACAGACTGTGAGATCATGACCTGAGCTGAAGTCGGACACTTAACTGATTGAGCCACCCAGGCACCCCACTTTAACTGCTTTTTTAAAATACGAAACAGAAATTAACAAGGAGAACCAATCTCCTGGACCTAACATTGGCAGGGAGAAGAGGGTGGTAGATTGTCCATGCCCCTGTAAACATCTTGAAGATAGAAATGGTGCTGTAAGTTCTTGTTTTATTACTTAGGTTGAAACACAACTGCTTACAAATATTAAACTACCCTGTCAATAATTAACTGAGCACTATGGTGAGGGTAAATTGCTCTTTCAAGAATACTATAAAATAATGATCCCTGCCTGTGAAGAAAGAAGTGTTTTTCTGATTCATGGTATATAAACTTGGCTATTCGGATATAATTCATACTGACTGAGAAAGGACAGAATGAGAACTGTTGCTAAAAAGAACCAACTGAAAACATGTAATTAGATAATGGATGTGACAACAGGAACAAGCCCAGACTAGTCAGGGGAAACTGAGTTTGAATTCTGCCTCCAATATTTACTACTTCTGTACTCTTGGTTGGACAAGTGATTCTAGCTTTGTCTCCCTAATCCCCAGTCCCTTATATTTTGAAGAGACATAATAACCAAGTATTAACATTAATGTATTTAAAACATCCAGAAGAATGCAAACTGGTGCAGCCACTCTGGAGAACAGTATGGAGGTTGATCAGAAGTTAAAATTAGAACTACCCTATCATCTAGCAACTGCACTACTAGGTATTTACCCCAAAAATACAAAAATATTGATTCAAAGGGGTACATGCACCCTGATGTTTATAGCAGTATTATCAACAATAGCCAAAATATGGAGAGGGCCCAAATGTCCATCAACTAATGAATGGATAAAGAAGATGTGGTGTGTGTGTGTGTGTGTGTGTGTGTGTAATGGAATATTACTCAGCCATTAAAAAGAATGAAATCTTTCCATTTGCAACAAATGGGATGGAGCTAAGCAAAATAAGTCAGTCAGAAAAAGACAAATATCACATGATTTCACTCATATGTGGAATTTAAGAAACAAAACAGATGAACATATGGGGGCAGGTAGAGGGAAACAAACCATGAGAGACTCTTAACGATAGAGAACAAACTGAGGGTTGATGGAGGGAGGGAGGTGGGGGATAGGCTAGATGGGTGATGAGGACTAAGGAGGACACTTGTGATGAGCACTGGGTATTTTATGCAATTGATGAATCACTGAATTCTCCTGAAACCAATATTGCACTGTATGTTAAGTAACTAGAATTTAAATACAAATTTGGGGGAAAAAAATAAAACATCCAGCAAAGTACCTGATCCAAGGAAAGCACCAAATAAGTGGTGACTCTTAAAGAAAAGCAATAATGTTTGCATATCTAAGATAAATGATGTTTCCCTTTCTCTGACAGTTCATGAGTGAGAGAAGTTGGACTGAATGCATTTAAGAAGGAGAAGAAGTAGGAAAATACTTCTTTCAAATTGTGACAATGTCATCAGTCCCATACTCTCAAGCGGAAGAATATTGTCTGCCTTATGGAGAAAAGCAAAGAAAAGGAGCTGGAGAAGCAACACAAACTTCTTTAAGCTGATTGGTGGTACAGGACTGAAAACGAAGACCTTTTTAAAATTAAGTTTAGTAATCTAAGTGGGGGTAATTGTATGTGGCTGAAACCAAGACAAGTCAGCGTCAATGCTGAGAGAAAAGTGATTGGGCCCTTAACCCCTAGCTTACCTCAAATACAGTGCTGTCAAAGTCTGAGAAACATTTTATCTCCAAGTTCAGATGAGATTGGTGAGTTTAAAAGGAAAATTCTATCAAGGACTGCATATGAGAGGAGAGTAAAGATTCATCAATAATGAAACAGGTAATGATTAGGGAGAAAGATTTCAAACTTATCTAAGAGTTTATCTTAAAAGTTGACATTGAAAAAAAAAGTTGACATTGAAATTTTATTATTAAATGTAGTGACTGGTAAATGCTGTTGAAATTTACCATTTTCAAACATGTGTATTTGGATGACAATGGCTAATCCCATTTAATTTTTTTAACGTTTTTAATTTTATTTTTAGAGAGACAGAGCACAAGCAGGAGAGGAGCAGAGAGAGAGGGAGACACAGAATCCAAAGCAGGCTCCAGGCTCTGAGCTGTCAGCAAAGACCCAGATGCGGGGCTCAAACCCATGAATACGAGATCATGACCTGAGCCAAAGTTAGATGCTCAACTGACTGAGCCACCCAGGTGCCCCTGGCCAATCCTATTTTAATGCAGTGGCCTTTATTAGAAAGCTACAGAAAATGCTGTATAAGCACTCAGTGTTTAAAAATGTTGTGGGGAGACCAGATTATGTGACCTCAAAATATGCCACTTTGGCATATAGATTATTTTGAACTGAAAGCAATCAAGACCCAGAAGACTCAAGAAAAACTTTTACCTCTCTGAACTACCTAAAAGAATTTAGATAATGGGTGTGGCCCAGAAGAGAGCTATTAATAGAGAAAACTCTTTATCTGAATGGCATATCTGTATGGCAGGGCAAACATCTAATTACCAAACATCTGCTTTTCTTAATGTCCTGTGAATTACCCTCCTCTCTTTTGAAGCCCTGGCCCCCATTCTTTAGCTCAGGATGACATATCAGACTCAATTGCCTGATTTGTTCTTGAGTCTCATATCCTAATGGGACTCCTACACATACATAATTAAATTTGTTTTTCTCCTGTTAATCTGTTTTATAGCAATTTACCAACCAAAGAATCTAGAAAAGTAAAGGGAAAAATTTATTCCCCAACAATTGTATTCAAACATCTAAGTCACTGTCTTCCCTTTTTTGTGTGAGGAAGCTAAACTTGAAAACTAAAGTGATGAAAGAACAGCAATTGTAATAGCCCTAACTGATTACTTAAAACAAAAAAGGATGTCTGTTAAAACACTTGATATTTGAAGTTCATCCATCGGACACAAATAACTATTTAACAGTTGCCCATATTGGTCCTCATTACTGCTTTAGTCAGTCTTGTTAGCTATCAAATAGGGTCTGTCAAGATTACCCATTGCATATTTAATTTTCCATTATGATTGTTTCCCTATTTTAATATCCATAAACTTCCATGTGCTTCCGCATAGGTTTGGCATAAGTTTTGTACTTTGGTCTTACAGCACTAAATTGCATTTTTATGGTCTGGTAATTTGTTTCTTTGTTTTACCTTTTTTTAGAGAACATTTCAAACAACACAAAAAGAGGGACTAGTAAAATGAACCCATTTTACTAAGGGGTACCCATTACCCAGCTTTAGAAATTACTGATTTATGGCTTAATCTTGCTTCATCTATACTTTTACCTATATCCCCAACTTCCTTCACCCTCCGATTATTTTGAAACAAATTGCAGGCAACATATCTGTTCATCTGGAAATATTTCAGTACCAACATTCCCAAAAGAAAGGGGATCTTTTAAACATACTATAATACCTACAACACATCTACAAAATACAAGTTTAACAATTTCTTCCTATCCTTTTCATACCCCCTATAGTGACTGGTGCTGATCATTTCACATAAGCAATACCCACTCTATGTCTGTACCCCTATTTTGATCTTATTATTTCCCACTGCAGTGTGTCTAACAACCCTGTCCTCTATAATTTTCCTACCCTGTCAACATACATGTAGGGAGTTCTGGAAAAATAACCACCTCATCTATGCCTCTGTGAACCTATAACTGAGGAATTGAGGACAATTGAATACAGTCTCCCCTCCCAGCTGATCCGGCCAGAATGTGTGGGCATACAGCCAGCCGAATGTCCTTAAATATGTTCCCAGTTTGGAGTTTCGTCTCCCCAACTTAGGAAAAATCAACACTAGCTTCAAAGCATCAAATACAGGATTTGTAGGGGGAAAACGTACTCACTAAATGTCATAAACTGATTGATAATTTAGCGAGGTGGTTGAATAAACCACTAAAACTTATGGGCTCTGAAGTCAGGCAAACTTTCTTCCCAGTTCTGGCCCTATTATTTGCCATCTGCATGGTCTTGGAAGGGGTTTGCTTATAAATGGTTTTGGGGTGCGAGGGACCTTGATTTGTAGTATTTTCCCATTTCCTTGGAGTAAATGATGCCACCTTGTTCAATTTCAAGTGAGCACAACGCAGTCATTGAAGCTGACTTCAATGGGAGCTAAGAAAAGATAAGCACAATTAGCCCTCCCAGGCTAATATTAGCCAGCTCTAGCCACTACTGGATCATGGGTAAATCATACAAATTCTCTAATCCCAAAATTCAGCAATTTTAAAATAGGAAAAATAGGGGCACCTGGATAGCTCACTCAGTTGAGTGGCCGGCTTCAGCTCAGGTCATGATCTCAAGGTTTGTGTGTTTGAGCCCCGCATTGGGCTCTGTGTTGACAGCTCAGAGCCTGTAGCCGGCTTTGGATTCTGTGACTCCCTCTCTCTCTCTCTCCCTCTCTGCCCATCCCTTGTTCATACTGTGTCTCTCTCTCTCTCTCAAAAAATAAACATTAAAAAAACAAATAATAAATAATAAATAAATAAATAAATAAAATAGGAAAAATAGTAATACTTGCTTTATTGTGTTATTGAGAGAATTAAATGAAATACTGCATGCAAAGCTGTTATCACAGTACCTGGAACTTACAATGCTTATTACACATTCAAACAATGTTAGTCTTTATGATTAAGTACTATGAAGGCCAAATGTCACCTAAGATTCATTTGTTAAAAGCAATTCTTTTCAAAGAACTTTAACTATTCCTATCCATTTTTATTAAGTAGGACTCCTGAATGGTTATCTGCAATCTTTCTAAACATTAGGACAAGAAAGTAACATAACACATGGAATCACCCAGAAAGAGGATATGACTATTTTCAGCATATTGGCATTAAAGATGAATTCAACCGCAACAATTCATGGTTAAAGGGAATTTAAATCGCAGGGCAGAGCCACATTTCACTCTGATTTCTATGTCCCCAGCAATACTGTCTTTGATGCACTACAATTATTATTTTCTTCTCCATTTTGCTCTCACCTGTAGCCTGAGTGTGGCAGCCCTGGTGGTACAACTAAGGGGACACAACAATTTGTTCCATTTTGAAACCTAAAATTCTGTATATGATCGTTACGACCAAAGTGCCGGGTTACAGGGTTTCAAAACATATTGGAAGTTAATGTTTTCAGGGTACGAAATTGACTTTGTTGTAAATCCATGAGGAAGTAAAACATGCATTTCTTAAATTTCTTTTAAAACACTTTCTGCAAAGGTGATAAGTTCAGGTCCTCACTGTTTACTGGAAGCATCACTCTGGTGGTTTATTCTCACCCAGCTCCGAGTTTTGGTCTCCCCTTTGCTCTAACCCAGCATCTTGCTCTGCTTCCTGCCTCACAGACAATTCCCTTTGTCAGAAGCTCAGAGAATGATCTTAGAAATGACTCAAGCACTGGAATGAGCCCCATTCTCAACCCAGATCTCCAACATGGCAATCACGGAGAAGGACTCATACATCAAGCCTGCTATGCAGCCTGCTTTTATTAGCTGTACTGCAGAGTAGGGTCGAAAACCAGGACGATTTTATTTTATTTACTGATGGCACAGTGTCAGTAGCTTAATCAATAGATACAGGCTAGAAAGAGTAACGCCAACACCTTACCCATGAGACTAAGGGTTTAGAAGAAAAGTGTATTTCATGAATTAAGAAGAAAACTTATCAAATGAAGGTTAATCCTGACACATACCCCACTATTTTGAGGTAGGAGGAAAGTCTTAGAAATGCAACTCTCTCTTACATGTTTCCCTCAGAGACTCTTCAGGCAATAAACTAATAACTTGTGAAAAGGGATTTCCTTTGGTCCCCTCAAGGAAAAAATAATAATAACCCTTTCTGAAAATACTTTCTTCTAACCATAGATGGAGTTATTCATGGTGACTTAACCTATACAACAATATCCTCAAGTTGTTCCATAAAGAAAGAGTTCACCAGATAATGAAAAGCGCTCAAGGACAGCAGTGCAAGAAACCCAAATCCCAAGGGGCAACTAGCAAGATGCTCTTTCTCTGAAAAGTACAATCTTGGTTCCACTCTTCCAGTTACCTCCTCCAGTTACTATCTCCCCAGGACTCCCCCCAAACCTCAGAAGGATGTGTAGGACTTTTCCAGGATGCCTCTAATTATGTTTTGAAGAAAGAATTTGTGCTACTTGCTTTTGTTATTTCAGTTCTCTTTCTGTTGTCAAGAGAGAAAATGCATCCATCACTTTTATTACCACACAAAGCCAGCCAGGGTTCTCTGAAGCCACACAACTGTCATTTAGCATTTTTAAAGTCAGATCAGAAAATCTGGCACCCAAATATCAATATTTGAACATTCTGTTTCCAGACCAGACATAAATCTTCCATGGCCACCCTCAGCAGTGAGCTAAGTCTTGGACTGCCTTTTTGGCAAGGAGAGAACGTAATCAGGACACCTCAACCCTACCCTAATTTTGCTTTATGCAGAGACAGATCCTCATTTGAAAGAACGTTGTGGGCAGAGGGCATGGGCCTTGCTCATTGCTGAAATGTGCATTTCTGAACAGAGAAACAAAGGAGCTGGTTTTTACTCCCAAGCCCTTTGCTACTTAAATAAAGTTATTGGCTGCCTAATGAATGTTAGCTGCAGAACTCCCTGTGGTCAGCGGGGCTGTTGTTTAATGAATTGCTTAATGTGCTTGATTACTGTTACAATGTTGAATGAGGAAAAGGCAAGAGAGATTTGAAAGATTCACTGGAGGATATGATGAAAATGAATTGGATCAATAGGAACTTTTTGCTCATCTCTGAATGGCACATTATGGGCTGTATTGTTAGAGTCGGGGGATAATGCAATTTTGTGGCTTGTTGTCTTTTTATAATTCACAAATATAAATCTCCTTCGACAGTGAGTTTTAGGGCTGGCCTTCCCGGAGTTATAAATGATCCCCAGACTCTAGCCCTGGTTACTTACACGGACAGATAAATTAATTAGGAAAACTTTTATGCCAATTACTTTATGCCCTTGGCTTTCATATGTTTCTGAAGAACAGCAGCTAATTAAAGATATGATTCATAATTACTGGTCGATCGAGTAGTTGAGTAATGGAATCAGGAACTGTTCCAAAGAAAATTATCCATCACATCATTACTAATTGTTACATAATACATAAGGATGTAGAATTCAAATAAAAAATTATTCACTTTGAAAGGTTCATTCAATTTTTTTTAATTTAACAATATAAACATGAAATGAGTACTTGCAATGCTGATTCATGTGGTTGGTTGTTTTTTCTTTCTTTTTTTAAATAAATACTTCCACTAAATGAATTTAAAAAACAAAGGTCTAAGTGACTTCAAGGTTTAGTAATCAATGAGTTCTTTTTCTTTCCTAAGAAAAGTTCAAGCAAAAGGAGGTAATAGTCAAAATGCCTTATCCTTTCTTCTAGCCCCACCCATGAGATTTACTGAAACCCGGAGAGACCAAATGGGAGGGGCTATTAAGGACCACCCATTGGCATGCACTGGATTAGGAAAGTTCCCAGGCTCAGAAAGCCTAAGAAGGCTAATACTTGGAGAATACTGAAATTTCCTCAAAAGAGACAGTTGTCAAAGGTTGTGTATATCCCAGATCTATCCTAGCTTAGGGTAATTATGGGTCTTTGTTTGAAGGGAACACAGGACCAGAAAGGTGGGGATAATCTCACACAGAGAAGAGCTTTGTGAGGAAGGAGGGGAGGCCCCTCAGCAATGGACTGTGGTGGCTTGCAGGCTTGCTTCGGGTGGAATTAGGGCCTCCCATCCGTGAGCACTCTACCAGCAAGTAGCTCCCCATTGACACAAATCCACCTTCCATACACCCTGACTGGCTGCCTTGGAAAATCCCCATCCCCTCCTGTCTCCCCTCCAGATTTCCCTGCCTTCCTCCCTCTTCCTTTCTAATCCCTGGCTCCAGCTCCACCGACAATCCCCGGCAGTGTGTTTGGTGACAGAACAGACTTGGACAAGAGAGGACTAGGGAAAGAGTAAACCAAGATTGCAGGCCACTTCTCTCATCTGCCTGTGCTCATTTAGAGGTAGTCTTGCAGAAGAGCCCCTGTCTCAGTCCAATCTCCTCCCCCAAAGCCAGCCTCTGCCTAGAACCTCTGATCGAATACCTAAGGCACCAAGAAGGATATGTTTTGTTTTCATCTAGTCAGGGAAACTATATTGCCAGGCACTGTGAAGCCTCCTAGAGAGAAAGACAAGAGGTAAAGTCACCGTGTCAAGCTCCGCCCAGCCTCTTCAGAGCAGTGGTGGAAGACGTGCACTGATGGGGCCCTCAGGGACTCACTCACGTAGAGAACAGGAGATAGAGTTCTTGGCTGCAAAAACAGACTTCAGATATGAAGACTGTGCTGGTGAGATGGAATTAAATAAGTCAGAAGAGCATTCACTATATTCTTGAAGGTTCCTTGAAGAGAGATGGTTTTAATGTTCATTTGAATGTTAGATAAAAACATGGACCAAAGCACAGAGGCAAGTTATGAACTGCTAAGATCCATAGATGGCTTAGACTGGGGACACCCTGGGGAAGAGGAAGCAGATGAATAGAGCTGAAGAGAGTGAGCAGAAAGCAAAGGCTCCACCTGGAAAGTGGGAAAAGCCATAAGCATTCATAGCCCAAACTAAGACTGTAGGAGCCCCCAGCCAGCCAAAAGCTAGTTGTGAGACAGAACTGTCAGCTGGCTGATCCCAGTGATTTGCCATGAAGGTGACCTCGGGCAGGGTTCCATGGAAGGAGGAAGATGCAGACAGGAATGTGAGTGAAAGCTCACTGTGGGAAGGCTAGTGCTTTTTCTCTTTCTACAGACATGTAATGCAAATAACAGGTATTCAATCTTTAATTAGAAGACTACTTCAGGTTTTCCTTCAGGGAGGATCCCATCTGTACTACAAGTAAGAGTTCTTCAGTAGCTGCAGGTTTATAGCTCAGGGCCATTTAACAAAATCTCCTCCACAGAGACCAAGCCGGACTACTTAGAAAGTAATTACTGCTTCCCAAGGGCTAGTGTTTCACTCTCAAAGAGAAGCAGCCCTCTCTTTGGAGACCGGAGATTTGACCAAGCAGCCTCTTGGTTGTCTTTGTGTCAGTTTCAAAGCATCATGTCTTGGCAAAGAGCAGCCAGAATCAAGTGCAAAAGAAAAAGAAGAAAAAGAAAAGAAAAAAAAAAAGATTTCAGACACACCACCTGCTGAGCTTTCCCAATTTAACAAACTTATGCGAGGTCTGGAGAGAGCAAATGAGTGCTTTTTGGATATCAAATGAAGCCTTTATTCACTTGGCGACAGTTTCCACAGGCTGTTCTATTTCTAACGTTACCCCAGAGAACCTGAGGGGCACCTGTGTGGCCCATAAGGCAAATTTAATCAAATGCAACCAGGCGATGGTATGGTTGTCAGGAAATAGGACTGTAAAGCTGGTGTCTTCTGTTCTTGTTCAACTCCTCAGCAGGATGTTGGTTTGGAGAACATAATTCCATGGACATTAGAATGTTTCCTTAACTTTAACATGGGACCCAAAAATACAAAAGTGCCCACCTCCAGACTAAGCCATTTTAAATAATGATAAAGTGAGTCATCCCAAATCACTGCCTCAGTCCCCTTACAACCCAGTTGTGTGAGCTGGAAGGAAGGAACCTCAGAAAGTCTCTTGACTCAGCACCCTCCGGTCCTCCTTCCACCTCCTTATCTGGTGAAAGTGTAGACTATTAAGATAGATGGATATGCAGCAGATATACAGATTTAATTAGTATTCCCTCTACTCTACTCTATGTAAATGAGAAGAGTTGTTCCCAGATTGTGCTCTCTGAAGGAACAGATCCCCAGCTCACCAGTGATATGCACTCAAATAGTACACATGTGCATGGCTAAAAACTGAGTGGGAAGGGGCAATCTGTTGCCAGGATTTATGCCCAGTGCTCTCTTAGTTTCATCTCCCAAGACCTCAGTTCTCCCACCAAGCTCGGATCAAACCACTCTCTGGAGGAGGTGCTCAATGGAACAAGGAAAGAAAGCCTGATTACAGTTTGCAGTATAAGGGGAGGAAAGTCAGGACATCCCCAAAAGCATGAACCAGGTTTCTCTCTTCAACTTTCACACTGAGCAGTACTGCTCATCACCTTTCAAGCTGTCGATCTTTGACCTTTGACCCAGCCCAGGTGCTGTAGCTCAAGTTTTATATTCATCTTTCTGTTTGGCATTTTCAAATCTCTGAGAGAGAGGGCAGTCACTATAACAGGAAATATTTTCATGACTGTTTTAAGGACAATTTCTCCAAGAAAAATTATGTTAAGTTGAAGCTTGGCAAAATCTTGTTCTCTGCATTTTAAAAAATTGGCATTCTCTTTTGATGGACACTGAAAACTCAAGCAGTGTTTCTAAGGCTCCCGATGGTGGCCACTCTCTCAGGAGTAATAATATGACATGACTCTGTGCCAACAAGGTAAATCACGGAGGAAGTCAGCTTGACAGTGTTAGAACCAGTGTCATTCAGTTGTTGACATTCAAAGCCTGTCACTGAGGGCCTGACCACACAGCTGAAAGGCAGAAATGGCGGCTTTGCCCTTCTCTGCACCCATCTCGCTGTGCTCTCTAAAGATAGTTATTTCACTCTTTCTATTGTGGTATGCTCAAATGCAAAAGAGTTACCAGTATTTATTGGAATTACTGTTTAGCACTCTCTTCTTTAAATAGTTTTCTGACTCAGAAAGTCTTGTGTAGATTGTTATTTTGAGCCCGAGTCTCCCAATGTGGAAATTCTTTAGGATTGCATTAGGTTCTTTGGAGAAATGAACTAACTCTTTCAAGCCTGTAGTATAACATCTCAGAACTGCCTGTGGACAATAAATAAATGCATTATAAAACCTGAGTAGTTCTGACTATTAATCAGAAGGGTCCCTTTTCCTCTGACCGCTGCATCTGTGAGAACTTTGATCTTGGCTGCAAGCCAGTCTAGTGCACGGTCACAAGCAACAAAGACATAGAAGTATGAAAAGAGTTGTGAAAGATTGAAGAGAACTTCTGGGGATGGAAACTGGTGCCTGTTTGACTCCGAATTCTCTAAATTAACTGTATTCTCTGAATCCTTTTCATTGTAATTGTGGTGGCAAGGTGCATATGCCATCAAAGGGCAATTTTTTTCTTTTAATGTCACTTTTCAGCAGAAAATGTTCATCATTCAGTGGTTCCCTTTTAAAATGCTAACCTTTATGAAATCTCAAGCTTGGATGAGAAGAAAAGCTCAACTTTCACAGGACTTTGGAAAGTATCCGTTTTTATGGGCATGGAGAGTGCTCTATCAAAGAATACAGTGAGGCCTTAAATAAAATCTCTGTGTTGACAACTTCCAAATTTATATCTCTGACCTAGACTTCTCTCCTTGAACTCCAGACTCACATATCGTATAGTGTAGTCAATATCTTCCTTTAGATTTCTAAGAACATTCCAAATTTAAACTGTCTAAAACTAAATTCCTGCCATTGTTTCTTCCCAATCTGTTTTGCCCACCACTTTTCCATTCTCAGTAAATGGAAAATCTCTCTAAAACCCTGGAGCCATGCCTGACTCATCTCTTTCTCTCATGCTTTAAATCCAATTCATCCGTAGACCCTTTTGGCTAAGTCTTTCAATATACTGTATCAAGAATTCAACCACTGCTCTAATGGTGTCATCTAACCCAGTCATCATTACTTCTCACCTTGGGAGCAACAAGAACCTCCTAACTAGTTCCCTTCCTCACACTCTTGTTCCCCAAAAGCCTATTCTCAACATAGCAGCCAGAAAGATCCTGTTAAACCTTAAGTCATAGATTTCTCCTCTATCAGATCTCCCAATGGCTTTCTGTTTCTCTCAGAGAAAAAGTCAAAATTTTCCCAGTGTCCACAAGGCAGGATGACTCACTACCCAAACTTTTTCTGGTCTCATTCCCTCCCATCCTCTCTTTCCTCTTCCCTGTCTTCATCCTCTGTCCTCTCTATGCACGCAATCCCTCCTCAGAGCCTTTGCAATGGTCATATTCACCACTTGGCATGCCCTTCCTCACTGTTATCTACATGGCTTGCTTCCTCACTTCTTTAATTCTTTGCTCAACTACCACCTCAATGAAGACTACCTTGATTAATCTACCTAAACTACAGCTCCCACCTCCTCACTGCCCCTCCCATTCATCCTTAATCTATTGTATTTATTTTCTATAATACTTATCACTTGCCCAAGTACTATAAATTCTTGTTTATTGTGTTTATTTTCTACTACCTCTTCCCTATCACTAGAAAGTGAGTTTTCTTGAGAAGGAAATCCCTAGATTTTGGTCTACACTTATACTGATGTAAACCCAGAGTCTAGAACAATACTTAGCACATGGTAGTTTCTCTATATATATATTAGGTGAGAAAAAGAAGGTCTTTTCCTTTTGAAATGATATGCTTAACAATGAAAATACTGAGGTTACTAACCCCAAAGGGCCAAAAGCAGTCAGAAGTAGTGGCCATGTCTGTACCATAGATGACTGATTCCTCTGTGGAATAGTAATTTCCACAGAAACTAATTAAATTAGTATGAACATATTAACTGAGAATGTTATTATTAATATAACACTAAAATTTTTCTTGCCCCTATCCTTCCCTAAGCATTACAAACCTCCCAATTGATACATTTTAGTGGAAGAATAAGGAAATGAGAATTAGCAGATAAGATTATAATTTTAAAGTATACTTAAGGCCAGAATTTTCTAAAGCAAAAAATGTTCTTTGGTATTTCTTTACTATCTAAATAAATATTAATATGGAAGTGCTGTGTTGTTAAAAAAAAACTTCTCTCTGAAGGATGTGTTATTAATAGCAGCTATTCTTGAAGAACTCAGTATGAATATGAATAACACATAACATTATTTTATCCTTATGGTGAATGTTGGGCTACTAAGGAGTGGCAAATAGTAATGTGCATTTCCTCTCTGAGTTCTAAGCCAACTAAGAGATGGACCCTGAATATGGACTGATAGAGATCAAAATGTCAGCTTTATCATTAGGAATGAATGTAGGGGGAGAATATAGCTTAACCCCTGGCTAAAATCAGGTGTTCTTCCACTGACATATGCCATTCCCCCATCTTACCCAAGTCTAGACTTTAGTACCATCCATTGAAGAAAGAGTTTGGGTCTTCCATGTAGATATTTTTACCAGGCCAATTAAAACAGAAGACACTGCTGAGCCACAGTAGCAGGGAAAGAGAGGACTGGAGCAGTAGAGCTGTTTCTAGAAGGCAGGTGGGGAACCAGACAAGGTATACATATCTCATAGAGGCAGGAGCAGAAGAGAAATACTCATGCGGGGACAGGGGAATTAGAAAGACAGGAAGGAGAGCCCAAGCCCCTACATGCCCAGGTCTTCTCCCAAGTTTGTGGATCAAATAAAGGACTCCTCTGTTCTTAGAGAGATGCTTGTGAGAGAAAGAGAAAAGGTGGGAAGTCCTCTTGTCAGTAACCTGGGCTCATTGGAAAAACTGTTCTGTGAGAGATAATAGAAAAAAAGAGAATCCAATTATGTATGCCCAATCTCTTACCTATTTTAAACCAGAGGACACTGAACTGGCTGCAGAGTCTTACTTAAGATCCCCAAGTCTGGATCATGTGTTTTCTAGCACTCTCATTTATACATGGATATGTACACAGTACTCCTTCAGATTTGATGTAGCATATGTTTGTATCACCATCTCTACCAGCAAACCAATCCCCCTGAACCATCTTTTTGCTTTTCCTGCTTGCTTCAAGAAACCTTACATTCTGGGAGTTTCAGATGAAATATCACAACATTTGTTGTCATTGTAAAAGATCATTTAATATTCTGTGGGCACATGCCATATGTTTTGAAGGAAGATGATAAGTACTGTTTTGTCACTTTTTCTTGGCAAAATGCAAAATGGAGTGAAAACAAAGACACTTTCCATACATGAAGCTTTAAGAAAATATTGGGAAAAATATTGCAAACTGAGTTATAATGTTCCACTTCTGAATTTTATTGGTTAGAACAGTTCACAGTTATTCTCTTACCACTTTACAATAGATAGTTGTTCACACAGAGCCTTGGCCAACATGGCACTACATCTTATGGAAATATGCATGGTCTGCTCAATGAATGAAAGAGGACCTGTTTTTCCAAAGTATGATGAATTCAGCATGCAGTTATTTTCCTAAATAAAAGCAACTACCTTTCCCCCCACCTCCTGACTTACACTAGGGAGTGAATTCTGACAAGGTAACACATAGGCAAGTGCTCTGCAATGGAATTAAGGTTCACACCATAGAATTAAATGCTTTAAAATAGCACTGTTAATATCCGGGGGAATAATAAAGAGAAACACCAAGCAATATATAATCACAGTATCATACTGGATAGAAAATCAATGGGAAAATGAGGTAAGTGTTCTACGCTAGTCTGGTCACACCGTGGCAATAGTAAATGGAACCGTAAACTGTACAGAGACACTAGGAGACACTAGTCACTCATGACACCATAAAACAACTATCATATGACTGGAATTAAAGAAATATTAATTAGAACATTTGGGATATATGGTATGCCCTATATTGCAAGTGCTCTAAGCGATACCACACTGCGTTGATCTCTAATATTAAGGCCATACAACCAAGTGCTGTCAATCAAATGAGAATCACTCTTGAAGGGTGAAGATAACTTTAACTACATTAGGTCGTTATTAATTTCTAAAATACTCATCCGGTTACAAATCATATTTTTATATGAATAGTATTAAGCATTTAGTTCTGAGTGAAGGTGCCACCCACTCTGAAGCAGCTTCAGAGTGCAACTCTAAGAAGCAACAACATCCAGAAGGAATATTTTAGGCCTTTGTGGTGGATGCTGAATCAAGGCTTTTCCCACAAGTGGCTCATTTGTATGGCTTCACAGAAAGGAAGTATTTTTCCCTGGCTTTTACAGCTATCCAATGAGCTGAGATCTAAGGAAACCTCCACCTCAGTACCTTAAATGAAACTGTTATTAGAAGAGCGGTATGGAGGGGTTTCTGGGTGGCTCGGTTGAGTTGGTTGAGCATCCGATTTCAGCTCAGGTCATGATCTCGCAGTTGGTGAGTTTGAGCCCCAGGTTGGGCTCTGTGCTGACAGCTCAGAGCCTGGAGCCTGCTTCGGATTCTGTGTCTCACTCTCTCCCTGTCCCTCCCCTGCTCTCTCTCTCAAAAATAAAAAATAAACATTAAAATTTTTTAAAAAAAGAAAAAGAAAAGGAGAGAGGTATGGAAAGATCATTCTGAAACAAGTACCCAAGAAAAGAACACTAGTGAGACATGTGGTTCCTACTACCCCGAGCCCTGTAGCTGCCCCAAAGATCTGTGCTTTCTTTTCTGGGCAAAGCCTGCATAACGGGGTTTCGAGGGAGTCATGTTTATTGTGCCAGGTCTGCTTGGATCATCGACACTGCGCTCCTTGAGAATTTTCCATCTCTCTGGGGAATGTGATTAGCCAAAAGTGTGATGTCAAAGGAGAAAAAAAAACCAATAAAAAACTGTGTTTAAATCATTCAAAAACAATCATTTGCTTTAGTGTTTCCAAATATCAAACTAAAACTGGCAAACATCAAAAGATACCCAGTGATTGGGATTTTATTTTTATTTCCAACATTTTTAGAAAGGTAATAGAGACTCGTAAAGGTATTCTAGCTAAACGGATTTTTTTTTTTTAACCATGTGTGTTTGACTGGCTGTCCTGGCCAGAGCTGACTTCTTACAAGTTGCTTTGCCAGACATAACAGAGACAGGCACAATCACCGTGATTAGCATCATGTGAGGAATAAACAGTCTGTGGCTGAGCCAGTGGGCTCAAATAGCTTTCTAACCTACATCTGACCAAGACATGCAATATATCCAAAAATTTGCTAAGTGACACATGTAGTCATTTTCTCTTATGCCCATCATATCTTTTGCAGTTGCAGAACATGTGTGTCTAAAGCATATTGGCTATAATTTTTGTTCAGTATAGGTTGGAGCATATTGTGTCTGGTGTAATGCAAGCTGCTGAATTTTTAATAATATGTTGGAAAGCCATGCCTATTGCTTTTTACCCCCCATTAAATTGTGGAAATCAGGAAAAAGAATGTGTATTAGTTATCTATAAGATATAGCTTTAAGGTATTCAGCTGTAGATTTTCTAAAATCAAAAGAAAAACCATATTTTCTATGCATAGGTAATAATATGTAATATATAAGCATCTATAGAATATTTAAGTGTCAATTCAAGTCACTTTTTTGAGAAATGTATCAAATCTAAAGAGTGGTTTTATGTACTTAAATTTGCATATGTTTCCAGTTTTGTTGTTTGTTTGTTTGTTTGTTTTAAAGAGAGAGCACAAGCAGGAGAGGGTCAGAGGGAGGGGGCGAGAGAGAGAGAGAGAGAGAATCTTAAGCAGACTCCATGCTCAATGCAGAGCCTGACACAGGACTCAATCTCAAGACCAACCATGAGATTATGACCTGAGACAAAATGAAGAATAGGATGTTTAAACCATCTGAGCCACCTAGGTGCCCATTTCTAGTTTTTTGAGAAGTATTTTATAATCCATATAGATAATGATGTTCTTATTAGCTGATCTTAGAACCACCTAAAAGACACTTCCAGGAACCTGTTTGCTAGTTCAATAAGGACATCTCCACTCAATTACAATCAAATGTCTGTCACTCAATTACACACACAGTCCTATTTTTACCATTTGCAAAGAGTAGATGCAGAATAAATCAGTTATACTGCTGATTATAAATCTAGTTTGGAGTTTGGATTTAAAGAAAAGTTCCTGACTTACTTTTTAAACAAACAAAATTGACTTTATGAGAAAAAAAAATGGACTCAATGTAAACATATTGTATAAAAAACACATTTGGGTAATGAACTAAATAAATCAGCAAATCTCTTATAAATTTATAGAAATAATTGATGCACCTATTCAATCAATCTTTGATATTTTGGTATAGAATCAGAACAAGTTGAAATTACAGAGATTAAACCCTTACATACTGGTCATTCTTTTCTGAAGTAGGCTTTATCCCAAATATCTTGAGAAAAAATGCACCCCAAATTTATTCAACTCACAAAAAGAAATTTTGGGGGTGGAGTGGGGTGGAATTGACAAGCTTGGAAAATCCACCTGGGAGTATACAGTTTTCCTGATATCCCATGCTTCCAGTGATTTCCAGATACCCATTGTTTAAATTCAAAATGATAATGTCACGAACACCTATCAGGAAGTTTGAGTATATCCCAGGCTTTGACACCTCACCACCACCACCTCCACCTTTATCTAGAAGAATCAAACCTGTAGATTAACATGGAAGTACTAAATCCTTTGGTCTGGGGGTGTTGATAATTCACTTGGAAGCCTAAAGACAGAACAGGATTCTTTTATTAAGAATCTGATTGCTTCTAATAAACAGGTTAAATATGTTTATTTCTTACCTTTTGAAGGCATTATTCATATTGATAATATGTAATATAGAATCGGTGTTGCCACCTAAGGGTCCAGTTTATCACCCAGATGTAATTTCTACCCTGGCAGAACTGACTCATTCAGCTGTAGGTACTCACTCTTAAATTCTTCAGGTAAAAGATGTCACATAAGCTTAAAATATTAGTGTTATAGAGGCAGTGGCTCCATTGGTTGAGCTTCTGACTTCAGCTCAGGCCATGACCTCGTGGTTTGACAGTTCGAGCCCCACATTGGGTTTGTGCTGACAGCATGGAGCCTGCTTGGGATTCTCTACATCCCTCTCTTTCTGCCCCTCCCCCACTCATGCTCTCTCTCCCTCTCTCAAAATATATAAACATTATAAATAAATAAATATAAACATTACTGTTATCATTTTAAATGAAATTATTCTTATTAGTTAGGTGAAAGACACTGAGAGGACAGACCACCTGAGGAATCAGGGTTGCTGATTGAGACTGAGGCTGTGAGTCAGGAGAGCTAATTCAAGTTCCAACTCTGTTTCCAATGAGCTGGGTTACCCTGAGAAAAACCACATCACTTCCTTTGGCTTCAGTTTCCTTTTTTTTTTTTTTTAATGAGAGAATTGGGTTAGAATAGGATGTTAGCAAACTTTCTGTAAAGGGCCAGACAGCAAATATTTTGCATTTTGCAGGTCAGATATGATTTCTGTCACATGTGCTTCTTTGCCTTTTTTTTTCTCCAAAAATGTAAAAACTATTCTTAGCTCAAAGGCCATTCAAAAACAGGTGGCAGGCGGGTTTGGGCCTGTGGGCCATTGTTTGCCGGTCCCTGAATTAGAAGATAACTAATGTTTCTTATAGAGCCACAACTTAGAGATGCCATGAGTAACCATGACTAAATCACTCTCTCCTAGAACAGGCCCAAACTTTAACAACAGGAGATCCTGGTTACCAACAAAAGAGTAAATGTCAACACCATCTCAGAAATGTTTCAAACTCTCAAATTACTACAGAACTTTCAATCAAGCAAACCTTCGTCAATCCTTCCATTTCAGATAATTGTACACCTTACATAGAGAAGGTGTTCTTTATTCCACATGGATGACTTCTTATCCTGAGGGATAAATATTATTTGTAGAGAAACCATATAACCAGATGAAAGCAATCCCTGTGTCAAATGTGGCTTGCAAGATCAACTCACCAGTATATCAACACTACATTACATCACCATTGGCAGTGTCCCAAAGTGAAAGGCAAATGCTCAGGGTGGCTTCCAATCTTTTGCAGTAACATGGATGGATCTATCTCTGATCACTAATAGCTATACTGAACTTTTGGAGCAAAGATAAATAAAATTTCTGTATATTTATTCTAATTTTTTAAAGAAATGGAAGAAAAACTATCCTTTATAAATACTTACTAGGTGTCCATCCCTTCAAATGTATTAATAGTAATTTTAGCAAATACCCACAAGGTCTTCCTGGGAGCCAGACGTTGCTGCAAATACTGAATATATACTAACACATAGACACCTAAGAGACATCCTATGTGTTAAGTACTATTATCTGCCCTAATAGATATATATTATTATTGCTGGCATTTTTATAAGAGAAGGGAATTTAAAGCATATAGAGCTTGAAGGAGGGCCAGTTACCTTAAATCTCCTTTCTGTTTTCTCTCCTTTCCTTTATTATTCTTCTTTTAATGACGTGAGGACAGTATGCATGGGTGCACATACAGTTACTTTAACACAGATTAGAGCTAAAACTTGATTCCATCTAAATCTATATCCGAGCTGCCAGCTATCCCCATAACACCAAGAGTAGAACAAAGGTCCAAATCCCAGGATTACTTAAAACACAGGTTCCTCTGACATAGAGGTTCCACATGATTCCCAAGACAGTGCCATATTCTCAGGACGGAAATACCACCCACTATGAATTATGTGCATCTGGACCCGTCAAGAGCCTCGTGTAGAATTTTAACCAGTACAAAGGATAATAATACTTTCAGAATTTGAAATTACATGTGAGAAACGGTTTCAAATTTAAACAAATTTAAAATGATTTGGTGGGTTAGAAAAGCTAATGTGATAGCTCTGTGCCTAATTTGGAAACCGGAAGTAGCTTGGGTCCTCGGAGTATTTTATTTCACGTGCTTTAGTAGTGAGGGCTGAGAGCAACACTTTACTCTTAACATTTAGCTGAAAAATTTTAGAGCTTTACTTGGCAGGGGGGTGTCTGACTTAAGGCTTAATTCCCCATGGGTGTGTTAAAACTGATCACAAGGACCAGAGACACGGTAAAAAGAGCACAGGCTTTGAACCCACTCAGACTGGGGGGTGAATCCCAATTCCATCACATGCTACCCAGGGGCTTAGATGTATCACTTAGCCACTATGACCCTCAGCTTCTTCATCGGTAAAGAGGGCACATTTTATACCTGCTTTATAAGGTTGGTCTAGGATTGGAGGTAATGTAGGTAGAATGCCCAGTACATAGTGTATTCAATAAAGGATAGTTTTTATTGTTAATTAGATGCACAGGGGGTTGATATATCATGAAAAAGGCTGAATATTGTGTAATGCAACCAGTCCTCCCAAGAGAGTTCTTTGCTCTTAACAGACTGTTAGCCTTTGTTGCATCAACTAGTGGAACTCAGAGCTAAACTGAATATTCAGTCTGAGTAGTTTCGATTAAGACATTATGATACAACTCTTCTTTTGCCTTTTCATTTACTATTTTGTTTTTTGGTTTTGGAGGGCGTGTTTTGTTTTGTTTTTTGTTTTGAATATATTCAACCATGGAAAATTTGCAAGTACAATATAAAAATAAATACAGAGTCTTCTCTGGGCCATTTGAGAATAACATGATTCCCCATCACTTCCAAATGCTTTATTATGAAATGTGCACAAAGACATTCTCCTATATAACCTTAATAAAACTATCCAAATCAAAAAATTATATTGATACATTATCATAATCAAATCCACACATTCCACTCAAGTTTCACCAATTGTTGGTGAATGTCTTCAGTAATGAAAGATGCCCAAAATTATACATTGCATTAGTTGTTACCTATCTTTGATCTCCTTGAGTCTCAAGCATTTCCTCATTTGTTTTTGATTTGCAGAACTCTGGCAATTTTGAATAATACAGGTCAGTTTCTAGAATGTCTTCCAGTTTGGGTTTGTCTGATATGTTTTTACCAGATAGAGATGGGTTTTCTTTTGTTTGATTAGCTTAATTTTGGCATGTTACAGAAGGAATGCTATAATTTTTCTTTATTCATCTTACCAAGTGGTATATGATTTTGAATTGTTCAATTACTGCTGATATTATGTTTGATTATTTGATTAGGTAGAGTTGGCCAAGTTTCTCCAATGTAAATTTCCTTCTTTCATCTTTGATTTACTAAATATGTAAGGAGATATATGCAGAGATGAGATAAAGATTCCATTTCTTGTCAAACCTTTACCTACTGCTGGTACTACCCATTGATGTTTGACAAACAGTGATTTTCTAGTTTAATCACTCCTTTTGTATGTAGTAGTTAGCAATTCTAATTCGATCATTTCTTCTACTTATATCAGTATGGGCAAGCACTCCCTTTTCACCATTTATTCCTTTATATATTTATAAGCATATTTGTTGCTTTGAGGCTTAAAATATCTCAGATTTGGCCAATGAGAGCCCCTATAAGCTGAAATCTGTGTCCTTTCCCATATCTTCATTATTCCTGGAGCACTTCCTTAGCTTCTAGCACAAGAAGATATTCCCAGGTTATCTTTGACTTGCTCAACCTCAACCATAAAAGCCTGCTATTTTCCCAAAGATCTGTGTTCCTTTTAGTGGAAAAATTATATTTAATTATCCAAGATCTGAGACCAAAATGTGCTCCTTGATGTTAGGGCATCATTGCTCCCAGAACCATATACTTATAGTAGGTTCAATACAACATCAAAAATTGTAGTTTTCTCTTTCTGTATATTGAACACCATTTCCTAGTAATGAGAAACTAGTTTCTGTTATCCTTATTATACTAACCACTATAACCAATATGTTATCCTTATTATTTTTATTACTCTAATCTCTCCTGTACCTCAACTTCTCCTTACCCAGACTCCAACACCTCACTCCGGGCCACAGCCATTATCCACTCACAAGGACATCCTTTGTCAATCCACACAGGCTCTAACAACTCATGCCAGGCTGTTTCTGCCACCACCTTCCCACCTCCCAAACCCCTCATGGACACCTACTTTGATCAGCCCCACATGATAGCTTTTGGGCTGAATTATTCATCCCAAAGGGAATGAGAAGGAGATAGGAAGGCAGGCAGATAGAAAGAAAAAAAAATCTCCTTGCCCTTTTACTTGGATTTTATTGTGGGCTTTATTCTTGTTTTAATTCAACATATGTGAATCGCTCATAAACTGCCTTATATCCTATTTGAAGGGTATAAACAATATAAAATGATGCAAACAAAAGTTTCAGTTGGAAGAATTCCAGAACAGTTCTGAACAGTATGAAAGTAGAGTCTTAATCAGATCTGCATTTTAAGACCTCTTAGAACATGAAAGTCTATTTTCAGTAACATGCTATATTCCACAAAAGCCAAGGCAGATAAAAGGAATGGCCCCAGGAACGATAGTGGCACTTTTGATTCCACACACCTTCTTGCTCACATGGATAGTGTATACTACTTATGTGATCTTAAGCATTTTGCTTAATGTTTCTATGAGCTGATTTCATCATCCATGAAAGGGAAAGGGTTGCTCCTTGCCAACCTCACAGGAATGGCATTTTGATTTTTATAAAGCACAGACTAATTTGAATTTCTCATCAGTAGTCAGTATATTCCAAACCTGAGATCTGGAGAAAACACACCATCATAAATCCATAGAGAGGAGATCTTTGTCAATTTAGGACTGAGGGAAGAAATAATTTCTTAGTCTTTATTGCATGATGGTGAAGCCCTATGCAACCTGCTCCTACCATCTTGAAGGGAAGGTGTTCAGGCCTTGGGTGGGCATGGAACTAGGCAGCCAATGGTCTCCAGTAGGAGACAGAATGTCATGGTTCAAGGAAGCAGGTGGACAGGGCCCGGGACACACCTACCCTGGTCCTGTCTACCAGATGTAGATAGCAAAGGGAAGCATCAGCAGTCCTGCCTCTGCCTCTCTGGTCTACAACTTAAGACATACTCAGGAGTAATTAATTCTAAGCTTAGCTTTATCATGGCATATTATGGGGTCAAAAGAAATAACATACAGAAAAATCTCATTTATGTTAGGCTTTTAATAAATATTTGTAGTCTAAAAATGTTTTTATCTGATGCTTTAAAAAATGTAGAAGGATGTTTATTGAAGCATTATGTATGGTGCAAAAATCAAAAACAAAAAGTAAAAAGACCCACAAAATCAGAAAAAGTGAAAGCCCATCAAGTGGATGATTGGACAAGTTCCCGTTTCACACCACTGATCTCAGACAAATAAGAAAACATATCACAACAAATTGAAGGAACAGGTATACACATTTAGTTATCTTCTACTTAGCCAGACATTAAAGAGATTTGCAAAAAATGTAAAGCAATGTCACTCTTTATGTCAACTTTTGTTCTAAAAAATATCAGTAGTTTTCATTAAATGTATTATTTTAACATGTATGTGTTTATTATTGTTATTTTTAATGAATTAATACATAAATACTTTATGACAGTTCTCATCAAATAAGGTTTATAAGAAACTACAAAATATTTTCTTTTTTTTTTTAATTTTTTAATGTTTTATTTGTTTTTGCGAGAGAGAAAGAGAGACAGCATGAGCAGGGGAGGGGCAGAGAGAGAGGGAGACACAGAATCCAAAGAAAGGCTCCAGGCTCTGAGCTAGCTGTCAGCACAGAGCCCGACGCAGGGCTCAAACCCACGAACAGTGATATCATGACCTGAGCCCAAGGCAGATGCTTAACTGACTGAGCCACCCAGGCACCCCCAAAATATTTTCTTGTTCAGATATAATTGACATACTAGATTCAGATGTAAGGAAACTACAGATTTAACTTAAAAATAAGAAAAACTAAGCCCAATAGAAAAATTAGGTAAAGACTTGAATGAACAAAGACTTTACAAAAAGAATACAAATTACCACTAATTACATTAAAAGATTTCTTAACCTAAGCATTGAAGTAACATAAAACCAATTATTTTTGCCAATCGCTATGAAGGTTTCTAGTTACTAAAAAATTATTCTCTGGGGTGCCTGGGTGGCTCAGTTGGTTAAGTGTTCGACTTCGGCTCTGGTCATGATCTCACTATTCTTGAGTTTGAGCCCCACGTAGGGCTCTGTGCTGACAGCTTAGAGCCTGGAGCTTCAGATTCTGTGTCTCCCTCTCTTTCTGCCCCTCCCCCGCTCACACTGTCTGTCTGTCTGTCTCTCTCTCTCTCAAAAATAAATAAACATTAAAAAAAATTTTTTTAATTATTCTACAACGAAACTAAACCTAATTTGGATCTAGAGATAAATAGAAGGGATTTTCTGAGTTATTTACACCAGAGGGTTATATTGGTTGCATTGCCATTGAATGATAGAGCTGGATTGAAACCCACAATTAAAATAAAATAGTCAGTTACCAGATGAGTAGGTGTCCTGATGATCATAAGAATACATTACTTACACTCATCCATGGAAAATTGCTTAGAATACTTGGTCAGTCCACCTTTAAGATTGTGGGGCACTTGAGGGGTGCCTAGGTGGCTCAGTCAGCTGCACATTGGACTTCAGCTCAGGTCATGATCTCACAGCTCATGAGTTCCAGCCCCGAGTCAGGCTCTGTGCTGACAGCTCAGAGCCTGGCACCTGCTTCTAATTCTGTGTCCCCTTCTCTCTCTGCCCCTCCCCCTCGCAGACTCTGTCTCTCTCTCCATCAAAAATAAACAAACATTTAAAAATTTACAAAAAAAAAAAAGATTGTGGGGCACTTGGGTGGCTCAGTCAGTTAAGAGTCCAACTCTTGATTTCCACTCAGGTCATGATCTCATGGTTCATGGGATCAAGTCTCGTGTCACGCTCTGCGCTGACAGCACAGAGCCTGTTTGGGATTCTCTCTCCCTCCCTCTCTTTCTGCTTTCTGCCCTCCCCCTGCTAATCAATTCTCAATCTCTCTCTCTCTCTCTCTCTCTCTCTCAAAATAAATAAATAACCATTTTAAAAAAACAGATTGCTGTAAATATTGAAGAAAGACTTACATATAAAAGTGGTTTGGTAACTACATAAGTGTGAGAAATGATCATTTGTTTCAGAATTGCTCTTAGCCAAAGAATCTGAGGTATTGAGTGAGTATTTTGGGCTTTGGTGCATTTCAGATAAGCCAAGGCAGAGGAAAAGAGAAGCACCCAGGTTCCTGACTACCCAGAAAGTCCATGAGGCTAGTGAGAAAGAAATGATTGTCTAATCAAAGGCTGCCCAGGGATATTCATAGCTATTCAACAGTGTATATTGCGCACCGTCAGAGAAACATAACAGTGCAATATTAAATTCAGAGTGCAAAGTTATAGGGAAGAAGGAATTTCAAGCAGAAAATAAATGATAACCACTTTGGGACATCTTTGACCATAACTTTGGAAGACAGAGGGTTAAAATGCCTTCGGATGTCGCTTGTGCCCATATATCCTGGCTGCCTAATTCATGGCTTTGAGAACCACAACTTGCAAATTTCTAGGTACCTGGGGACATTCTCTGCCATTAATTTGGGAGCAGCACTCCCTTTGCAATAAGTAAGAAATCTAGGGGAAAAATTAATGGCAGGGTATGGCCTTTACTCAGTTGAGCATAGACAATAGTGGCTTGTGGAGTAAGGAGGAGACAATTAATTGCAGCATTGGTGTCTGCCAAATTCCCAGGTCTAGCCACAGAAATATTTGTTCACTAGAGAAAGAAAAAGACAGCAGAGGGAAAAGCACCTATGACTAATTTCTAACTAAGTGTGTTCAGTTAGCTGTGGATGAAAATGCCTTTGTAATTGAGTATTTGTATATCCAGACACCTCAAAGAGTGAAGGGTAACGCTGTCCCAAATAAAGGATTTAACACGATTCTGAAGATTTTTGCTTTTTCCTTCGAGAAACTCTCACACCGCAGAGTATTCATGGGTTTAGTAATTGAAAGATATTGCACTACACTGCAAACAAAATTTCACTCTTCTAAAAAGATACATTTCAGGAATCCACTTAAAGATTTTTCCATTTGTTTATGCAATAAGAACTTCTATTGTGTGTGCCCGCTTTTATAAAGGAAAAATCAGCTAATCCAATCTCCTATAATTACTTCTTATCTCATACTGTATCATTGACTTTCCCTGGAAGCTACACCTAAGGTATGACTAAGTAAGAGATACTAGCTTGAGAGATCTGAATCAGGAAATACTAGGACAAATTGAGATGGACTCTCTTTTTGTGTCGCTGCCTCACTTCTATTCAAACAGGAAATAGGATGCCTCCAATTTCACTGATTACCAGTTTCAGTATCAACTTATCAAGACAATGATAGGCTCTTTACAAATGTTCCTCTAATGTTATTTTCCCAACAGAAGTAGAAGCTGACCTATAGTTCTTAGAGCTATTGTAAAAGAGCACATTGTATTTGCCTACTAACTCCTTCAGCCATGCTAGCTGGCTGCTTAATTTAATGTAATTGAGCCTTTGCCTGAAGAACTCTGATAGAATGTTTAAAACTGGGCTTTCCTGTGCTCTCTCAGAATTTGGATTCATTTACATTCAACTTATCTGATGCCTCATGTCAGTAAAGTTGATCCCAGGGCTGTCATTAAACTTCCTCAAGAAACTCAGGGCAAACACAGGTAGAAAGCAGAATGGATTGTCTGGTTATCTCTACAGGCAATTCTGTGCAATGGGCTATTCATGATCTTCAGGAAGAATGAAAAGTCACTGTCATGGCTAATTGAAAGACCAGAGGTTTTCAAAATGCCATTACTATTTTTATTGTTAAATCTGTTGGCTCTGTCTCAGATTCCTCAAAAAAGCTATATTCTCTCATCTAAAATTCCACAAGGGGCCATGTTGCAATGTCATACTGTGTGCTAAAAAGAGATGTGACAAAAAGAATATGGTTCTCAAAATGGTGGGCAAAGATACATGTTGGGTGGGGAAAACACTGGGTTTGCAATCAGGTAGTTTGGATTTAAGTCCAGATCATGTTACTTTATTAGCCCCTGTCTACGTGAAAGTGTTTTGCAAATAGTTAAGTAATACACAAATAGTATGTCACTATCATTATGGTTTGGGCGATGCTATCAAAAATTAGAAAATACGGGGGTGCCTGGGTGGCTCAGTCGGTTAAGCGTCTGACTTCAGCTCAGGTCATGATCTCACGGTTCATGGGTTTGAGTCCCTCATCAGGCTCTGTGCTGACAGCTAGCTCAGAGCCTGGAGGCTGTCTTCAGATTCTGTGTCTCCCTCTCTCTCTGACCCTCCCCTGCTCACACTGTCTCTCTCTCTCTCTCTCTCAAAAATAAATAAAAGCATTAAAAAAATAAAAATTAGAAAATTCGGCCATGAAGTCACAAAACGACAAGACTACAATATTCTTTATTGATTGCCTTGTTTTAATCTGTCTCATTTTATAATCCCATTTAACAATCCTTTATTATCCTTTCCTGATTTCGACTCTCCACTAGGGGAGTGTTCAGTTAAGATCCAGGACAAGGAAGCATTTCCCCCAGGTTTTAGAGCTAGGGGCTTCAGACCTGGGAATAAAATCAATAGAATCCTCATCTCCTAAACTCCTGCTCAGGCCGCTTTGCTTTCACCGCCTTTGTATTAAGGCTTTTTCACCTGCCTAAATTAACAGGAATTAGATTTAGCTTCCCTTAACACTTGAAATATACCAAGCACTTCTCCTCAGACAATGCCACTTTGCGACTCAATTAATCTGACCTAATTGAAAGGACTCTGGACACTGGAAATACCTGGTTCCTCATTAGAGTCGCTGACCTGTCTTCTGTCCCTGTCCAGCCCTTGTTTTCTTCTGCTCTTTTGGATCCCAAAGATGTCAAAGCCCTGGACCCTCCCCACTCATACATACACACCACCTTGCG
The DNA here is from genome assembly GCA_028646485.1 of Cryptoprocta ferox. Classification (NCBI taxonomy): domain Eukaryota; kingdom Metazoa; phylum Chordata; class Mammalia; order Carnivora; family Eupleridae; genus Cryptoprocta; species Cryptoprocta ferox. Next base: position 60,093,497 of record CM053577.1, on the reverse strand, counting down.
TGAAACTTTCCAGAACTTTTGGAACACTTTGTATTCCTCCTTACTTTTGCATAAATCTCCCAATTCCTGGAAAGCCTTTCTCTCTCTTCCCTATGTGGCAAATTATTCTTCTTTAAGCAATTAGATCCACTGTCAACTCTTCTGTGATGCTCTCCCAGACTTACCCATACAGGTTCCCTGCTAGGAGCACTTTGTTAATAATGTTATTATAGCATTCAGGATGGTGTATCATAATTATGTTTTGCCATGTCTGTCTTGTTCATTCATGTATTGATTCAAGAAACATTTATTGATTTCCCATCCTGTGCCAATCACTGAATTGGCAAGCTAGAAAACTGAAAGCAAGCTGTGTGAGTTAAATAGATATTAGCGTTAACATGGATATTCGCACATATATACTGAACCCTCAGAAGTAGACAATTATCAACCCTATAGGAGAGAAATTCTAAGATATTTACCCTTTGGAGCTCCAGATCTGTGTATCTGGCTACCACCCAGGCATCTTCATTTGAAAATCCCATAAGAATATTGAACTTAATCATGTCTAGAACTAAATTCTATCATTAATATTCCCTTTTTCCTCTCTCCCCCACCTTGTTTCTTCTTTGTTTTCTACTTCAGCTAATGATACCACCATATGCCGAGTTTCTCTGACAGAAACTGTTGTCATCCTAGATTCCACCCCCTCCCTTATTCCCACATCCAACTGGTCATGATAACTGTGTCATCTGAGCAGTTCTATGTGCCATGTACTGTGACTTGCATTAAGGTGCTCACCCTTTCTTCATGGATTATTCTACCATGTCTCCTTTAACCTTACCTTGTTCCTCTTCAACCTAATTTGCAAATGGGGAAAGAGGAGGACTTTTTGAAGATGCAGATCAAGTTACTTGGCTGCTAAAACTCTTTCAGTGTCTACTCATCACCTTCAAAATAAATTCTAATTTCTAGCATAGTATTCCAAGCCCTCATTATTTGCCTCCTCCAACCTCGTCCTTTGACTATCAATTCAACACATGCTTTTCATCTTCCAGCCATCTTGAATTACTTTGATTCTCTGTAACAAATCACAGTGTCTCTTGACAGACCTTGATTTTATTTTATTTTTTTAATGTTTTTCTTTATTTTGAGAGAAAGAGAGAGCCAGTGGGGAAGAGGCAGAGAGAGAAGGAGAGAGAATCCGAAGCGGGCTCTGCAGTGACTGCACAGAGCACAATGTGGGGCTGGAACTCACATACTGAACTATGAGATCATGACCTAAGCTGAAGTAAGATGCTTAACTGACTGAGCCACCCAGGTGCCCCAGAAATTCAAATTCACTTCAATTCAATTCAAACTTTCAACCTTCTCTTAGGTACCCCTCATTGAACTTCTTTAGAATCCTGCCTTTTTATCTATGATAATATTTATCACCAATTATTATAATTGCTCATTTAATTTTCTGTATCCATGCTTGCTTACTCTTCCTTCTTCTTTGACTTTCTCTAGGCCAACTGCATGGTTGGTGCTCACTAAATATGCACTGAATCAATGAATGAAAGAATGAATGTTATATGAATCGAAAATGTGACATAATTAAAGTTTTCAACCAGTTAAAACGTTCTCATTTAATAAGTTAATAGTTGCATTTGTACTGATGCTTGCATTATATAATAGATTTAATTTCAGAAGTAAATAGAAACTTTCCTAATTGCCCCATGAGGTAAAAGTAGAATGTGAAACATAGATAATAAAATAAAATAAAATAAAATAAAATAAAATAAAATAAAATAAAATAAAATAAAAGAGTGGCATTAGGCTGTATCAAATATGAAGTGAAACAAAACTCTTTGTTGGTTCTGGTCTCATAAAGAACAACTTTGTGGTGAGTAAATTCTATATAAGAGATCAGCAAACTTTTCTGTAAAGGGTCACATATGGTCTCTGTCACATACTTTTCTTTGTTTTTCTTTTCATATATAATCTTTTAAAATATAAAATAAGGGCACTTGGGTGGCTCAGTCAGTTAAGCATCCAACTTCAGCTCAGGTCATAATCTCAGGATTCATGAGTTCGAGACCTGCATGGGGCTCTGTGCTGACAGTTCAGAGCCTGGGGCCTGCTTTGGATTCTGTGTGTGTGTGTCTCTCTCTCTGCCCCTTCCCCACACACACTCTGTATTTCTTGCTTTCCCTCAAAAATAAATAAACATTAAAAAAATAAATGAAAAAAATGAAAAATAAAAATTTTTAAGTCAAAAACAGGCTCTGCCTGCCAGATTTGGCCTGTGGCTGCTATAGTTTGTAACTGTAGTCCATGTAATTATACATGAATGACTAGATCTCTATTAAGAAACAAACAAAATATCATTGTGAACAAAGTTCTCTGAAGATATGATTTTGGATGAACATACGTTAGACTCTCTAAATAACCACCAGCAATAAGTTCATCAACTCACTGATGTATTTAGTCAAAACAGAGCTGGGAAAAGTATATGAATCCACAAATTCTTAACTGTTTTCATGTTTCAATTGATAAACGTGTCTGGTGAGTTTAATAGGGACTTTAACAGCTATCAGAATCAGATCTATCTGTTGAGGTACAAACTATCTTGGGATGCCCAAGAATTCCTTAGTAAACTAATCCCCAACTCTACCTTTAAGTGTTATCCTTTATGTCAATCTGACCTTCCATGAATCATAAGTTTTCATACCTGGCTCTCACCTTTGACACTCTACTAATAACCTGTGTTCTTCTTAATCTCAAAATGTCTTATACTTGACTGTAAGCATTTTGAATGCACTACTTTTAGAAGACTCTAAATTCCAAGAAGTAGCCATGATGTTCCTGTCAGGAATAAGGAAGGACCCTTGAGGATACTAGGCATGTAACCTTTAGAGTTCAGCTGGTCTCCACAAAGGCATTTCTCAGAATATCTGGAAGCATATGTGATCCAAAGAGAAAATGTAGGTCACAGGTAGGGAGGAAAGATAAGGGTCCATAGACACAAGAAGATTAATTGTGAGCTTTAGGAAGAATTCTTAAGTCCATAGTGAGGGAATGAGCTAGAAATTAAGGACTGAGAATTCTAGGAAGAGGTTGGAGAGGAGAATATCAAGCTGAAAAACTGACAGAGGACCAGACCAAGGCTGTTAACAACTTGAGCATGTCATCAGGACTTGCTTCCTATTGGAGTGTGGATAGAGGAACTATTTTGATGTACAGGACTAGACAAGATAATCACAGGTCTCCCCCAGCAAGTCTCTGTAGAGGGAATCTGGAAATACAAGCCACAAAGATGGTTCTCCTGGGAAGAACAAGCTTCTCCTTCTCAGCCATTATTTAAGACACCACATCTTTAATTCACTCACTGTATAATAATAATAATAATAATAATAAATTTAAAAGTGGTTTTATTCTCCATCACATTCTCACTGCCAAACCCCAAATGCAGTGATTGGCAAGGGAGAATATTTAAAAATAGAAACAATTATAGTCCAACATTCTAATCAATTCAGGACTCTTAACCCTACCAACTCCTGACAATAAGGTACCCATTCAGTAACTTTTATGACCATGGATGGCAAACTCACAACTTCCCAAGGTAAGGGAATATGTAGACAAACTGGAACAAGATATTTTGTTTTTTTAAATAAAATGTTAATTGTTAGAATCCCCTTTATGAGTTTCAGACTGTATCTGGTCAGCTCTATGACTCTCGGCAAATTACTTATGTCTCCTCTCATATAACACAAAGGAGTTCAGCCTGAGTAGTGCTTCCAAACTTTAATGAGTATATAAATCACTCTGAGATAGAGTCTGAGATTCTACATTTCTAATAACTCCCAAATGACACCGATATTGCTGGTCCATGGACCACATTTGGAATAACAAGTAACTGGATGATTCCTGGGAATTATTTTAGCTCAAAAATATAATCACTTTTTAAGCTTTGTGACATCAGAATATGCTCATTCTTCTCTCATGTGAAAGTTATAGTAATCACTCTGAATAGGCTGTAGACATCCCCAGTTCCTTCTACAAGTAAACATCAGGATTGTTATTCCTTGGACATAAGCTGAGCCATCTATTGGCGTTCTCACTTGCACCTTTGATGACTACTTTTCATCTAAATTCTTTAGCCTGGTGGCTCACTTAGGGAACTTGTTAAAACAATCTCTACTGTGCCTCTCGCTGACCCTACCCTCTCTGAGTTTCTGAAACAGTTGGTTTAGAGTGGAGCACAGATTTTGCATTTCAGGCAATTTGCCAAGTGGTACTAATACTACTAGTCAAGAGACCACACTTTTAGAATGCCTGTCTTAGTTTTCTTCACAGAAACTATTAGTAAATCAGATATTGATTTTTATGTATTGTCCAACTGATTTTTATCCTATGTAAAAAAAAATATTAATTTTAGCTCAATTATTATTAACTTTTTTATGTTTCAGCCTTGTTCATCTTGTTCTTATCTTTATAGAAAAGACAGACTTTGGGATAAAAATTGCTGGATGCAGAGTGCCTGGGTGGCTCAGTGGATTGAGCGTCCAACTCTTGATTTTGGCACAGGTCATGATCTCACGGTTCATGAGTTCAAGCCCCTTATCAAGCTTAATGCTGACAGCACGGAGCCTGATTGGGATTCTCTCTCTCCCTCTCTCTCTGCCCCTCCCCTGCTCTCTCTCTCTCTCTCTCTCCAAATAAATAAATAAACTTTTTACAAAATGCTGGATACAAGTTCTGGTTTTGATTTTACCAGCTCTGCAAATACAGACAAATTTGATAATCCCTGGGTCTCCTTTTCTTCATCTGAAAGGTGATGAGAATTCCCAGTGATCCCACAAAGGTATTTGAAGTGCTAGCATCAGACAGAGTAGTTTTATTTTTTTAATGTTATGTATATTTTAGCACAATTTTAAAAAAAATCACAGGTGGGTTGATGTGATAGGAGCATAGTGAGCAAAAGAAGGAGGGCAGAAATGTGCAAGAGAGGCAATGATGGCCCAATGGACTGGGGAAACCCTTCTGATTTCATCTAAGGCTGATGAGAAGCCACTAGGGATTTGGGAGCAGGGATGATGCAGTCTGATTTACAAACAGGATATGTTTTTGGATTCCAACTCTGCCATTTATTAGCTTTATAATATTGATATATTGTTTGATCTCTCTGCACCTGAGCTTCTTCATTTATAAAACGGAAATATTAATATCAGCTTTGTAAGTTGGTTCCAAGAATTAAAAGAAGCATTCTAGCTATGCATCTGACAAATAATATAGTCTTAATAAACTGACATCATTCAAACTGCTATTAACATAATAGATTTGAGGGCATTTTATAAGATATCAGTTCTATAGAGATGTGATGTTTTAACAAGAAGATACAATCAGAGATGGAATCCTGTGGCATTGCACTAAAGCTACTGGTTCAGGTCAATTCTCAATCCATTCTTTATTCACAAACAATCCTCTTGTCTACTCCATATTTTTTCATCTTTTCTCAAGCATATCATAAGAAATGTTGTCAAATGTCTTGATGAAATCAAGATTCTTTACATGTGTAGAATTCTACATGTAATTAGAATTACATGTGAATCAAAAATCCTGAAACCAAACCTGATTGTCAAAACCTAGTAAAATCTTGTGGAGATTTTAGCTTAGTGAAGTAATCTTTACATCATGTACCTACTACTTATTTTTCTAGGTGTTCAGAAACCTTTAGCTTAAAAATCTTTCATAGAATTTTGCCAAGACTGCCATAAAGCCTCAGTGATCTGGAGTTCTTATAATCAAACCTCTTCCTAATTTTAAACATCATAATTTCATTAACTCATCTAGAGTGTTCTGGCACCTCCCTATTTCCAATGTTTTCCTGAGATTTCCATTTGAAAGCTATCTGAGTTCTCTGGTTTCATTCCTCTTGGCCTGAAGAACTCATCAGATCTGTTGAATAATTTCCCACTTTCTCATTCCCATGACTGTGCTTCTTCCTAAACCACTCTGGCTCCACTTTCTTCACTTCAAAGTTTACTTTCCCTTGGAGCACCTGGGTGGCTCAGTTGGTTAAGCATCCAACTTCAACTCAAGTCATGATCTCACAGTTCATGAGTTTGAGCGCTGCATCAAGCTCTGCTCTGACAGTGTGGAGTCTGCTTGGGATTCTCTCTCTCCTCTGTCTGCCCCTTCTGCACTCTCTCTCTCTCTCTCTCTCTCTCTGTGTCAAAATAAATAAATAAATAAACTTAAAAGAAAACAGTTTAATTCCCCAAGAGAGAATAAAAAGGCAAAAGTCTCCTTCAGCAGCTTTACTTTTACTCTGTTATTTTTTAGGCTGGTACCACCACTCCCAAGTAGTAAACTATTTTCTTATTCTTTTTACTAAGTATATTAGAGTATTCTAGAAACTTTCTCCAAGAGGTTTTTCTCTAATAAGGCTGAGTTTTTGTGTGTTTGCCTTTGCATACATTCCCATCCCTACCTAATATCTCACATATTGTCTTCATGAGCTGTAAGGTGCTACTTTTTTTGCATAGTAATCAGGACCACTTGCCATTTACCATCAGACCACTTTCCCCAGGGACCTCTGTTATTCTCAGGGTTTTTTCTATCAGGGTCCCTATCCCTGAGGGCATATCTCTCTGCTCAACAGGTATTGAACTTCATTTTTCAAATCATGAAGGCACATGTCTGATCATTTCTCTCACCACTTTATAGACTTTAAGATAACAAGTCCATTTTATCCTACAGCCCTTTCCACTAAAGAAGCCTTCCTTATTGCTAAGAATTATATCCAGAGTAGTGGTTTCCTTTGTTGTTTCCTTCAATGTATGAGCAATAAAACAGTTTATAAGGCAAGCCAAGAATTTATCAGAAAATTTACATCTGGACAGAGATACAGCCAGTATAGTACCAGGTGCATTACAGGAATGTGATAAACATCTGTTGAATTAATGAGTGGATGGATGGGGGAAGAAGACTATACAAGCCGTGTGTTCTTCCTGAGTTTATCACTTGTGTGCAAATGGAACACCGTGATAGGTGAATCTGGAGGAACTTCAGCAATACAGTCTAACTTAGTAGAAATAAATTTCTCATACAGTAAGTTAGATCAAAATGTACTTTCTTCATTTGGCATTTCCAAAAAACTCCAAACAGAGCCCTGCCTCAGAATCATGGTCTTGAACTTTTACCAAGAAGTTGTTTGATAAATAAGATGCAGCTCTATTCCCCTTTCTCACCCCACAGCACCTACTCCTATTTACAAATACACTTTCCCTGATTTCATGGAAACTGCCAACCTCTCTCACTTCAGGAAGGGGGAGTCCCATTTCTCTTCTACCAAGTCTCGGCCTCATTATAGACAATTACCAGTATGATGTGAGGGTTGATGGGAACATAGTTTGAAAGCAATGGAAGAAGAGCTGATTGTGGTTAGAGGGCTGAATTCAAGGGTTCACAGTGCAGCAGCTCCTGGGAAAGTCAGGGCCAGAGAAGAGATGACAGAAGATGAATTAATAAGGAAGTGAAGAAACAGAGCCTAGTTTTCCAGCTTGTCCACACAGACCCAAGATGCCAGGACCACGTGAGAACTGAAGCGGATAAGGGTAAACCAGTCTCCACGGTCTTCAGTGAATGAAGAACTATGGCCAGGATGTTTGTAGATGTCATCAACTAGGAGACATTAGAGGCTACTCAGAGGGAAAGCACAAAACTTCAAAGACTTAGACAGTTTTTGCCCAGGTGTAAAGGTGTAATAACTTGAAAGCAACCCTGGGGAATGAGGACACAGATCTTACCTCCCAACTCAACAGCATGTGGGAATATGAGCAGCCTCAGCAGGAAAGGAAGCAGGGTCCTCCAGGAAGAGCCCGTTTGCGGTAGTGGACAGATGGCTAAAGGGCAGTGACAAGGGTGTCAGGCTGGTGAGGCAGGCTGGGATTACCAGGCACCAAAGTTTCCAACAGATTTAGTTGATCAAACCCTGATGTTTGGGAGGACTCAGGTCTCTGAAAGGAATCAGCTGTGGCCTGGATTAAGTGAGATCCACAGTAGATCCTAACTCACTTGGATAAACAGTTGGAGTAATTAGTGTTTTAAATCTCACCATATTCTGAAAAGAGCAGCAAAAGCCCTTGCTAGATGAGAAGTCTGTCTTAAAGAAATCTAGACAAGGACACAGAATTCAGAGGCCAAGTGACCTCAAATTATGTCACCAGTAAATAGCAGAGCAAAAGCTGAGACTCCAGCGCTTTTCCTCCTAAACCACATTGTCTCTTTCTCATAGTACCCTTTCTTCCTCCACCTTCTTCCACCTTCCCACACCCAGAGAAACAATTTTTATCCACACCTCTTCTTCCTTCTCCCCCTTCTCCTCTCCATTCAGAGGATGAGATTAGGCTTCTGAGGGTCTATTTCAATGTTTCTAGTATCATGTTACTCCTACTTCCCATCCCATTTCAGAAAGGAGTCAAAGTAATTATGAAAGCCCATATCCATTTATATGTTTGTCTATTTTAGAGATTTCATAGAAAACGTTCATTTCAGAAAAGTCCAAAGTAGAAAGTACATACTATTAGTTAGTTAACATTGCCATTGAACTGATGGGTTTTTTTTCCTGATTTTACTCACTGTTTTGTTATTATTATTATTATTATTATTATTACTGAACTCTGGGAAGAAAGAAAGACTTGAATAAATGCACAGAGGTGGAGAGAAAGCGCCTTGAAAGGAGAGCTCACCAGGCTGTCAGAAGGCAGTTCTCCCAAATCTCCCTGTCTGACTCTTGCCTTCTGATGGAGTCCCCAGGCCCATGCCTGTCCCTGTGTGGGCAAAAAGACAGAGTATGTCTGGGGAGGGTAAGGTGGGGTCCCTTTTGAGGGTTCCCTCTCAACATGTAGGTCACATGCAAGAGTAAGAAGATCAAAACAAAGAATGCAGGTGAGTAATAGGTAGGTATATCCCCTTCCCCTGCCACATGTAACAGGGAACTGTACCAGCAAAAGGTGTATTTCATAAAAGGTGTATTCCATAATGTGATTTGTTTTTTAATACCAACATTCTTTAAAAGGAATTTAAGAAACTTTTTTTTGCTTTTTAAAATATTTTATGTTTATTTTTATTTTTTGAGAGAGAGTGAGAGAGACAGAGCATGAGTGGGGGAGGGGCAGAGAGGGAGGGAGACAAAATCTGAAACAGGTTCAGTGCTCTGAGCTGTCAGCACAGAGCCCAACATGGGGCTCAAACTCACAGACCACAAGACCATGACCTGAGCTGAAGTCAGATGCTTAACTGATTGAGCCACCCAGGCGCCCCATTTTTTTTGCTGTTTAAATAACAAAAAATAAGACTACACATCAGAACACAAATTATAAGAGCTGGCACCTATGTACAAACATAAAATAACCATATACAGAAGGCATGATTTCTCTCTTCTCAGAAGTGAAAAGGTATGGCTACTTAACTCTCATGCAAAAATTCCATATTAAAATAGTAAGGAAAAGAGCTATATATGGGTTTTACTACCATGGATGTTCAAAAGCAATTTTCTATTTTTCATAACTTCATTTTTAATACATAGATTTCCCCCAAATTACCCAGGAGAGCTTTCCTTACTGCGCATTAGGCACATACAAAGTTTAAATGCAAAGTTCACATATTTTGAGTCAAGAGTTAGTTGGGGGGCAGGAAGGGGAGGAGGAGGAGGTTTTGGAATTGCTTTTGTAGCAGAAAAATGTGCATTTTTAAAAATTTCACTTGACCATGTTCTCTCTTCACCTGCCCGCCCATAGTCTCACACTAAAATTGAGTTCGAACCAATTATAGCAGTCTCAACACGATTCTAAGCAAAGGAAAGGTGATCTTTTAAAGGAAGCTGAAAGAAAATCAGGCCCATTCTACACTGTGAGTTTGAAAAATTCAGGCATTCCTGAATTCTCACCCTCCTGTCAATCTCTAAGTGTTAATCCTTCATTTAATGGAAGGAAAGGTACTGCTTTTTTTTTTTTTTAAGTGTTCTGCTACTTCTTCTTTCCCTTGCTTTCCATTCTCTAAGTCTACTCTGCAACTCAGCAAGAGAAGAATATTTCTTCCAGAAACCACAGTATCATACACAGTAGAGAAGTAGACCAAGAGAAAGTACACAGTCACCCATTAGGTCAGAAGCTACACACATACACGCTCACATGCACGCACATGCAAAAGACTCTGATATACTCTGTTTTAGTCCGCTCAGGCTGCTATAACAAAATAGCATAGGCTGGATGGTTTAAACAACAGATATTTATTTCTCACAGTTGTACCAGCTGGGAAGCCCAAAATCAGGGTGTTAGCATGGTTGGGTTCTGGCAAGAGCTCTCTTCCTAGCTTGCAGTATCTTCATATGGTAGAGAGTGAGAGCGGAGGAGGAGGAGGAAGATGAGAGAGAGAAAGAATTCTAGTCTCTTCCTCTTCTTTTTTTTAAGTGTATTGATCTATTTTGAAAGGGGGAGAGAGAACACATGCAAGCACTCATGTGTGCGTGCAAGGGAGGGGCAGAGAGAGAAACAGACCCCCAAGCAGAGCTCATGCTGTAAGCACAGAGCCTGACATGAAGCTCCATCTCATGAACTGTAAAATCATGATCTGAGTTAAAATCAAGAGTTGGGGATGCTTGACCAGCAGAGCCACCCAGGTGCCCTGTCTCTTCCTCTTCTAATAGATAGGAAATTAATCTCATCATGGGGACTTCACCCCCATGATCTCATCTAAACCTAATTAAATAATTCTGCTACTTCTCCTTTCCCTTGCTTCCCATTCTCCAATTCTACTCTGCAACTCAGCAAGAGAAGAGCATTTCTTCCAGAAATCACAGTAACGTACACAGTAGAGAAGTAGACCAAGAGAGAGTACACAGTCACCCATTAGGCCAGAAGCTACACACATACACACTCACATGTACACACATGCAAAAGACATTCTGTTAGGAGTTAGCGGTTCAACATACAAATGTTGTGGGAACATAAACATTCAATCCATAACAGTCGTCATAATATAGGAAAAAGATCCCAGTGTTTCTGACATTTAAAGCTAAAATGAATTATCTGAGTAACCTAATCTTTGCTAAAGGGGATCCTATTCATTTTGCTAGGAAATCATCCAATACTCAAATGAACAGCCTAGCCTAGAGCAGTGCCAGTTAGTAAATTTAGCAAGTTTGCCAAAGAATTGCCCAGCACATCAGCTGCTGTCAATAGTAGCCCGAGGTGCCACCACACACAAGCTGATGTACCCTTGTCCCAGAAGTCATTAGACTGAGAGATGAGCATTGCTTAATACATTCTAATTTAGATTATATTTTTGAAAATTCACAACAAATATTGAAAAAGAAAGAAATGCAAAAGGTAGAGGTTTTTTTCTAAGTTGTTTATGAATACTTGGTGATAAGTGTGGATATTCCTGATATCTTTTCATAACTTGCATTTCCAAAATGTGCCACTGAGCTACAAAGGGGGAATGGCGTGTGCTGCGTATGCTGCCTTTCTGCTCTCTAGAAGCCAGAGCAATGAGTGCACAGTGGGTTGGGGATGAGGGGAGGGAGGCAAACTCCAGATCATATTGGCAACGTTTGTTCTAACTCTGGGTGCTTTATATGGTATATCCTGCTTACCTTTTGAGATTTAGATGACTGTTAGAAGCATTAAATATTAAAATGAGCTTTTTAAATGCATGTGAGACAGAGACAGCAACCCTTTATGTTTTATGTAGGATGTATATGACACATTCAGATTATCTATTATAATGTCTATACATACAATTTGGTTATAAAAGTATGCAATAGAGCCAGTTTTGGGATGATTGCTCATGTGGAGTCTTCTTCTCTTCTCCATGGGGATGAGAGTAAGAAAGAGGGGGAAACAAGCTTTCTCAGCCCTCACAGGAAGGATCCCCTCTGTGTTCTTAAAGAAAGATGGTTTCTCCTTTGGCCTTGACCCAGGTTCTGCTAGACCACAGCTCTGCAGAACTTCTTTCTATTTTCCCTGTGTTCCGTAGCTTCTGGTGGCTGGGGTTGGGACAGTACAAAGTCAAGGCATTTTTAGGAAGGGATGATTCCTCATCATAGGTGGTAGCAGAAAGACAGATGAAGAGATGAAGAAAGGACTTTCTCTCTTTTTTCAATAAATGAAGACAAGGTATGGTAAGCTAAGGAAGGGGAGTAGGAGCAAGAGGATTTTTAGCATGTAACACAGACTTGTAAGAATAATTCACTGAGTATCTTTAAAATACATGTGAGCAACTATATTTCTAAGCACTCTGCAAGATAGCTGCTATTTCCCTCATTTTACAAAATAAAAAAGCTTAGGATAAGGCAGGTCTGATATAATCAGGGTCAGATTTGGAATTTGGGTCTGTATCCAAAGTCCCCACTCACTCCCCTCTACGTTGCTTCAAATTCTGCTCAAAATAGAAGGGTGGGCAGGAGGACACAGATAAGCTTTCCAAGTTAATTTGGTCACATTCTTTGTGGGTGACACTTAGGATATGATTCTGATCTGAAACTTAAGAGGAAATCACTGAAGATATTAAAGGAGAATGGTGATGCAAGCAAATTCAAGACCCAAGAAGAGAACCCAGTGGCAATTCTTGAGAGGCTAATGGAAACACTATCAAAGCTGGAATCCCAGGAGGATGAATCAACGCAGATCAGGTAGCAAGGGTGCAAGGACTGCCTGGGCTTGAAATGTCTGAAAGACAACATGGCCTGACTGGGGTTGGGCTGGGCAAATGATCAAGCTAAAGTGACATTTCAAATATTATACCAAGGATTTAGGAAAATTAATACTATGGATGCATTTTCTGTTGTTTAAAAAATGTGATTACACACATGATGATTTCCCAAAGAAAAATGAGCAAATCTGCCTAATCTGCATTTAAAACTGGAAATATATTTATATACTTGTATCCTAAAAAATTGTAGTCACATCTATAAGCCCATTGCTATAGCCTGTCAAGATCTTTTCTTTTGGATTTAGTAATTTATAATATATAATCTTATCCAAGAAAACATAAAAGTTATCAATGTATCAGCCAAGGCATAAACCTAAATTAGGGGTCAAAAATGCAAATGCCTTCACGAACAAGGGAATAGCCTAAAACCTAACTGGGTAAAGTAGACTGAGTGCTGATACTAGGGAGTAGTGGGGACTGTAGCAAACTAGGGAGTAGAGAAGAGACAGGAACTACTCAGCTTAAGTCAACAGCTGCTCAGTGGAGAGGATGACCTAAATTGCTCACCTTTCCAATTTTGGAAATTGAATGAAAAGCCCAAAATTTACATTTTTATGTGGAGTTTTCTGATTTTAAGTACTGTATGAACCAAATGAAATATGTCTGACCTAAAGAAAAAGACGGCAATGACCTTGTCTTAGAAACAGACTGTGACTGAGGAACAAGGTATGTAAGGGTATTTTGGAGCAAAAGGTGACGTGCTGAGGTTAGAGCTATGGAAAGACAACCTAGGAAATGACAATGGGCTTGTCACAAGTGTCAGCACATCATTATCAACCTTGAATTTTAAAGAAAACAGAATCAAAATTGCAGAAGATGTACATTTGTTCTTGCTAGAATTGTGTTATAGTTAGAATATGAAGGGTTTCAGAATGAGCCTCCTCAAAACGTGTTGCTTTGGCATGTAGGTTATTTTGAACTGAAGACAATCAAGGCCCAAAAGACTCAGGAAGAGCTTTTGACTTCCTTTAACTGCCTCTAAGAATTTAAATAGAGGGGTTGGTCCAGGAAGAGAGCTATCACCAGAGATAACTACAAAGAACATGAGCTAGGTATGGTAAGCCAGGGGGAGCACCACAGGGTTTTTGTTCAAATTCCTCTCCCTGTCCTATTGTATCTGCATGGCATGATATTTTTTTTTTTTTACCAAATATGTATTCTTCCCATCTTGCTGTGAATTGTCTTTCTTCCCTTAGAAACCCCAGTCCCCTATCCTCATCACCTTAGCTCAGGATGGTATATATAAGCCTCACTTACCTGACTTTGAGCCTCTCATGGCTTTACGGGGCTCCCTCATGTACAGAATTAAATTTGTTTTTCTCCTATTAATCTGTCTTATGTCATTTTAATTAATAGAGCAGCCAAAAGAATCTAGAAGGGTAGAGAAAAAATTTTCCTCCCCTACAGGTGGCAAGCCTTGAAAACTTCACATTCTGAAATGAAATCAAATGAGAGAAATGACTCCATGCCAGGAAATGAAAAGATCCATTTGGTCTATGGGTCTTTTGAGAAATATCTCTGCAAACACTGTGTCTGTCATAAAAGGGCTGTGTAATTAACATATGCAAAACACCACCACCATCCTGCTGGAAGCTAACTTCCCTCCCTGGAAATCCAGCCTCTATTTATTTACAACAAAATAAAGTGGACCCTTCTGGAAAGAAACACGGCTCCGTGGCGGCCCCGAACACTGTCGCAGTGATGCTTTAAATCTTTTATATCTCCCATACCTCCAGGGGCTGGTGCTGGATGGTATTGAGCCAGGGCCCATAAATAATTTATGCTAAGTAGCAATTTAGTTGTTTGGCTTGAGGTAAAGAAATCCAAGAAATTCATAAATAAAGTTCCCATTTTTGCTTGTGTTCCAAAGTTAATTTATGTTACTCTGCAATTAACTAACATAAAGGTGAAAAAATATGACAGGCCTAAGGTACAAACTCATACTCATAAATCTACTCTATCTTAACTAGTGGTGTTTTGGTAATAGTTACCTAGTCCTCTTCATCTTGTGCTACTGAACAGAAACTTTTCCTTGATCTGATTCCCTGCCAACCATGTCGATCTATAAAAGTGTTACAATTATTCTGAATGGACCCCTGGGTGAGCAGAGGAAGAAAGGGAGATGGGATTTGGGACAGCTAAAAATGGAACTTCTGACACATCTGGAGTACTTTATATCATTAGGAAAAAAGTGGAAGCAAATATGACAAATGCAAATAGTTGTTTGCTGAAAGGGAAGAGTTAGAGAATTTGAGCATGGGCCGCAGAATCACCAGCCACTGCTGCCCTCGCAGAGGTGGGGGGGGGCGGGGCACGAGGAGCAGAGAGCAGGACAATTCAAAGATTCAGGAGGATGTAAAGGGCAAAAAGCAATTATGCAGACATGAGTGACATGGCCCCCAGTCAGGCACAGAGTCTAGGAAGGGCCTGGATTCCCACAGTAAAACATCAGCTGGCATCTTGAGCATATGTCTCTGCTTTCAGTCAACAATGCTGAATACCTTACTTTCAGGTTCTTGCTGGCAACTTCAGGCTGCAATTCTCTGCTATGTGTTTGCTCTCCAAATTCTGACTGAGACCGCTGATATTTGTGATGGCTTCTGTGATGTGTGACCTGTCCAACTCTGAAGATTTTCTAAACTCTATTCATTTAATAAGACTGGAGAAAACTACATACTTATATCCTATTTATTGTTCATTTATTAATTAATTGCCTACCATATGCCAGGAGGAAATGTGATAGACAATGTAAACTCTAAGATGAATGAACATAATACCTGTGCTTTATGGATTAAGGGGGGAGAGGAGAGAAGTAAATCAAGAGTTTTGATAAGTATGATAAGCGCCCCGATAAAGTATGCATAAGGTGACAGGGAGGCAGTGGGGAGCAGCACAAAGACAAATGTGGAAGTGGGGAAAAGAGGAGATTCCCAGAGGAGGGGAAGCTTGAGACAGCCTGAAAGGTTGAAGACTGAATTTTGCCAGATGTGTTCAAAAGCCTGGAATAGGAGGTAAGCATGACTCATTCAGAGACAAGAGTCTCATAGAATTGTACATAGAGTATGTCCAGTGAAGTGAGAGGGGATGAGGCTAGAGAGTATATTCTCAGAATATACAGGTAGCACATGCTGTAAACTTGATGTGTACAGCAGTGGAAGCCATGGAAAGGTTTTAAGCTAAAGAAAAGTGTAATCAGATCTCTGGCAATGAAAGAACACTCTATGAGGAAAATGATAAATGCATTGGATAAACAAATTACTCTCAAAGTTCAGGGCAGGAAGTATGTTATCCCTAGTGACAAAGTATTCTTTCTTCTTTTGAACAATGAAAAATGTACAAATGATGATTTTTTCCCCCCTCTGCTCTGGTTACTAACAGCCCAGAAGCAAGTTGTTTGGTCACTTGCCACAGCTTTCTTTTTCTTTTTTTAAATGTTTTTGTTCATTTATTTTTGAGAGACGGGGTGGAGGAGCAGAGAGAGAGGGAGACAGAGAATCCCAAGCAGGCTCCACACTGTCAGCATAGAGCCGAATTCACGAACTGTGAGATCATGACCTGGGCCAAAATCAAGGGTCCGATGCTTAACCGACTGAGCCACCCAGGTGCCCTGCCACAGCTTTCTTTAGTCAGATAAGCTTCCATTTTTGCTTTTCTTCTTTTTTACTTCTTTGATCTAATTGTTTGACACATTAACCTTTTTTTCCATCTTATTATAACTGTGCTATCATTTTAAGGCTCCTCAAATTTAACAGAAGGTCAGTAAATCATTTTTGAATTAATACATATAGGTACCTTCTGGTTATACCTAATGGTTTGAACTCCTTTCTGAAGCATTACTGAAAGGACAGAACAGGATGAACACTAAACACATGAGTGAAAAAGATGACGGGAAGGAAACAACAGGGAGTGACTAGATGTCAACACATTTTGGAAGATGGAAAGCAGATGGAAGAGTGGGTAATGACATAGCTGAGTGAGAGAAGGCAAAACCTGAGCTAAAGAGGGAAATGTTTATGAGAAGCAAGAAGATTTTCCCCCACGTAATCCAGAAAATCTGAGGTTTTAGAGGTACCAGATCTTGAGGAAAAGTGAGGATCAGGGGATAGATAGAGATCTATGCAAAGAACATCTAAACCTCAGGTTTCCTAAGTAGCCAAACTCTTCTCCTACCCTTCAAGGCCTTGGAAGTACATTACCTAGATAAACTGCATCTCATAATGTCTGGACTCAGAAATACCAAGTATAGTGGACAGTAGGGATAAAACATCACGTAATAAACTAAAGGATGATATGAAAGTATGCATCCCCACAGATAATGTCTCCAGCCCCCTTCCTTTCTGATATTCTGTCAGCAGCCAGGTACTTACAACCATGTGACACAGGCTTAAAATAATTTTGTGTGGAGAAGCCTGAGAACAAGGGAGCCTGAGAAAGGGGCTTACAGACACTTATATTTGGGGCTTCCATAGGAAAGAAAACTACTTAACAGCTAATTGCTCTACATTCAAAAAAGCAAGTTCAAGAGTGCCTGGGTGGCTCAGTCGGTTCAGCATCTGACTTCAGCTCAGGTCATGATCTCATGGCTTGTGAGTTCAAGCCCCATGTCAGGCTCTGTGCTGACAGCTCAGAGCCTGGAGCCTGCTTCAAATTCTGTGTTTCTGTCTCTCTCTGCCCCTTCCCTGCTTGTACCCTGTCTGTCTGTTTCTCTCTCTCTCAAAAATAAATAAACATTAAAAAAGCTTTTAAATAAATAAAAAAGCAAGTTCACTTACACATCCAGAGTCTCTTATCAGCTTTTTGACTCATAGGTTTAAATATTTAAGAAAGTCAAGAATCATCAAATATTTGAAAAAGTCCCCAAAATGAAATGGAAGAGCCAAAAGGAATTCAGAAGAAAGGAATTCGGAAGAATCAGAGATGAGATAGGAAGAAGAAAAAATACTTTAAAATCAACAATTGGTATACATAAACAAAGAAGAATAAATATGCATTAATGAACTCAGAATAGGACATTATTTTTATAGGAAGCTTCAAAGAATATGAATGTGATCTGGAAATTAAATATATGGAAGAGATTAAAATTCAATTACATGGATGGAAGATAACATCAAGAAAAATCGTGCAGAAAGTAAAATAAACACCCAAACAAAATAACTGCAATTGAAGAGGAAAGATAAAGAAAACTATAATCAACTGAGGAAGTCCAACATCAAAAACTAGGAGTTCCAGAAAAAGAAAAAAGGTGAAACAGAAGAAAAATACAAGGAAGTTTCCCTAAATGGAAAGACATGGAGACCATGATTAAAGGGCCCATGAGTCTTCAGCTCTCTGAATCACAAAGAAGCCACATTATGGCACTCCATCACAAAATTTCAAAAGAATGAAAATAAAGAGAAGAGTCTAGGGATGCCTGTGTGGCGCAGTCAGTTGAGTGCCAACTTCAGCTCAGGTCATGATCTCATGGTTTGTGGGTTTGAGCCCCGCATCAAGCTCTGTGCTAACAGCTCAGAGCCTGAAGCCTGCTTCAGATTCTGTGTCTTCCTCTCTCTCTGCCCCTCCCCCCCCAATTAAAAATTTGAAGAAAAAAGAGAAGACTCTAAAATTTTTTTGGAGATAGAACTGGTTATTTTCTAACAATTTTTTTATATTTTATTTATTTTTGAGATGAGAGAGACAGAGCATGAGTGGGGGAGGGGCAGAGAGAGAGGGAGACACAGAATCTGAAACAGGCTCCAGGCTCTGAGCTATCAGCACAGAACCTGACATGGGGCTCAAACCCACCAACCGTGAGATCATGACCTGAGCCGAAATTGGCCACTTAACCGACTGAGCTACCCAGGTGCCCCTGAACTGGTTATTTTAAAAGATCAGTCATCTGACTTACATCTGACTTTCAGTATCACCATTGGAAGCTAGAAGACATTGGAACATTGCCCTCAGAGTTCTGAACCAAATTATTTTTGTTCCAGAATTTCATGCCCAATCAAAATACTAAGCAATTATGAAGGCAGGCTAAGGCAATTTCAAATATGCAAGCTCTCAAAAGTTTTATTCTTTCTCAGGCAGCAAGTACTCTATGAAATTTAGGATTACTTCAGAATAGAGTGCTATAGAAGCCAGGAAAAAGGGATATAATACAGGAGAACAATGAGGGAATTTTCAGAAAATAAATAGTCCAGCTTAGAGCAAGAAGTTGGAGGGCTAAGCAATAGTCTCTATTAAAAAGAAAAAAACAAATAAACAAGTAAATAAAAGGGGGGAAGGGAAGACAGAGATGTAACCCATAGATAATCTGAACATTTTGGAAGAATTATTGTTAGGCATTTGATCAATCAATTAGAACATGGGGGAATATGGGAGTAGGGATACAGAAAATTAAACTTTTCAAAATGAGTCAATTATTAACTCCAGGAAATACAAAAGATCACATGAGGGGAGAAGAAGACAATCATAGCACTCCACTGGCCCAAATGTAATACTTATGTAGACATTAGACCATAAACAATAAATGTTAACAAAAAATTGCTAACATGATTATATTAGAGGAATGTAAAAGATAACATTATGTGGGGGAAAGAAGATACAGAGAGGGTAAAGTCTTCACTGCAGACGTGGAAAATAAGTTATGTCTAAAATCAAGCATTATATTTTCTTACATAAATGTCATCTGAAGAGACATCTGAAAGGGTTACAGGTTGTTGGCTGTGTGGAGTAAAACCATGAAAAAAGAGGATTGTGACAGGACACTGCTTTTTTGTTTGTTTGTTTTTAATTTCAAAAATACAGAAAGTTATAAAGAAAGAAGAAATAAGTATTGATATTATTCAGTTATCTATACCACACAGTATTAATTACTATTAATATAGCCTATTTCCTTCTAGGTTTTTTTCTTGGAAGGGGGAGTAAATGTGGGGTAGTGAATTTAAAATTTTCCCTAAATTGTTTGATTTAAACATTGGCGATGCTCATTAAAAAGTGATTAAACCATGTAGAAATGTACCAAGAAATAAATTAAAAGCTACTTCCTGATTCCACCTACCCCAAAATTACTACCATTAATATTCTAAATCCTGTTGTGTGGTTATAAAAGGTAATGGTGGAGATAATAACAAGGTAAATGATAGTAGGTAGATATGATGGGTAGTAGATGGTAGATATGATAGGTGGACAGATAGATACATGACACTGCTTTTTGTTTAATGGGATTATATATAGATATTCTTTAACAACAAAGTATTACATTTAATTATAATTTAATAATAAAAAGGGAAATTGAAGCAAAACTAAAGGAATTGTTGATTTTCAAATACATGTTTTCTTACCATAAGATTTAGAACCCTCTAAGCTTGAAAGGGTAGGGGGTGGATAAGAAAAACAATAAGAGTTGGAGTCATTAATGTCTTTATTATATTATGTCAATATTAGACAATATCAGTAGACTCTTGCTTAGAAATATGAGAATATCTCCCTTCACCATGCTTTCCAATTACCTTTATACTACTAATTTTACATTGTTCTGATTAATAACATTCACATTTTGTTCTATAGCAATAATTCTCTCAGTTGTTTAGTTTTTAATTCTATATTTAAATAGATTCAAACACCATCAGTCCTTTTTATCACAGCTTCTCAATTCCCATGTTCTTTATTTTGATTTATCTCTTAATTAGCTAGAATTCATTTTCAAGCATTTTTTTCATGAAGGATTCAAGAGTGCCATATTCCTTGAATTCTTTCATGTTTAAAATGTCTGTCTTTTGCCTTTTTCTCTATTGATATCTTAGTTTTCTTTCATTTTTTTCAAGCTTTGTAGAAATAACTCCATCATCCTCAGGCATCAAATGTTTTTATGAATAAGTCTGAGATCTGGCTCCTTTGTAAGCAATAATGATTTGCTTTATCAACCTGTATATCTAAAAAAAAGACTTTTCTTTTTACTCCTTCAAGTTCAATACCTTAACTAGGATATGTATCCATGTTGAGTGTCCCATATCAAAATTCCTGAAATATGCAACCCAAATGTTCATTTTTTTATAAAGGAGAAATTACTATGTATTATATGCATTCCTTCAATGAATATTTATTAAAAATCTATGTGCCAGACAGCAGGCTCTTGGATATATCTCTGAACGAACCAAACCAAAAACCTCTGTGGGGCTGTGGAGTAGAAGACTAGGTGGGGGAGGAGAAGTAAACAGGAAACTTAATAAAGAAGCAAACCACACAGTCACACAGTATTATAGAGGTGGCCAGAGCTATGGCAGAGAGAATAGAGCAGTGTAAGGAAGGTGGAGGTGGGAGTGAGAGGGTGGGAAGGTCAAATTTCAGTTTTAAACAAGGCAGTCATAGAAGGCCTCATGATGTGATATTTGAGTGCTGAATTGAAGAATCTCCAGGGGAAAAGTCTTAGAGCCAGGGGGAACAGTCCATGCAAAGGTAAGAGCACACCTGGTACACATGCATATGAACAACAGTAAACTGCAAAAAAGCCGGTATGGCTGGAGTAGAAAGAGGAGGGAAGCAAAATGTGGAGTGTGCTAAGATCAGGGAGGTAATTGTGGGTAGATATTGACAGTTTGTAGGCCACTGAGAAGCTTTTACTCTAGGTTTCCTGATTTTAACCATGATCTAACATTTTAAAAGGATTACTTAGGCTATTTTGTTGAGAGCAGGGAACAAGTGGACAAAGATAAAAGCAAGGAGACCAATTAGAAAGCTATTGCAATAATTCAGTCAAGAGATTTTTATGATGTCGCTGTGCTTTTTCTTAGGTGTTATGGAAAAAATTCTGTGAAAAAGTTTAAATCTGTTGTCTAAACCCAGAAAGATATTTGATTTTTTAAAACGAGTACACATGTTCTGCTGCTAAAAATATAAAAATAATAATTTTTAAATGATAGACGAAAAAGAGCCTCAGTGTGAAACTTATTTTAAGTGAGAAGCCATCCAGTGAGATAAATCAGATGACTTGAGCCAGTCCTACACCAAAATCTCAAAAGAGCACATGAAGATAAATTTAATGCCTCAAAGTACATAGTCACTCGCTAGGCACAGAGGATATTGGAAGAAAATGTTTCTTTTCTTTTATTGTATTATAATAGTGGGAAGCTTTCCTATATTATTTTATCATCTCCTATTAAGTGTCAACTATCATTTCTACAGACTGAAGTCCTTTATGATTCTTTCAGACTTCTTGGGCAAATGCCATTGGGGTTAAAGGAATTTTCCTACATCTAGTTTGACCATTATGCTCAGAACTTCTTGTATATTTATCATTATTTGATCAGATATATCTGATCTGGTTGGCTTACAAGACAATTTGACAGAAGAATTTACCTAGTGTCTTCTTACTAAAACCACAGCTACCTCCTTTTGTCTCAAGGGCATCAAGGGATCTCATGACCTACAGTGGCTACTTACCTAACTTCCTAGGCAAGCTGAAAGAAACCCTTGTTCACAGACAGATGAGGAGATGGCCAAATTCACACTTTTCAACAGCTCAGTGGAAGAAACCTAAGATTCCTCCTCCCCAGAGGAGCAAGAATTCACCAGGTGACTTCTAAGATAAAAATCTTAGAGGATCCCAGTTGATCTATCCCGTGTCAACCAATGCACATCTGTTTTGCCTAAAAAGTTATTCTAACTTACCTTCAAGGCCAAACATGTCATTTCATTTCCACTGCCTTTTCCCACCTTCTCCCCTAAGACACAACTCAGTGCTACTTATTAATGTCTAAAAAAGTGGAAGAAATCGTTTTTCTGACTCTAGAGGGGAAAACATGACACATTTAAGCATCTAGTTGAGGTACAGTATTTAGTATCAGAGATTTTATTCTTGTTAAATGACTTTAATCAAAAAGTAAAAATTAATTATGGCAATTAAAGTGTTTGAGAGTTGGAATACTCACTAGAAAAAAGAAAGGACTGAAAAGACAGACACCCCTAAAACCAATGTCACCATTTTCCTTGAGTGGAACACAATAAATCCACCTGCTGGGGACAAACAGGAGCTGTAGCCAGAAGTATTTTGGTAAGGTAGATCTAGACATACAGACATCTAAGGTTTCTTCCAAACATAGGCTTGAGATTTGATCACTTTAATGATAATAATATAAAGAAAGGAAGGAAGGAAGAATAAAGGGGGAAGAAGAGAAACAGCAGCAGCTTATGTTGGTAATCAATTTCCATATATTTTGAAAAAGAAAGTCAACTGGCACATGTAGGGACTGGTGTGCACCTTCTATATTCCTATATTACTCACCTTCAGGTAGTGTAAGTATTGCAACAAATCTGACTTTCATCAGTCACTCATTATTACTATACTCATTTCCTGAAGCATCTTACAGGGGACCTACCCACTCACACAGTACATATACCCCTTTTCATGGAGAACTATACTATTACCTTCACGCTGACCCACTGCCTGTGCTAAGAAAATGCTTAGATTATTAGCTTTATCTAAATGGAACATAAAGAGATGATGGGGATAGAAAATAAAAGCAACCAAGTATCCTGGTTGTTACTCGATAATTTAACTAGTAGCTTAGTGCTTATGGAATGTGAGCTCTGATCTCACTTCTTTTTTTTTTGTTTGTTTTTTTTATGTTTATTTTTGAGAGAGGCAGAGACAGAGCCCAAGCTGGGAAGGGGCAGAGAGAGAGGGAGACACAGAATCCAAAGCAGGTTCCAGGCTCTCAGCCATCAGCACAGAGCCTGATGCAGGGCTTGAACCCACGAACTGTGAGACCATGACCTGAGCCGAAGTCTGTTGCTCAAATGGCTGAGCCACCCAGGCGCCCCTGATTTTACTTCTTAATCTTACCTCTTAATCTTACCTCGCTGGGTGATTCCAGCATGGGATGTTTCCAACTTCATTTAATTTCCTGGAAGCAATCTTCCACCCAAAAAATCTGTAAAACAGATACAAAAATGAGAACCCATCACCACTGCAACTCATACATCATGACTGTATTGACTACAAACATCTGTTCAAATGTAGTTTATAAAATATAAACCTCTAGTATATTGGCAAGCAATATAAAATGATATTCTGTGTCCAGATTATTTTATATGAATTAAAAAGTAACATAAAACTGAAGACTCTTCTCCATAAATTAACTAAGCAGTCTAATGACACTTACAGATCACTTGACTAAATGCAGTCATGTTCTTAGACACTGTACAGTTCCTCAGTGGCCTGAACTAGCCAGTGGATCACCTTAAATGTAAATCCCAACACACAGTATAATACACATTGGACCCACTCTTTACGACTTTCCTCCTACCAGTGAAATAGCATCCACTCATCACTGTCAGCATCATCTGAAAGCATTTGTTAAGCAAAGGGCCATAGATGGTGCTCTCCCAGGTCCTGTACAAAGTGAGGTAATATCCAATTTCCTGACCTCTGGAGGCCTTCAGACCAAGGCCAAGAATGCTAAAGCAGGCAGATGTATGGAGAATCAGCTAGCTGAATAAGCTTTAAAGCATTGCATGAATTAAGTGAATGGATAAATGTGTAACGTTTTTGCATAAGCAGAGGATAATTAAGTGAAAGAGAGGCAAGTAAGAGCCCCTGTGGTGTTCTGTGTGTTTGGACCAAGTGGAGATGTCAGATGAGCAAGATGAGCAAACAAATAAAAAAAAAATAACAAGACTTCACTTTTCAACATTTTTGCTGCCTTCCATATTACAGAGCACGTAGTAATTGACAAGTGGTGGGATGATACAAAAATATATATATTCCATTCTTTAAAGAGAAAAGAGAAAAAGACTTTGGTTTTTAACTCATTGAATCAAAAAACCCTTGTAAACTTACAAAATCGTGCAGAACATTTGATTTAAACTAGTCTACAGTAAAGAAAGCCCTTAAAATGAGGCAGAGACGTAGGAGCTACTGAATTATACTAAGAAGCCAGTTTGAAAGGGACTTACTTAATAAAGCTTGTTTTAAATTGTCCATCTCTTGTAAGGATGTGTGCACTTCTCAGAGTCCTTCTGTGATCGGGTTTTGTTTTTGTGAACTTAGTGAATAGGATTTAAACTTCTTAGCTTTTTTTTTTTCAGAAACTACAAACGCAATCAGTTTGAGTAGAATCCATTCAATTGGCCTCTGCTTTCTGAATGCAAGAAAGAAGCTACTTTTCCTCCCCTTCGTTTCATTCCAGCTGAGCACAGTGCAGCAAACATCTCATGCTGAAATCAGTGCCTTTTTAAAACATCAAGGGGCTTGAAAGCTCCGAACCTGTTCAGAGGTGAAGTGGCTCCAAGAGATCGGCTCAGACGCACCCTATTTGCACTTCCCTCCGCTGTAAAGGATCTCAGTCCTTTATCCGCAGGCCTCATTATGAAAGTTCTCTCTCGCTCTGAACGCCGGACCAGGGCAGGTCTGCTCTTTGGTATTGTAGTGGCACTCTCTGTTGCGCTCACTGTAAAGAATCCTGGCCATTGGCTAAAGTCTACTGTGAGATCAAGAGAAACCAGGTTCTCTACAGTCGAGGAAGGGAGTTAATTGCTCTGCCCTCCCCAAGTGCCCTTCACAATCCCGCCTGCATTCATGCCGGCACTGGCTGCTTTCTTTCCTCTCCAAGGTTATTACTATTGCAGAGGAAGGAAGGGTCCTACCTCTGTAGAACCGCTGCGATGAGTTCAGAAAGCAGGAGAGTGAAAATCTCCCAGCCACTTTTTCCACTTCTCACAAAGCAGAAGTTGTGGAGTTCTGAGCACCCTTCTGGGGGAAGCCAAAATCTTTAAGTGCGGTCTTCTTCCCTTCTCAACAGATAGAGTTAGTTCTTAACCAGCAGCTTTTCAGATAAAAGACTAAAGTTAAAATGTCCACATATTGTGTTGAAACATACCTTGCAATTGGCAACAGGAGTAAAGGGTGGGCTAACTGCTTAACTCCTAATGAGATGCATCTGGTGTTCTCATTCTTCTGCAAATTAGCACCTCCCCACCCCAGCTACTGGGTGTTTAGTCTTTTCTCATGCTGGCTTCGGAGCAATGATGGACCATTCCGTCCCTGGAGGAGGATGTAATCTGGGAATTCCTAGAGAAAAAATGCCAGATTTTTTACAGGTTCACTTAATGGGCTTTGGGGGGAGTGCCCAAATCACTATCAGTTGTTCAGCTTCCTGTGTGAGGAGTCACATTAATTCTTGCAGGTAACTAAAGTATATTTTCTGTTAATAACTGCCTGATAAAGCCACTCCTTTTCCCCCTTACTTAAATACTTAAATCTCATAACAGTCTCTGGCCCCAGTTAGGGTTTGCCTCGGCAGGATCTTCCACCCAGATTTTTGGTTTGGCTGATCATTGATCATGATGGGCTCCCCACTGACCCTGTAGACACAAATTAGCATTGTCTTAAATAATTTCAGGAAGTTTCATTCCCAAATGTAGTTGGTTTTCCACTATTACATCTCTATATAGCTTAAATTAACCCAACTCTATGAGAGCCAAAGCTAATTTCACTGAAACTCTAAAGAAGCCCCTTAAACATTTATGGGATGCCTCTTGTAAGGACTATCAAAGATTTTAAATATAAAATTCTTCATATGAAAATTTTGCTCATTGTAAGATTAGCATTAATGTTTTATTTCAAATACCCAAGACAATGAGTAGATCTTCTCTTTTAGGGAAGACAAAGAGACACGGTGAATGTTAAAGGATTAGACCTAATGTGCTCTGAGTAATCAACAACACCAGGCTTCCAGAAGCATGTGTATTTGAATGAATATCATCTCTCCACAATTAAGCGGCTTATCTTGCACTTCATCACATATTTAATATCAAATATTAAATGTTTTCATTGAAAGTGGGTTTCTGCATTTAGGGGGAGGAAAATGCACTTATATGTTATGCAAGCTGACGGTTTATGTATGCTGAAAAAGAAATAAAGAGGTCAGGTTCTGTCCACAGTGGGGTGGGCATTTAGGAGTAGGGCTAGTCATATTTTGCATTCCTATCAAGTCTATGTCCTTTTTCCCCTTGAAAGAAATGGAATGTAATTTTCGAAACTGGATACAAGAGGGAAACATTCTGGATTTGTGTTATGGTTTTAAAGTGAAAAACTAGTCACTGTAGTCTAGCAAGGAAATACTTGACATTGATAGGACAGAGCCAAACAGCAGGGACATCACCACTCCCTTTGGTAGCTAAGGTTGTAGTACAAGATCTAAGTCAAGCCCTTACAATATCCAAATGCCTGCCAAATTGAATTGCACACAACATTCTTCTAACTAACAAGTCTCTCAGATGGTGCTCTATGACAAACAACCTTGGGTTTAGGAAAATTTTTAAAAGATATTTTCTTCATTTATTACCCTCAACACTCGAACCTCTTCATCTCCTGCTAAGAGGCCTTGAGTTAGTGTGTTAAGAAAAATATGCAACACTTCTCTGCACATCTCTCTGTTTTGGCATGCAGCCAGCCCTGACTTGTCACCTGGCGTCACACAAGCTTGGGTCAGAGCACCCAGGAGTCTGGAGGAAAGGAGGCCAGCTTCTCACACATCTGGTACTTGAGCTAAAGGGCCCCTTTTTGTGTGAATTAGGTAATTGGGACAAGTGCGAGAGATGGCTCTCCTAAAGACTCCTCTAAATGGACTTTCCTAAATATTTCTAGCAGGGAGAAATTGGTATGGAGACAGCAGACTTGGAAAAATTCTTATTTGTTATCCACTCATTGCTTCAACCAATTTATCGAATGCCTGCCTACTTAGTTCCAGCCAATGCACTAAGCACCAGATAGGTCATTTTAAACAAATGGGACAAGGTCCCTGACTGCCTGTAGTTTATAACTTAGGAAATGAACAAATGAATACACAAATAAATATACTCTATAATTTCAAAATGTGGCCAGTGACAAAAGAAAAGAATAAAGTGCCATGAAAGAGACTGAAGTGTGTGCCTGATTTAGACTAAAGGGTATGAGAAGGCCGTGTTGGAGGGGATATCTAATTTAGTTCCAAAGAAAATAGGATTCTAGAATTAGCATCTTCTCTCATGGCCATTTTGTAATTTTGCTTCAAGACTATAGTATCTGTATTATTTAAGTCACCCAACATTGCCTGCCTCTCCAACTTTATGTCCATCTCATCTTGCCTCAATTCCCACCCTTGGAAACATTGCATTTGCTGCCCCTCAGAATGCTTTGTCAAGCCTCTATTGCTTACCTAACATCTGCCAGCCCCTCTGACTATGTCTTCCTTACTTCTTCACTCTGGTGACTCCTCCTCCTCCATCATTCATCCGGGACAAGATTGCTTTCAGGAAATCTCTGATTCTTTTCTCCTCCCTGTGCAGGGTCTCCATGTGACTCAGTTCCAGAGGGCGCATTCCCATTTTTATTTCTGTATGTCACAGTGGTTGAATGTCAGCAATTTCATATGGTTCAATCAATAAGCTTAGGTGAATGGCAGCTGTACAGTGCCCTCTATTCATACAGATGATCACACACGTGCAATTTCTGAAGTTGTATAATATGGCAGCTCTGCTCACCACATGGTCATGCCCTGTGTTTCTATAGTACACTATACTCATCTTGAAATTTTATTTTACCATTTTGAATAAACTGATCTGCTCATGATTTTCCAATCCTTCTCAATAGTTTCATCTTATATCCTTAATAATTAGCACAGAATATTTTTGTTATAACACTAAAAGCAACTGTCATTTATTGAGTTTCTACCAGTACCAGATATTTGAAATACCTCATCTCAAATTCTCACAACAAAGTTAACAGATAAATAATATTATCCAATTTTTACAATTGAATAACTTAGACTTAAAAGTGAAGTAATTTGTATACTTAAATATATATCATAAATGTAAAAGGTGATAGAGCTCAGAATTAAAGGACATGCTATCTGATTCTAGAATCCATATTCTTTAAACCAGGCCATGCTAGGTTTCACTATTTCTTTCATTCATTCATTCATTCATTCAACTAGTGTTTATACACACACACACACACACACACACACACATATACACACACATATAGTGAGTGCTAGGCCTTGTATTAGTGTCATTGGTATGCCATGAAATGACAAAACCTGACTTTCCTTCAGGAGCTTTCAGTCTATCAGGGAAAGCAGACACTGACCAATCAATTACAAGTGAGATAAACTGGGGTAAACGTTTATTGAAGTGACCTGAATGCTACAGGAGGCAAACATACAGAAGTATTATGATAGCTATCCCTAAAACAAGAAATATGTTTAAGTTGTTTAGCTTTAAAATACTAAAAATACTATTTTTATTCCTCATGCCACTACCTACTTTGTTTCAGGATAATTGGGTTATATCCTAGATATAATAAGTATCTAGTTATTATTGAGATCAGCTCTACCACTTCCCAGTAGAAACTAGATGGTTTCTTTTAGACCGTTAGCTGTTTGGGGTTGAGTTGGTGCCACCTTCCACAGGAAACAGATCTGACCAGTTCTGAAACTAATTCCTGCAATTGGGTCATTAAAAGTGACAGACCCTAAGGTATGGATGTGACTTGGTTGCAGAGAGAGCTCCCTATGCTCATAGGGGGAATTGACTGACCACACTAGTAATTCATGAAGCAGCTAGCCAAAACTGATCTGTTAAAACTTGGGACTCAGGCTGACAGTTTAAAAATTTTGGTGAAAAATGTAAAGAACATAATTTGTTATGGAAATTAGAAATGGTGAATAAGACTGAAGAAATCCCATATAAGCCAAAAACAAAGCACAAATGAAAATGTCACTGGTTCGGAGATGTCGATTCATCAATTTTAATTTTACCTCTGCTTCTACTCATTTTCCTAGAAAGCATATGTGCTTTTTGTTTTCTTTGTTTTCTCTTCCTTCTCAGTCAATAGGCTGTGAACACTGCTTGGCACCAAGAGACATACAGAGAATTTAATACAGAGTGGTTCCTTATAGAATGAAACAATCAGAGAACAAAGAAGAATCTCAGAAGCAGAGAATCTGGAATCAGAAGAGACTTCAGAAATCCTCTGCCCCGGGGAACCTGGGTGGCTCTGTCGGTTAAGCGGCCGACTCTGGCTCAGGTCATGATCTCACGGTTCATGGGTTCAAGCCCCACATCGGGCTCTGTGATGACAGCTCAGAGCCTGGAGCCTGCTTCAGATTCTGTGTCTCCCTCTCTCTCTGCCCCTCCCCTACTCATGCTCTGTTTCTGTCTCAATAATAAATAAACATTAAAATAAATAAATAAATCCTCTGCCCCATGTTTCCAAGAGTGTGGGAATTGCCCTGTCCCAGACTTGTATTAAATACTTCCACAGACAGAGACCTCATTAGTGCACCATTAATTCCTATTATGGAAAGTCCTTTACATGGAGGCAAAGTATGCCTCCCATGACCTCAACAAATAGCATCACTTTCTGTCCTCAGAACAGTATAATCCTTGTTTCATACAGCAGTGTCTTGTTTATGTGCTTTCTGCATTTTTTTTTCCTTTAGGACTTAAGTATCTTCAGTGTAGGTTTTTCTGAAATGGCTTGGAGCCATCAGACAGAACTTCATTGAGAATATGGATCCTGAGGGAGGGCACTGGATAAGCAGAGAGGAATGGGTCTCAAACACTGCTCCATAAGGAACAAGGATTCAAATATTCATTAGTTGATATGGATGATATCCTGTGGCACGGTTAATACATGGCTCTATTCAACAATAGCAGAGTTAATGCAGTTACCTGGCAGCAAAGCATTTCCAAAAAAGCCAGCCTTTCCTCTCATTGACTATTGATGACTGCAGCCCAGGGGAAAGTAGTACATTCATAAACATCAATCAGGGCAGGAAAGGCGCCATGGAGTCTCTTTGAAACGAGATAATGTATATGAAAGCTCTTTGTCAACTGTAAAGCAGTATACAAATGTAAAGAATTTTTATCATTGTTTTAAAAGGAAGCTGGGATAGAATTACTGTTGTTTGTTCTAAAGTTTTCTGTGTGGGCTACTCAGTAGATACCTAACAAGAGAACTTTGTCTTCCTTTTCATGTTCTCTGAGTAGATATTCAACAAAATTATTTTTAAGCAGTAAGTCTCAGACTTGTTTTTCTATGTAGGCTATACTCTGTTTCCAAGTTTTTAAAAGCAGTTTTTCTTGGGTATTTCCTCAATGCATATTTCATTCTGAAATGACAGATTACAAAGACAGTTGCCTAGGACTATGAGATGTAATTCATCTGAATTAACATGAACCCCATTAAAAGATAAACAGAGACATATTAAAATTTTTTAAGAGTTTTTTTTTTGAGCAAAAATCAATTTGAATTGGCCAGCTTCCAATCTTACAGATAGAGAGGACCTTTAAAAAGCTGTACAAAATGAAAGACTTTTATAGGCAGAAGGAAATGGGAACGAGTAAGTTATACTATGCAAAAAAGTGGGTTGGTTATTGTAAGATTACTTTCCTTCAGGAAATGGCCAGGGTTTATCAGGCAGATTACCTAAGTATTGCTGATCAGGAAATTTCTGATTGACTGGGTTAAGATTCCATTTCTGAGACAGCCAAACTCTAATTAAACCTTGGTATGACGATGTGGGGCTTAGCATAAACAACACTATTTTTGACTCCTTAACTATTTGACAGCCCTCTAATCCTGTTAAAGACAGAGATCTACTATTTTTAGAGTAGCTGTTATGTGCTGGAAATTGTTAGGATTTATGAATATTATCTCAATTAATCTTCATAATGACCCCAGCCTGACTTACAGATGAGGAAAGATTTTAAAATTTCCTGTGGTTAAAAAGCTAATTGGCAGAACTTAGAATTAAAACTAGTTGTCTCATCCCAAATGTTTTGTTTCTATATCTCTAAAGCAGCTATAATTTGAAATGTATGGACAAAAGCCATTCTATCATTCCCACAATGGTTTTCATATATTTCCATTAAAAAATGGATTTTATAAGTAGTACTCTATGAATGTCTTTCTAGCTGACAAAACACCATACGCTATTATCTAATCTTTTACCCACTTACTTACATCACATTTTAGACTATAGAAACTTAGAACTTTACACTTCCTTCTTACCATTTTATCATTGATAATCTTAGTTGATGCTTTTCTCTTTTTTAATTAAAATTTAAAATTCTGAAGCTATCACACTTGTCCAAAGGATTAAGAATTACTTATAAAACTTGAGCAAACATCTTTTAAACCTTTGAAAATATATCCACAGCACTTTCTCTTTAAAGTTATGAGGTTGGACAACTACTTCCAGGAAGAGGGAGTGGACAAACTTTTCTCTATTCCTTCCACTAAGTACAATTAAAAACTGGAAATTTTATAGAAAACAAGCATATGAAGACAGAACTGCTTAGCAGCCTCAGGACCATGTCAGTAGCTCATTGGGTTTTCATTTGCCTCACATATCCCAGGCTTGGTACTGAAGAACTCTGTAATCTAGAAATATCAAAAGGGCAGACAAAAAAAGCCACAAAAAAATACTGGATCTTTCTATACTAAGGCCCAGGAAAGGGGCAGCCTAGCAAGACAGAAAATGTCCAGATGATAACTGTTCTGCTCCAGCCCAACACCAGAAAGAAAACTAGGACTCTACTCCCACCCTTACTAGTAAAGGCCCAGTAAGAATGTAGACTTCCACATTCACCAAGTAGTAATGAGATTCTGCCCATGGTATTTGTGAAAACCATGTGGGTCTGGAAATTCTATCAAGAAATTCTAGGTAGTATAATAAAATGCAAAAAAAAAAAAATTACATGAAAGGCATACATTTTAGAAAAGGAAGAAGTAAAACTTTCCCTATTTGTAGATCACTTGATTGGCTATGTAGGAAACCCCAAGGAATCTACTAAATAATAAAACAAAACAAAAACCTCCCAAATTAATAAAGGATTTCAATAAGGCTGCAAGATATGATACACATATAAATATCAATTATATTTCTATGCACTATAACATGGACACCAAAACTTAAAATATAGTCATTTCAATTACTCAGAGAATGAAACATGTAGGTATAAATCTAACAAAACATGTACAAGACTTGTGTGCTAAAAATGACCATTAAATGCTGATGAAGGACATCAAAGAAAATCTATATAAATGGAGACACATACCATATTCATGGCTTAGAAGACATAATAAAAATGCCAATTCTCCCCAGATTGTATACAGATTTAATTCACTTCCTATCAGAATCCCATGAAGATATTTGTTTTAGATATAGACAAGATTATTCTAAACATTTACATGGAAGAGCAAAGGAACTAGAGTAATTAAAAGAATTTGAAAAAGAATAAAGTAGGAAAAATCCATATACCTAGTTTCAAGACTCATTATATGGCTTCAGTAATCAAGACAGTGGTATTGGTAGAAGGATAAATACATAGATCAATAGAAAACCCAGAAACAGACCCCCAAAATATGCACAATTGATTTTTGACAAAGATTAAATCGAGGAAATATAGCCTTTCAACAAATGGTGATGAAGTAATTGAGTAGCTATAAGCAAAAAAGAAGAAAAAGTAGTAGTAGTAGTAGAAGAAGAAGAAGAAGAAGAAGAAGAAGAAGAAGAAAGAAGTGAACCTCAAATTAAATCTCACACCTTATATAAAAATTAACTCAAAATGGATGATGGATTTCAACGTAAAACATAAATCTATAAAATTTCTATTAAAAATGGGAGTAAAATTTTCAGAATATAGGGATAGGCAAAAGGTTATTAAACTTTTTTTAAAGCATAATCCATAAAAGGAAAAATTGATAAATTAGATTTCACCAAAATTAAGAACTTTCACTCAAAGACCCTGTTAAGAAGATGAAAAGACAAACTATAGACTGGGGAAAGTATTTGTAAACCACATATCCAAGAAAGGGCTAGTAGCTACAATATATAAAGAGGTCTCAAGGGGTGCCTGGGTGGCTCAGTCAGTTAAGCGTCTGACTTTTGATTTCAGCTCAGGTCATTATCTCACAGTTCGTGAGATTAACCCCTGCATCAGACTCTGCGTTGACAGTGTGGAGCCTGCTTGGGATTCTCTCTCTCCCTCTCTCTCTCTCTCTACCCCTTCCCTGTTCTCTCTTTCTCTCTCTCTCTCAAAATAAACAAACTTCAAATAAAAAAGAACTCTCAAAACTCAACAGTAATAAAACAAACAATCCAATTAGAAAATAGAACACATAAAGAGACAATCACTAAGAAAGTACAAAGATGGCAAATAAGCATATGAAAAGATGTTCAACATCATTAGCCATTATGGAAATGCAAATTAAAACCACATGAGCTATCTCTACCTATCCATGAAAGTGGCTAAAGTAAAAAGTATTGGCAATAGCAAATGTTGACAAGGATGCAGGGAAATTGGATCTCATACATCTCTGATAAGACTATAAAATGGTACAGATATTCTGTAAAATAATTTGGTGGCAGACAGCTTAGTGTGGCTAGTAGGAGTACATGAAGGATCATTAGGCTGGTGGAACTAAACCTTAACTATACCTTAGTATATCAACGTCAGTATTCTGGTTATGATATTATACTAGTTTTGCAAGATATTACACACACACACGCACACACGTGCACACGTGGGCACAGTCCCTATGTTATTTCTTATAACGTTGTGTGAATTTATAATATTTCAAACTTAAAAGTTTAATTAAAAAGTGGCATGATATGTGTCTTATTTTATACTATATATTGATATAAGGATAGAAATATAGCTTGAATATTTCAACTCTGAGGCTGGCTTTAAAAGACATCCCTCCTTGTCAGGCTGGAATATAATGGATAGATAACTATGTTAGAAGATGAGATTTTATTATCAGTAACAAAAACAAAATATTGTCATTAAAAATATATAGTTTCATTCAACCAACATTTATTAAGTAGCAGCCATGTGCCTGTAAGCAGATGAGGATGAACAAGGTCCAGCCCCTGCCCATTAGGAATTAAATGCCTAGTGGTGAACAAAGAACACAGCAAGCCATAGAGACTAATCTTGTACCTTGGAGAATGCAGGAGCATTAGGAATATGGCGGAGCAGCTAGCATTTATTGAACATTTGGTTTGTAGGAAGTATTATGTTACCATCTTTACATTCATTCTTCCATTTGATCCTCAAAACAATCTTGAAAGTTAATTTTATTACCCAGTTTTGTAAATGGGGAAACAGAAGCCATAGAGGTTATGTGGCCCATCCTACAAATGAGCAGAAACACTAATTCAAACCCACCTCTGACTTCAGAGCAGCCTATACGCTTAACCAAAAGGCTATACTGACCCTCACTGACATCTGTAGCAGCATATACCCATGAGACAGACAAGCACAAGTCTGCCCCCATGGCATGAGGGTGGGGAGGACAGGAAAAGGCTCAGGGAAAGATTTAAAGAGGAGATGCAACTTGATTTGGGTCCTGAAGGGTGAGTAGGAGTTTAGATGGATGAACAGATAAGGGCCCCCAGGCCCAAAGACTCAATATGGACAAACAATCTATTTCATGAAGAAAATAGTAACATCCTAAGAAAAACGAAGGGACACTCCTCAAAGTCAGGGCCTATTATGAGTGGGCTTGTATTCCCCCTAAACTTCATATATTGAAGTCTTAACCCCTAGCACCTCAGAATGTGACATTTGGAAACTAAGATGTTGCAAACATAATTGGTTAAGATGAAGTCATTAGGGTGGGCCCTCATGCAATATTACTGTGTCCTTATATGAAGGGGAAATTTAGACAAAGAGAAAGCCATGAGCACAGGGAGAGAACATCATGTGAATGTGAAGGCAGAGATCAGAGTGATGCATGTACGAACTAAGGAACACCAAATATGGCCACCAGGAGCCAGGAGAGAAGCATGGAACAGACTTTCAGCCTCAGCTTGCTCAGAAGGAGCCAGCTCAGCTGACACCTCAATCTCAGTTTTCAGAACTGGGAGACAGTGAATTTCTGTCATTGAAGCCACCCTGCTTTTGGTATTTGTTATGGGAATCCTAGCAAACTAATACAGGCCCAAGCATCCAAATCCCCTTAAATTATGGAAAGGGTGGAGGGTGGTGTGGTGCAGAGAAGTAGCACGCTAGACTAATTAGCACCAGCTGGAGAGAACTGTTCAATTTTCATGTATTTTGTAAGCCAAGGAAAAGACCATGATTCAAAACAAAATTATATGAACTTAAAATTATAGAAGCTATATAAAATAAAGATATTCAATACTCAAAATTCATCACCAATTAATAATTTTACATTTTACTAGAATCTCTGTTTTTGAGGCTATATGATGGAAAACTGTATAATAACGTGCTATGACATGTGTCTGCCCAATTCCACAATCAGGGACATCACACTGGTAGTTTGGAATCAGCCCTGGAGGGATAATTCACACCATGAAAATCAGAAAATGCTACAAATTGGGGCTTTGATCCCCTGGAGTGCTGATTGTTAAACATTAACCAACCCACCACTGGTCCAGAGATATTGGTGGCTTATATGTAGTACCACACTGGTTTCCTTTTGCTGAGGCCAGAAATGTCTTCCTTGTCCCTGTCAACACCTATTCTTCTGAAACCTCTGCCTCTGTCTGACCACTGGATGATTTTGGCTTTAGTTCGCAGCTTCCCCAGCAAAGCCAGTTTTGCCCCAGATGAGCCTCCCAACCCTTGCATACTTCTTGGCATTCTTAGTGTGAATGGAGAGAAGGAGGGAGGGAGAAAGGAAGAAGGGATGGATAGACGGATGAATGAGTGAATGAATGAATGAATGCTTCAAAGATTACTTTCAAACTATGATCGTGCCACTGTTTAACTTCCACAGCATACAGTGAGGTAGAAAGGACACTATTTATAACTCATAAGTCCACTTTGCTCCCAGGATTCTGAGTGTGACTCCTCTGTATCCCAAATTGTCTTAATCCCCCCTCTTTATAACCCCTTAGGATAGTGTGAAGCTTACTCTTCATGAAGACACTTTGGAAATAAGTGTTGCTATACAAACATATGGCAGTATTACTATTGTTATAGTGAGCTCCAAATCCTTGAAGGCACAAACATGCTTCTTCCCAAGAAACCAGATACGTGGTTGTGATAACTTGCCTTGGAAATCAGTGTAAAAATAGAAAGCACCATAACGTAAAATATTTATTGTATGCTTTTTATGTATAGCTGATTCATTTTTTTAACAATGACTTAAAGATGATTGTGTTACATCCAGTATGGACATAATTATTAAATAATAATGCAGATATAAGCTAACTGAAAAATAATTGTATAGTTGTAACAGCATTGAAATGTAAACTCTTAGATGCAGAGAACAAGCTTCGTGGTAATTATACTTGCCATTAAATGATAACATCCAATTGGTATCTAATCTTCAGGCTACAAATAAGCGTGTAATACTGCAAATACACTCTAATTACATGGCTGTTTGTCCTCCGTAAAAGTAATAAGATGAACCACAAGCAGTGTTGCAAATCCCAATGAAGAATTTTATTCAGACTCTAATGAAAGATGCCAGGTGAAGCTTATAGCTTAATACTCTCCTTATTTCTATCTTCAGTACCAATGATTTTACTACTTAGTTCCAGATGTCAAAGTTTATATTTCAATATTATTATCATTACTTGACACTGTTGTTATTTAATGAGAACTGACCTAATATTCTACTGAAGCCTGCACAAATCTTATTTGGGAAATTGAAGCAAAATACATAATATATTTGTCTGATAGTGTTCTAATAAAAAGTGACTAATTTCTCCATCTTAAAATCTTGAAAGATAACTTTATTATCTCAAACCCTCTGCTTAAACATTTATCTGAAGCCATGATTCTTCTTTCTTGTTATTTTGGATTCAAGGTAAAAGTATATCTTTTAATTGAACTGTGTTCAAGTGTTCAGATACTCAGTAACTGATACACAACTTAGTAAATATTTTGAATGAATGAATAAATGAATAAACAGTTGAATAATAGTTTATAAATATCAATTTATTTCCTACAACTAAATGAAGTCAAATATGTTTGCTTAACTTTATCATTGAGTTAATAAACCATTTTAGTGACTTTTGTACACAGCTTACATATGCTATATTATGAAAATTTTAGAACACTGAAGTAGATAAAACATTTTGATTTCTCTATCTTTTTAAAAAAATTCTTTTATGTTTATTTACTTTTGAGACGGAGAGAGAGAAAGCAAGCAGGGGAGGGGCAGAGAGAGAGGGAGACACAGAATCTGAAGCAGGCTCCAGGCTCTGAGCTATCAGCACAGAGCCTGATGTGGGGCTGGAACTCATGAACTGTGAGATCATGACCTGAGCCGAAGTCAGCTGCCCAACCAAGCCACCCAGGCACCTCTGATTATGTATCTTGATAGAAAACCTCTACTCTTATGACATAAAGCATGTATGTACTTATATAATCCCCATCAAAGTGAATTGGGAGGTGATAAAGAAAAAGAATTAAGAGAAGAGGGGGGAAAAAAGAATTAAAACAAGAGGTGAGTGAAGAGCAGAGAAGTAGCTTCCAAGTTTGATTATTTGGGTCTTAAGAGTCTGTTTTCTTCCTCTATGACTTAGAAGTGAATAATTCTGCCATAGGTTACAATCATTCTATAAGACATTTTATTTAAATGTCGTATAGACATTAAAAATGATTTATTTCTAGAACAATAGTAGCTAATGTCCATTGAGGATGTATTTCTCACTGTCGCCCTGTGATGACTACATGTGTGGAATGGCTTCTCCAGGGTTGGACAGCTGGTGGAGTAGAGACTTGAACCCTGAGCCAACCCGAAGTACCTCACTGCCTTTCAGGGGATTACGCTGCCTGAGTTCACACACATCTCCAGCTCTCTGCCTTCGCATGCATCTCTTCCAACCAGTATCACTTTCTCTTACTGCCCAGTGACTCCAACCCGCCATTTAGGACCTCCTCAAGCTCCCTTATTTCCATAATATTTTTATGATGCCTGCCTCCTACATCACACCGTATTAAAAGTCTTTGAATATTTTGTGATTCCTACTTCGTTTTGTTCAGTTCTCTACTTCTTGAGGCAAGAACTTTTTTTTGATAATTCTCTTACTAGTCCCCTTCTCCATCCCCCCCACACACACCCTAGCACATAATACATACTGAATTAAGGAATAACTATTTGTTCCTAGAATATCTCTGAAGTTCTTAAAAGAGCTGAGAAAAAGTTGGTATACTTTTAGTATTTAAATACTGTTGCTTTGTAGTTGTTAACAGAAGCAGATAAGATCTAGATTTTTTTTGTAGGACACACACTTTAAAGGCTAAAAAGTCACTTATCACAGAATTTCTATGTATTATACAGTGTGATTAAAGATGTGGCTCACTCCATCCTCAGATTTTTATTTCCCCAATATCCAGCCTTTCCCAGGAGAAAACCTACTCAAATGTTTTCTCTGTTATGCTGATAGATCCTCCCCATCCTGTGTTCCTGAGACATGGTGGGGTGTGACTGTTCTGTTTCCAGGGGCACTATGTTTTAAGAATGAAATCTTGAGGTGCCTGGGTGGCTCAGTTGGTTAAGTGTCTGACTTTAGTTCAGGCCATGATCTCAGGGTTCATGAGTTCCAGACCTGCATCGGGCTCTGTGCTGACAGCCCAGAGCCTGGAGCCTGCTTCCGATTCTGTGTGTGTCTTTCTCTCTGCTCCTCCCCCACTCAGGCTCTGTGTCTCTCTCTCAAAAATTAATAAACATTAAAAAAATTAAGAATGAAATCGTAATCAGATCAAGTCCCATAGAATAAACAGTCTTTGAGAAATATATTGTTTTCTATGTTTTGTTCTGTTCTCTATCACACTTTTCTAGTTGGTAACAGAAGACTACATTTTTAAAAAGGAAATCATTTCTCAGGCCATGGCATCTCCTTCAAGGTTTAAAAAGCAAAGATTAGGTAAATTAAGCACCTAGATTTGTCCATTACAAAAATATTCGAACACTTTAAAAAATGGCTTCTCTATCACTTTGTCTCTGTGTGTCTCTCTGTCTCTCTCTCCAACACACATGCACAAACATCCAAAAAAGAGAGCCACCACTTATTTGATATCTTATTTGGTTTGCCACCTGCTCTGTATCTAAATCTGAATTTTGCTTATAATAGAAAAGTTAAATTTTTTCCCCTCACCATCTCCTGGGAATTACATTTGCTATTAGGTTGTGCATTTACCGATTCCAGAATTTACTGATCCAAATTTTGGTCTGTGTTGTATTTGTCTCTTCCTTCTCTCTCACATTTATCATCATTTTCTGCTTGTATATCTGTCCATTTGTCTTTCTTTCCTTTAATTTCTGTTCCATGGTCCCCAGATAGAAAATGAAATATTAGGTTTGTCAAGCGTATATCATTGTTTAAATGCCTGGAGATGATGGGTTAAGCAGACCAATCAATGAAACAAACCTCCAGTGCATTGCAGGGGCTGCAAGCGATGTTCCCTTTGGCTCTTTAAGACCTAACAAGTCAATAACCTATTAATATCATATTCTGCCAGTCACCTCTACACAATTCACATGTGACTTTTTAGGATAAAACTTTATAGTTTTGTAGTGAATTAAATAGAAGAACGTTTGTGGCAAAATCCAAACTAAAAATAAGAGTGTATAGATTTAAAAAGTGAAATGGAAATAATAATCACGTGATTATGATACACAGTCACTTCAGCTATACCATAAATATTATAAATACATAAGAAGATCCAAAATTTTAAGCAATGAATCCAGACAGGACCACATGCAATGCCCTATAAGTTAAATGCCCAAAACATAAAAAGGTATTCCTTGAACTTAAGGGAGTTTACACTGAAAAGAGATGACAGACAAAAATACTTTTTAGTATATTTTTACCCCTTTTGTACCATGAAGGATCAAAATTTAATAGTCTACATACCAAAGAAAATACATATGGAAAGCATTGCTCATTGTGTAGAAAGAAAGCAAAGTTATTTAATGGATGTATCTGATAATCCTTTGTATTTATAAAGTCATGTATGCATTTATAGATAGATAGATAGATAGGTATTAGGGATGACAGCATCTGATCTGAAAACTGACAACTTTCTTTTGATGATTCATATTTTGAAACCCTGTTTCTGTTTCTGAAGTAAAAAAAATACTGGAATATTTGATGCGACCCAAGACTTCTCTAAGTATTAACTCATTAATTCCAAAACTGATTTTAGATCATTCTTTTACATCCAATGGAAATCAGTTAATCGGTCCACTTCCTCAAAATAAAAATCTTCACTGTGGTATATCTAAAGATCTAATGTTTTCTGGGACATCAGAAGAATTTAGAAGTCTTTAGCAGTATCCTTTTCCAAACAGAATTACTCCTAACCTTATGGTTAAAGGCCCAGTTTTGGAGTCAGACAGATTTCATATCAAATCCCGGCTCCACTACTTAGAAATTATGAGTCCTCAGTTTTATAATCTCTGTATGTAAAACAGAGATATTAACCTCTACTTCAATGGGTTTGGTGAAGATTAAATGAAATGTTGTATCGTAATGAATGCAGAGCACATTGCCCAGTACTGGGCACAGAGTAAGTATTTAAAAAATGGAAGAGAATGGCATTTATTCAACTAAGTACAGTCATTCAAGGACTCTGGGAATAATTTATATATCCTGTGCTCACCTACCTATGTCACTGTAGCACTGTCTTTTGAGCTGAACATTATACAGTATTAACATGTTAATTAACATTAACGTTATTAAAGCAATCCAAAATCAACTTTTCTTTTCTCTTGTGTTGGTATTAGCCATGTCAAGCGTGTAGTAATGAAAATGAAGCATCGTCTCCCATTCAGATGATAGCAGTGAGGAAAGCAGTAAGAATATGTTTCTTCTTTGGGGAAGTACTGTGCCTTGAAAGAGAGAAAATTATGAGTACAATCAACCAGATTACAAAATAGACAGGTAGCTTTTCCAGCCTATATCTGATACTTCCAGTTTCTCTCCTGAGCACTCCCAATCAATTTTCATTCATTCAACAAACATTTACTAAGCACCTCCTGTGTTAAATGCCATGAAATTGGCTTCAAAGTTAACTGAAAACCACGAACATTCCCTATTCTCACAGAGTTCTTTCCCTCCTATTGTCTAACACACTACATGTTCACCATTTTTGAACCAAGTAAGTTCCTACTCAAGGGTTTCATAAATTGTTTCAGTTAAATTTTTTATTAAAAAAAGACAAGTTCACTATCTGGTCTCTACCTTTTTTTTTACTTAGCTTCATATTCCACCCTTCCTTGTCACACAACCACCCCGAGCTACTTACAGTGCCACTCTTTTTCACTCTGTCTAAAATGCAGTCCTAGCATTAGTTGCACTTTAGAACCACTTGGATAGATTTTTTTAAATCTCGATGCCCGGGTTGCAACCCAGACAAATTATGTTAGCCTCCCAAGGAATGGTACCAAAGCATCAGTTATGTTTAACTCCCCTAGTAATTCCAGTGTGCAGTCAAGGCTGAGATTCTCTGCTCCAAAGTCTTTCTCTTCATGCACCCCCTTACTTTTCAACTCACTTCTTTATTGCCTCACTCATCCTCATCCAGCAAGATGCAGTTCAGCTATTTTTCCTTCCTTTGACATATTTCCTGAGCCCAACCCACCTGGCATAGACTGGGGTAGGGGCGAGCTTTTGTTTCTTATTGCTACACAACAAATTGCCACAGATTAACAGCTTAAAACAGCACTCATGTATTAGATCATAGTTCTCTAGGCCAGAAGTCCAAGCATGGTATGGCAGTGTTCTCTGCTCAGGGTCTCCACAAGGCTGCCATCAAGGTGCCAACCAGCCGTGTCCTCTTCTGGAGTCTCAAGTAGAGTGAGATCCATTGCCAGCTCCCTAAGCTTATCGGCAGGAATTGTTTCCTTGAAGCTGTGGAACTGTGGTCCCCATCACCTTGTTAGCTGGCAGCCAGTGATGGCTATCGGTTTCTAGAAATTGCTCTCGGGTTCTTGCCACATGGCCTCCTCCATAGGTTCTTTCACATTTCCAATATCCCTGACTTCAGAAAGGGCCCAGTCCTTGTTGAGGACTCACCTGATTAGGTAAGACACATTAGAGAATCCCCCCTAATTCAAAGTCAACTGATTAGTAACCTGATTTTGACAGAGTTATCCTATCATATTCACAGGTTGTACACACACAATGAGGGGCTTATAAAGGGAATGTGCACCAGAAGGTGAGAAACTTAGAAGCCACCTTTGAACTTTGCCTACCAGGTGCCCTTCCTATGGTTTCGAGTGCATCTGCTTGCTGTAGCACTTCTCACATGCGTTTTTCCTACTTCACCAGACACTGAATCTTAAAAGGGCAGGGACCATGTAATATTCATATTTGTCTTCCCAGCATATAATTCGAAGCCTGGAATAAGGCAGATGTTCACCAAGGCTTACCAAGTATTGATGCAGTGCGTAAGCATAAATTAGACCTTTTACATATTAGAAAATAGAGCAAGCACACATTTGGATAAAAGCCTGATCTAGGGTCTTAGGGAAGATGCAACTAATTCAATAATTTCAAAAGTTAAGAAAGGATAACTTCAAAAGCAGCCTAATAAACATAACATAACAGTATTTTTTTCTTTGAGGATTTTCAATTAATTTCATTGTTTACAAATTCATTGTGGTCTCAAAATATGTATGAACTTTTTTTTATATTTATTGCCTTTGGACCCAAAGAAACCTTTTCCATTTTGCATCCTTATTTTGATGGTTTCAGGAATCAGTTTTCTCTCTACTGGCCAACATGTGGAATTTGTCACTTACATGATGCACAATATGCATGCAAATTAATGGTAATTCATTGATCTTTATTTCGTGATCATAAGGTGAAATGTGTAATGGGGATCTTCTGCCTTGAAGGTGCTTAACAGTGAAGAATTGAGATGGACACTTACATTACAGTTCCACCATTCCCTAGCCTCTAACTTTAGAGAATTCACCTACACCATCCTCAGTTTTCTCCTCACTAAAATGGAGATAGCAATACTGTTTGAAAGTGTATGGAAGGTTTTGAGATAAGTTAGGAGGAGGAGCTGGCACAGAATAAATAGTGATACTGTTGATAAAATTCCAACAACTCACCCTATGCCCATCCCCCCCAACACTGAGAGATTTGCTGGAGGGAAGGAAAAAATAAATTACATATTTACCCGTCTTCTTGGGAGAGGAAGGTATCTTATATAAAATTTTCATCTTACCTAACATAAAGATAAAATCGTAAATTTAAAGCTTATTCTGAGGTACACTGTAAACCAAGGATTGAAAGCAAGAGTATG
The DNA here is from genome assembly GCA_028646485.1 of Cryptoprocta ferox. Classification (NCBI taxonomy): domain Eukaryota; kingdom Metazoa; phylum Chordata; class Mammalia; order Carnivora; family Eupleridae; genus Cryptoprocta; species Cryptoprocta ferox. The sequence goes on along the minus strand of CM053577.1, from coordinate 60,049,487 downwards.
AGAAAAGGCCACTAAAACTACTTAATTTTTTTTAATTTTTTAACGTTTAGTATTATTTTGAGAGAGAGAGAGAGAGAGAGAGAGAGAGGCACAGTGGGAGGAGGAGAGGGGCAGAGAGAGAAGGAGACACAGAATTCAAAGTAGGTTCCAGGCTCTGATCTGTCAGCACAGAACCCAACACAGAGCTTGAACTCATGGACCACAAGATCGTGACCTGAACCAAAGTTGGGCGCTTAACCGACTGAGCCACACAGGTGCCCCAAAGCTACTTTATATAAAGTTAAACAGGAAACACTATTCTCAATAATACTGCTGTATTAGGAAAATCTTTCTCTTCGGTTAAGAGAACTCTAGACCAGTGCTTCCCAATACAAATAGAATGTAAGCCATATATATAATCTTAAATTTTCTAGAAGCAACATTAAAAGGAGTTTAAAAAAAGGAAAAATTAATCATGTATTTTATTTAACCCAGTATATCCAAAGAATTACTTGAACATATAATAAAAATAAAAAAATTTTAATGAGATGTTTTTTGAATGTCAAGTGTTCAAAATCTTACATGTACTTTTTACATTTAAGGCACTGGCACATTTCGATTCTAACTGGCCACAATTCGTGTGCTCAAGAACCACAGGACATGTTTATGTGTGTTTCTGTGTGTATATTTATGACTGTGTATTCCCATGCATATGTTTTAACTTAAAGACTCTTAAGCCACAGGAAAAATGAAGGACACATTTGTCCTTCACACAAGTGAAAAGGAACCTTACTCAGCTCACCATAGTTCACTTTGGACCTTTCTTCTAGGCTTGAGTCCTCTCTGTGACTTTTGCCTTGGGGGGGCATGCTCTCACCCTCTGTCCCTCCTTGCCTCCATCCCTCAGTAGCAGAGGCCCACAGCTGTCCTAGGATGGTGGGGAAAGAAAAAGCTAGAGGTTTGTTATAGGAAGGCCCTCAAAGGGGAGGCAGACACTCAGGCTATTTCTTTGTTATTAAAAGATAATTAATTTGCTTCCTTGATGAAAGGAAGGGGATTGGTTAAATGGATGGGATAAGAATCTGTGATTCTGCTGAGCAATAAGCCAAAATTCTTACCTTAAATCTTCTTAGGCTGTGTGCCAAGACAGCTTTCTGCACATGTCTGATTTGATAGAGCAGCAAAGTCTCTATGAAGAATACAGAGACATCAGGTGCTCTAGAAATAGTCTGAGAGGTAGAGAAAGTAAAATAGAAAGTAAAATATTTGTCTAAGTATCCCAGCTGGCAATTTTTGAAACCTTCTGTGGTGTGGAATGGCCCTCCCCACCCACCCCCAACACAAACATATAACACACATGCCCAGTAAACAGAATCAGAGAAATGTTACTGTGAATTAGGTAATTTAGTAAGTGTCTTGACTTTTCTAGGCTACGAGGTTTTTATTTCCTCAACTAGAGCAATGTTAATAACCCCCTAGTGATCCAATTAAAAACAGAATGAATATACTATGCAAAAACCAAGCCAAAAACAAGAAACAAAAAAGCCAAGCTCTTTTAGCCATCATGATCTGACCCTGTGGGAAATATGTTCCAGCAAGTGCATATGCAGTTTCAATCAATACCTTAACCTTGAAATAATCTCAACATGATATTTGATAAATCATGTGCACGTATGGACATAGGAACACATGCACACATGCACACACTAACATATAAAAATGTTCTGATGGGAAGATAAAACTACTCACACTGATTGCACTGGTGGGTACAAATGTCAGGTGAAAGGGCCAACAAAAGGCCAAGTGTCCTGTCCACATGTAAATACCATCCTTTTATGTGCAGCTGCACCTGCTATTTTTCAATGCCTAAAAGAGACTACCCATAGATGAAGCTATTGCCAAACCTATGCATAAGACTTAAAATCCCAAGAAAGGCGATTTTGCCCTGTCAAAAAAAGATATTTGGAAAGACACTGGATCAGAAGGAAGCCCTTTTTGCATAGCTTTTTAAGTAAACCACAATTTAAAAGTATTACTTATAATTAATGCACAAAGATCCTACCCTTGTAGACAGATAAAATAAGGCTAAAATCACATCACTAGTAATCAAATAGCTGAAGTCTATCTAATGAATTATGTTGCTATATTAACCAAACAAAAGGAAGATGAAAAATCTGTGATCCACCTTAAAACATTTAGGGATAAATTTGAGGTTCCAATTTACTGAATATATCTGTAGAGTTTATTATAACACCAAAGTTGCTGCTTTAAATTGACTTCTTCCTGAAGATTGGAGTGTGTAAATTGCATAGAGATGGAGAAAGAGGTGTTGTTTCTCACCAAAAATGGAGCTCAATTTCAAAGAAGCTAGTTTATAACTTGAATTATTCTATCTAATAGAAGTTACCTACCAGAAAAAGGTAGTGTGAAGTGTGACAATTGCAGGTCATGTGTACCTTCTGTCAAAATATTTCTCAGATTCTTTCAGCTAGATATCTATTCTTGATCTGGTCTATGTCCCTGTGAGAACTGTTTCCTGTGCTTTTAAATATGAGTGTTAAAAACATCAAGAGTGTTTCCATGTCAGTGCATTTCACTGATTTTTAAAGTTCTACTTTACTTTTTTTCCAGTACAAGAAATAACCGAAATGTTAACCTATTTCTATAATGCATATTTAATGACTGTTAAGTCTGTTCATTTTATGAGTTCAAGCAAATATCTTTTGTATACTAAGTATATATGTATGTCTATGTCTATGTATATGTATGAGAGAGAGTATGCTATATATAGGTTTTTTGAAGGTCTTTATGGTCTTTAGGAAAAATAGTTTTGAAAATTAAAAAACGAACTCTAGAAATATTAAAACACTGCTACCAAAAAGTTAAAGCATCTAATTTTAAGAATTAGATGAAAGAATAACCAGAGAAATTTTGAAAAAAAAAAGAATAGTCTAATATATTCTACCAGTTATTGAAGCATATTATAAATCTACCATAATGAAAACAACTTGGTATTCCAATTGTTTGTTTCTTCCTTTGAAGGCCTTTAATTTTTCATTGGGATCTCCATTCTCCGTTCTCCGTCTCTATTGCCTCTCTCTCTCTTTCTCTCTCTGGTGGTTTTCATTTATTTGCTGCACCTTTCCCTCTTTGAAAAGAACTCTTTGGGGAGCCCACGACAAATAATGTAGGCTACTTCAGAGGTTGTCAAGCCTCAGTACATTACCTTTTCCTATCACCATTGCAGAATTAACACTTTGCAATTCATAGGGTAAGAGCAATGTACCTGATGTTCCTAACACTGTATGCAAGTCAACGTGGAGTATCAAGTGTTAGAGTAGCAATTCATCGAGTCCATGAGTGCCAATCAGAAAACACAGTTCTGACATGATTCAGCAACAAGCCAATTAAATATCCTCTACCGGAAGAGGCTGGGCATAATGTACCATTCCCCACAGCAAGTTAACTCTCACTCGCTTCATGTAATTAAACCTATTGTGTGCATCGTTTACCACCGAACCTGCATATAATGTAATACAGTGCATTGACTTGGGAAGTACCAACAGGCAATAGATTCTCATAATCAAAAACATTTATTCTACACCAAGCTTTCTCATCTCCAGGCCTTTGCACATGCTGTTACTATGCCTGGATCATGTTCATTGTGCCCCTCGCCCTCTCTATCACCCCTTCCTTAACATTACCTGCTCATTGCTTGGGTTTCTTTTAAATATTATGAAATGTATTCCCTCATGTAAATGTATTTAATTTCACAATTCTTCCTCAGTCTCAATGCAGAACCTGACTTACTTCCAAACCTTTCCTGTCTCCCAAACATTGTATTAATTCATTATAGAAATTTCCAGTCTTAAATAGTGCTCTGTGCCTCACCTGGGTAATTCGTTCTGACCCTTTAGGTCTCAGAGGGCACTCTATTCCTCAATATGAAGATAGCTTCACCTGGTATGTTTTCTCATGGAACATGTGTTTTTTCCCAATTTGTAAGTGTTTTCCTCTAGAAATCATAAGTTCTAAGAAGATAGCGAGCACACCTGTTCTCTTCACCACGATATCCAGTGTCCAGCTTGGGACCTATCTTCCAGTAAGTTCTTGATATATGCTTTGAGTGAACGAGTGAGTAATAAAGGTGGAAGATGCATGAGGAATTCAGAATAGAAAGTGGTTATCACGGGTTATCCCTCTCCTGCCAGAGGAGATGTGGTGATTGGAAGAGTGATTTCCAGACAGTAAGACTTTATGGAACAATTTTTTTTAATGGAGACTTACAAAATGTTGCCAAGACTTAATTTTTCCAAGTAATGCCATTAAAACCAAAAATAATTCCAATTAGAATAACCATCATTTTATTAAAATGATATATTTTAACACTGAAAACTTAAAAAAAAACACTCAAAATAAAGGACAGCTCTTTAAGCTGGTTGCATCTGGCCTTGTGAGAAATAAATTATCATGGCGTGGGTGGGTGTTTCTTCATTTCCCTTCAGAAAATCTCAGCATGAACTGGTTCATATCCATAGACCAGTCTCTCAGTAACCACCCACCTAGATGAGATGATGCAGAAAGCAGACCCAAGGACTCAGGAATGCTCCAAGAACATTCATGAAATAATAGAGAGCCAGAGTTCAGGTTTCATGGAGGAGAGGAAATGTTAATCAGATAGACAGTAGAGGAAAAATGCCTGAATAATTTAACAAAAGTGATTCTTTCCATTCTGTGTGGGTCACACATAGAAAGACCAGTGCTTCCGGGAAGAAGAGAGGCCAAAGGGAAAAGAGGAGGAAAAGCCACCACTGATTCTCAAGAATATACTGAATATCTACTAAGTGTCTGCCCTGAATGGGGGGCAGGGAGAAAGAAGGAGAAATACGTTCTGTGCTTCCTTCATGGAAGGACTAGGGGACAGGATGAAGGGCAGTGAAATAGCTGTGCACGGAGTTCAACACCATCAGAGAGGCTGGAAATAGACCCCGAGTTTTCAAGTTTATAATCACAGAGAAGAAGATGAAAGCTACAACAGCAAGTGGGAGTGACCCTTTTTCTCTCTCCTTTTTTACATTCCTTCCTGCCCCCTTCCAGGGCTAGGCACCCAGTGATCTGGGGGAGAAAGGCAGGCAGAGCTGCTGGGTAAGGAACACCAAAGAGCTCCAGAGTAGATTGCTAACCCTTTTTCTCTTCCTTGCTCCATCCCAAGCCCAAACCTTGCACAGTTACAGAATGTAGAATCATCAAAGACTCATCTTCACCTTCTTTTAGATAGCTCAGCGAATCTTCACCCAACCCCCAAACACAAGACTGGCGATCTCATTTCCTCATCACAGCACAGAGAGGGGGATGATAGTGTTTGCCAACACTCCTCTTTATTAAGAATTGGGAAAATCAGTCTGAAATAAGATTATCAGTCCAAACTAAAATCAAGGCTAAAATTCTAGTTGGCCAGAATAGACTATTCAACCACATACTGTCCACTGTTAATTTTATTCCTCTGCATAATTTGCCACATCTGGAACTTCCCCTTTTCAGAGAAATCTTTCTTTCTCTAGCAGGTCCATAATGTAGAATAAGCATGTACTGCACTTTGCCCTAAATTTCCTTTTCTTCTAAATCAATTATATTTTAAATGCACTTCCAGAGCTTTCTATTTACAGGAACTATTGGATATGCCAAGGGAGTGATGAGTCAGTGTTACTGTTTATTCATTTTAAAATGTGCATGGTTGATTGTGTGGGCTGAGATGTAGAGTGGGTTAGTCTGGAGTCCCTCTTGAAGCCACAGACAGTGCTGTCAGGAAGCACTGTGCTCCTGGGCATAGATTCCTCCAGGAACTTAAGTCGTTTTGTAAAGCAGACTCTTTTGTGAAGGTGGATTACCACCCCCCCCCCCCAGTTCATTCTTTGCCTCTATTCAGAATTTAGAATATTGAGTGTTCTTCAACCACTGTATACCTTTTCTACTTTGAGCATTAGAAGACTTGGTTCCTAATTCTTCACTCCTTCACTCTCTTTGATATACAAGTAGACTCATTTCCAACCCATGGCAATTAGGCTGACTGCAAAGTACCCAGTCTTTCTTGGAAGAAGGCATCATGAAAAGAGAAGTTCATGCTTACCTATTAGTTTTTGTTCACTGGCTTCCTGAGTCTATCAAATCCTATTTGAATAATGCAAGCTTATATATTTTAGTTTTGTACCTCTCTTTACATAGGATCATGAATATCTCTCACCAACTTCAATACCAATTTCCCACTCCAAGTGCATCTAGCATCTAGCAGAACAACCATTGAGGCTCGCCTCTTCTCCAGCTATGTTTCGCATTAATTCTACTTCCTGGGACTTAAAGGTATCTGATATGAAGTAATAAATAGTATAAAATATTTCAAGAGATTTCTCACAACACTTGGGGGGAAAATGCCAATCAACTGAAGAATGATTGGAGACTCCATGAGGTGGAATATTGTTTCACAGCTGTTTCAGTGTGTACCTGACCCAGAGGGATGTTCATATGTTACTATTAGGTTAAAATGAAACCAACTTTCAAAGAAATTTGTACAATATGGCATCATTGTGTGTGTGTGTGTATATATATATATATATATATTTATATATATGCATATATATACATATATATGTATTAATACATGCTGGTTTGAGCATGAAGAAAATTCTGGAAAGATGCACATCAAGCATTTATAAGGTTGGTCTCATTGAAATGGCAATGGGAGCAGGGAATGATAACTGTTTCATGATATACCTTTCTACTATTATACATGTTACAACCAGTATGTGCTACCTTTAACTATAAAATAATAAATACAATTTAAAAGGAAAACAGTTGCCCTATATTGTAGGTCTGTAATAAAATCTCAAAGCAGGAGAGTTTAACTGATATAGAATTTGTGAATTTTGATTGCTGTATGGGTGGCATTCCAAATATCGTATTTAGATGAGAACAACCTTAAGTTTTATGCCAGTTTTGGTCTTGAACATTCTTGGGGATGATTGAATGTTGCAGCTTTCAATACAAAGAAAGAAATTCTGATACCAACTAAGTATTTCCCAGCTCCTGCTCTCAAGTACTTTTCCCCATGACAGGAAGAAATCAGAAGCTTGTAAATCATAACCAGAATGCTCTGAGAAAATTTCTGTTCTTGGTTTTCTCTGCCAATTATCTGTCCACTGACAAAGAATTAAAAAATAGCATAAGTGATGTGACATTTTAAGGAGCAAGAAAAATAACAGAGAAGCCTGTAGTAGGCTGCCAGGTGCACAGCTACTTAGCACCTTTACAGTCCTGTCATGCAGCGAAGTTATGACACCAAGTTTTCCTACAAGAGTCTTCTTTCTCTGTGGACTTTTGATTCCTACAAATTACTCTATAATGCTTCTTCTCCTTCCCCAACACCATGATCGGTCCCCACCTCTCACCCCATTCCACCCCCACCCTACACACACACACACATAAGCACCGATGCCCACATGTGTCATTTCCTTCCTGGATGATTTAAAAACACTTATGGTTTTGCAAAGATGAAGGTAGTGTTTCTTAGTCTTTCAGCAATGGTGTGGGGCATTCTGTAGTTACAAAAGCATGCCTTCCTAGAATTCTGACTTTGTAACAATGGTACATCAAGAATAAGAATCCAGGGGCGCCTGGGTGGCTCAGTCGGTTAAGCGTCCGACTTCAGCTCAGGTCATGATCTCACAGTTCGTGGGTTCAAGCCCCACATCGGGCTCTGTGCTGACAGCTAGGTCAGAGTCAGAAGCCTGTCTTCAGATTCTGTGTCTCCCTCTCTCTCTGACCCTCCCCTTCTCATGCTCTCGCGTGCTCTCTCTCTGTCAAAAATAAAATAAAACATTAAAAAAAAGAATAAGAATCCAGCTACCAGGTTCTTCAGCAGGATTAAAACTACTTCCAGACAGGCACTGCATCACACGAATTTGAGTTTACTGGATAATTAATCAAAATCAAATTGAAGGGATTCCTCATTTATCCAATTGTTACTGTATTCATATATTAATGTCACCTTGCCCTATTTCAGAAAACCCCTTTGGACTTTTCCCTTTTCTGGCCAGAATGATCATATGCAACTCATCTGTATGCAAAATCATTTACAATGTCAGACTGCCACTGACCCATCCTTTATTCTGGTACTTTTCTCTCCTACCATCACTCACCTAGTGCTTTCTTTCTCCTACTGTCTTTTCCTTTATCCCCTTGATTTTTCTTCTGTACCTCACATTCTATTACCTCAAGAAGGTCTCTGTTTCTGCCCATCTCTCTCTCTCTCTCTCTCTCTCTCTCTCTCTCTCTCTCTCTCTCCTCTCTCTCTCTCTCTCTCTTTTTCTGAAGCAGCACCCTCTGTTCCTCAGATTCAGTGATGTCCTCCAACACACCACCGCAGGTTTGATGTTCTGGGTTAACAATAAAACCTTGACTCTGAGGTAGAATTAGAGCTTTCCTACACAGGCTGTGGTCATGGAAAAGGCACTATGACCAAGTCAGTAAATTGTAATTGTATTTCTCTTGAAGGGGTATGGTAAGGAGGTTATAATGGGAGTCATATTTCCTTTACCAAAGGTCCTTACTTAAACTCTTATACATATTATTAAAAAATATGCTTACCTTGCTATCAGATCATTTTTTAAAACTTTCAAACATTTTCTATAAATTCAGGTGACAGGCAGTAAATAAACACATGACAAAATAATTGTAGATATTCAAGAAATCCTCCAAAGTGTTGGGGCACCTGGGTGGCTCAGTCGGTTGAGCATCTGACTTCGGCTCAGGTCATGATCTCACAGTTCCTGAGTTCAAGCCCCACATTAGGCTCGCTGCTGTCAGCCTGTCAGGGTGGAGCCTGCCTCAGATCCTCTGTCCCCCTCTCTCTGCCCCTCCGCCACTTGAGCTTTCCAAAAAAGAAATAAATATTTTTTTTAAAAAAAATCCTTCAAAGTGTTGAGAGGGGAGGAAGGATTGCAGATCTTATAAAAGCTTGCTTAGTAGACTCCTCCAGAACGGGGGTGAGGCAGGCAGCCAGGCATCTCCTGAACCCTCTGCTCCACTGCTGCCCTCCCCTGCTTCCTTACCCACCTCACCCTGCGGGGAGTCCTTAGAAGTGCCATGGACATGGCAGCCTAGATCCTGAGACAGGGAGCTGGGGAAATCACAGTCCTTGCCTTTGGGGTGTTTCTAATATGACTGGTAGATGGATCAAAGGGTCCCCTCCATAACCCTTTGGTCAATTATTAAACACATAAAAATAGAATCTTCTCACATCTTGGTTTTCTGACAATAAAAACAAAAGTACTATATATATATATATATATATATATTTTTTTTTTTTTTTTTTCACAGTAGCTGTGTTATCTGGGCTCCAGGAGTCAGTGATCTGTATTTGGAATACAAATACAGAGGCTTTTTATTATCAAACAGTTATTTTTAATCCAGGAATTATTTTCACTTATATTCTTGGTTTACTATTTATAAACCCAGAATATAATTTAAGAACTCTTAGTGAAGTAAGTATTCGTATAAGTTATGGTGGTTTTTGGTGAACATCCACCAGTATGAGCTCATCCACAGTATGAGCAAGATAATTTTCCTATATTGCAGATGTAGGAAAGATGTGAAATCTTGAAAAAAATGTATTTGGTGAACAGCTCCTGGGTATGTGGGCCAATCTCAGCCAATTAGAGGCTATTCATTAAGGCCCAAAAAGTGTTGCCTGGGTAGCAGATTAATAATGGCACAGACCTCTTTCAGGTTTCATGACAGGGCCCATTCTTTGCCAAATGTATCACATTTGAGAGTCTGTAGCTTGTTAAGTGTATTCATTAGAAAAAATAATTATAATTTCCCAAGTTTTAGGGATTACTTCTTTAAAAATTCTCCACATTTCTTCTAAACTCCAATTTCCTAATAACTTTACAATACAAGAGAAGAGTCTAAACTCACTAACTAGTAACTCTTTAGAAAAATGTTGTATTTACTGTGTTAGCAAATGATTTGGTAAACTTGGAATGCTGCTCACCACCGCAGCCACAATTTATACTCTTGCTTTCCGAATTTCTCTCTTCTCCCTCCTGTCTTCCCTTTGTGTACAACAAGGGAGCGGGTTGAGCTAATTCCAGTGGGGGCAGGTGGAATTACTTTGGTTCTCTGCTCTAAATTATCCTTTCTTTTTGCTTTCCTCCCTCCTCTCTTTCTTTCTTCCCTGGTTTCCTCTCTTCCCTCTGTCCCTTCTCCATAGTGGCATCATCACCATGAAACTTTCCTATCGCTGTCCCACATAACATGTCATACAGGGTACTAGGCACCAGGGGAAGGACAACAAAAGCATAGCATGCCATCTCTGCCCTCCAGGGATTGGCAGCTTAACCAAAGAGACCAAATCTGTACACATATCCTTTACCCTACAAACATTTACTGAGTGCCTACTATGTGCCAGACTCTATGCTAGGTGATAAAAAAGACAGACCCCACCCTAACAATAACTACCAAAATAAAGTAGCTGATACAGCAAAACATAGTAATCACCAAATGTCTTAGGGGCCAAAAGTGTTAGGGAAGACCAGAAGAAAAGGTTTCAAATTGAAGGGATCATAGAATCCAAACAGAAAAGATACCGTGGGAAACTGTCGTCCTAACTCCATGAATATTGAAATCTGCTCTATATAAATTTGAATAGCTCTATGCCCCTTCTCTACCATATGTCAGCTAGCAGACATATGTTTGTGGCTTGATTTGAAATTGTGGGTAAAGAACCGGAATCCAAAGACCTGGGTTTCAGTCCTGTATCTATCTGTTCATTTCTCTGGCATTAAATATGATCAGAAAATTAAAATTACATTATAGATGTAAGTATTATTTGTCCCTACAATGCCAAGGGATTTTGCTAAATTTCATTTCTTTGTCCTTTAAAAATGACATTTATTGGTCTCGGAAAAAGAGAATTATTGAGAAAGCAGATAATGGCATCATTTTTAGGAGTCTCTGTAGTACAACAAAACTAAAGGGTCTATATTTACAATAATTAGCAGAACCAGAAAAGGAATTCCAACTGTGAATGTACCTTCTGACATTTTTCTTTCTCACAGATAGCTGGAAGACTACGTCAAATGACACATTCTTAAATACCACCACACCTAAACACACTCGATATGTGAATACAGTGCCACACACGATGTTCTTGACATATAGATAAGTTGTCGCTGTTGTTTCTCATTCAGGCCCAGCCTCCTTCCAATAGTTTTTAAGGAGTCCTTTTATACTTTCCTAGCTAATTATTTAGCAAGAAATTGGGGGGGAGGGTAGTCTGGAAGAAGTCCATTTTAATGTAATTGTCCTGGTGTTTAACACATCTTAGTATTTGTCATCTGTTGTTCTTGCTTTGTATTCAAACAGTTTTGGATATAATGCCCTTTAAAAACAACAACAACAACAACAACAACAACAACAACCTCTGTGGTATTGTGTAATACAGCACCACTTCATTGTAATGCAGAACACATAGCTTCAAGTGTTTGCTACACTCTCCAGCCAGTTCCCTTCACACTGAAAATAGACATAGGGCCAATGTGAATGCACGCTTTTTTTTTTTCCAGCTCCACTAATCTTGCAGCTGACATCTTAGCAAACAATTAAGCATTCAAAAAAGTTTAGGAAATTTAAAGCCAAATTGCCAGCCACTCCCTACTGATAATCTCAAAGTCACATATTTTGCCAAAAATTGCACCAAAGAAAAATGTGGTCACCTTAAAAGGACAAACTTGGTCATATGCAGCAGCAGAACCACCTGGTCCAACCTGAGCTGGCTATTTAACTTACTAAATTCTTTTTTGTTATTGCGGTTGTTAGAAATAAAGACATTTGGGGGAAACTCAACAGGGCTTTACCTGAAATTTTGTCATTTACAAAACACTATGTATTTACTGTAAAGAGAACTGTAAAAGCTGCAGTGAATCCCTGCACAGCTTTCTTTATGAGATTATAGGGGAAAATGTAAAATAGAAGAAATTACTCTTCCGGTTCTAGAATTTTCCATTCCCAAAGGGGTTGTACAGATACTGTCATCAAATCCCAGTTTGGGAGAAGAGAAGAAAGATTATGTGCTCTTTTCTTTACAGTCATAATGCATCCTAAGAGTGTAACACAGAAGTGCTTTTCTGGACCACAACCTGGCCGGTCCCCAGTCACCCCAGATTGTAGCCCCTCACACTAGGCTATATGATTCTAAAGGTCATTGATGAGGGTTTTCCAGGGGCACAGGTCTTCCTGGCATTTCTCTCACATGTTAGGATAATTGACAATTCTCACCTCTCCACTTCCAAGACTGATCTATGCTACATGCTGCCCATGTCTCCCACCCCAGCCTCCCATCACCTGAATGTTTTCCATGATCATGTCAAAGTCAACCAAAGCCAGACCATCACTGCTGACAACCCTTCAATGGCTTCACTGCCTATAGCATAAAAGCAAAATCACTGTTAGGGAATTCCAGCTCCAACCTTTCTGTATCCAGCAAACAGGTTTGCTCAGCACTGAAACTATAATAGGAACATGAAGCACTTTCTAGATGGCTCTGCATACATGAGTGTATCTTTGTATAAAGTGGTGACCGTGTTATAATCACCTTTGCCATTTTCAAACACGCCACTGCTTCCTTCCTCAAGCAGACCCTCTGTCTCTTCCTTCAGATCTCAGGATAGTCTCTAAAAGGTTCTTTTATCATCTACTCGAGTCCTTGATGCTTCCTCAGAATTTCAGTAGCATGTTGCCTTAAATACTAATTACCATTTCAGGCATCAATCCGTTTTCCCAACTAAATTATAACAAGGATCTATAGGCAGTTTTAATCACAATGCCTGGGAAAGTAATTTCAGAGAACTTTATTAATGATGTTTCCTAAAAGCTATCCCCTGAATGGAAGAACAAATACATAGATTCAAAATAAATGATCCTGTAATGATCCTAAAATTTTGAGATGAAAATAACATTAAGAAAAAGTAGCTTGTGGAATAAGGAAAGAGGCTCACTGGGTCTTCGTGTTCTGGACTATACAATCAGAAATTAGCACCAAACTTGAGTGGTCGCCATCCTTCAATCCTGGCTCTGTCTATGGTCTTGGAAAAGTTGGTTTCTATTTACTTTCTTTCAGTTTGCCCTTTATGGGAAATGGACATTGAAATGTAGCTTTCCCAGAAACATGGTGACACATTATAGTTTTGGAGAAGTACAGCCTATTTAAGTAATGGAAATCAGGCTAATAAAATGCTCATAGTTATTTTCAGAAGGTATTTCAACAGAAACAAGATTGACTTATTCTCGTTGAGGTTGCTTCTCCGTATGACTACTTGTCTACCAAAATTTGAAGTTCTCAATCTTTCTGTGTGAGTCCTAATTCCTGTCAGTTGCTTAGTTCTTTTTTACATTATCACTGAGAGAGAGCCTGCTAGAGGAGATCTAGCTACTGCCAATGTATTAAAAGATTTTATCTTTTTAAATCATTCTTTACATTCTGCATGTAACAATTTGTTTTTTTTTTTCCACAGAATACTTACAGAGCTCTAATGGCATTAGATACCCGACATTCAATAGGTTGGATGGCACTTGGTGGCACTGGCCTCCGAGTATTCAATGAGAATACTGTTTGGTTCTTTTTCATTTTAATTGCTGGAATGGCTGTGGATATAAGTTGCTCCGCACAAAAGGGTGACAAATAATGATGAAAGACACCAGAGTGCTCTCATGTGTGGCTTCGTCAAGAAGCAGAAAAGAGATTATTGCAGCTGAACTGATCACATGGAATTTGCTGGGCCTTCCTTTACCCTCCACCCCCACCCCCATTGCCACCATGTCCCCCAACTCAAATGCAGTTCTTACAGGCTAGGAAGGATCCAGTTGAATAACACACAAAAATTGATCCTATTAACAATGATCTTTAGAATGTTCAAGGACATAACGCCGCTTTTGTGAAGTTCCAACATAAGCATTCTCAAATCCTTAAAGGAGCAAATTGTTTCTGCTTCTGTTGTTTTCTTCCTAGGGAACTGTTGCCTCAAAACAGAGCTTCTCTTGGAGTAGGGGCGGGGGGCAGCGGCGGGCGGATGTGGCAAGGAGAACACAGGCCTCCAGTTTATAACGGTGCTCACGTTGGCCTTCCCAGCCACTGAGATGGCACTTATTATTTTTAATTAACATTTTAATCCTTTAGAATCATTTAATACTAGGCAAATGTGTTCATGTTACAAAATCGATGCCAAGAAAAGTGTCAGAAGAAATAATAGGTAAAATTAATTATTTTATGATCTACTAGGTTTTCAATTGTTCTTTTATTTAAAAAAAAAAAAAAAAAGCCGTGATGACTCTTACAGGGAGTATCAGCGATCTTCAAGGAAAGAATGAGTTTGTGTCCCAAATCACTGGACGCTTAGGTGCTTAACAAAGTCTGGATATTTCACCCCCTTTTTCTGGTGGCAAAGTGGCTTCTATATTAGCCAGCAATGGCAAAACCTGGGCTTCCGGCTGCTAGAGTTACTCCTTCTTTTACCTCTCCTCTTCCTTCTGTTACAGGGAATTGCCTCTGCTACCTCAGAGGTGACTTTCTAAATATCTGCAGCCAGTGCCCTCCCTGGGCCCCACTCCTGTGGCTCCCTGTCCCCTACTCTCTGCAACCAGCCTGCCATGCCCCTAACTATTGGCCCTTGGCTCAAACTTTTCTTATTTAAGCCATTGGAAGGATCCTATGAAAGACTGTGACTCATAATAGGATAAATAACTTTGTGCATATTGCACAAATACTTCAGCAGTGGAATGCTAGCTATTTCATATTCTGTTTTTGGATCTTTCAAGATAGAATCTCTCTCTCTCTCTTTCTCTCTCTCTCTCTCTCTCTCTCTGTCAATCTCTCATCTTCATTCCTAACCAAGCCGTTACTTGCAGGCATGTACACAAAACCCTGGGCTTTATAGTCATAATATGCTGCTGATCATTATAGAATTCAGAGAAAATTCACTGATGACTACAGATAAGGGTTATGGTTTTAAACTTCTCTCAGTGGCACTTTATGAATAACACCAGTGGTGACAATTCTATGTTAAAGGAAAAGGCCAGTAATTAGGCCTTGGACACACATGTTAATAAATGAGTTTCAGCTATGTCTTCCCACAATAGAGCCTCATCATTTCCATCAGGGAATCAGAGTCAGAGAAATGCTTTCCTTCATTAAATTCTACTATTCTGTGTTGGTTTTTTAAGTTTTTCAAAATCTGGGCAGCAAAAGATTTATGTGGAAAAGGGGCAGCCTTTCTGCACCCCTCCCCAAGCTAACTTCTGATAATAAGAAAAATGATGGGCCTTAATCATTTTCACTAACACTAAGGTCTCTTTGTGTGACAATATATGGCTTTCTATTGAAGGGTCCAACAGTGGGGGAGGATTCGCCTCTATGTACAGATGACGCCCCCAGTGCAGGCAAAATGAGGCTGCAAGAATTTTTTTTAAAGATGAAAGGTGGATACTGAAGTAGAGTCTGACTAGAATTGAGGATGGGGTGGTCTCTCAGATTTAAGAAAGAGCCTTCCCATCACACCCAAGTACTCTTCGTTATCTTGTGAGATGGTTTAAAAGTTCTCACAGGGAAACCCCTGTTTATCCCAAATAGCCATGGTTCATTTCTGGCATGACCAATCTTGGGGTTTCCAATCATCCACTGCAAATGATATTTTCTGCTTAAAAAGTGCATATATATATATATATATATAGTTGTATAGTTGCTGATAATGAGTTAATTAAGTGGCTTCTTTGCTTGTTGTCTGTTTTTATAATACATTCAGCCAAAGAAAAAATTAAGAATTAAGGATCTGTTGTCGTTAATTAGACTTCCCCAATTTCCATATTCTAAAGTAGGAAACATGAAAAGGCTTTGTAAACGGTAATAAACAAAAAGACAACGAACGAAAGGTATCACCATCATCCGCTCTCACAGAGCTTTAGTGAGACACCTCTCTTTTTGAAAAAGAAAACCTGGTTTGTCGTCAAAGTTGATGCTGTTGTTTTAACACACCAACACCTAATGGAGTCAATGGAATGAGAACATTCCAGCAAGTGTTCATGTAAGATTTCCATACATGGTTATGTTTCAATTTTTTCCTACACACAGACAAAAAAAAAAAAAAAAACACCTGTAGATCTGAATAGTTCAAAATCATTTTTATTGACAGTGAGAGGGGCAGGGCTTCATGTCAGGCAAAGGTCTTTTTGAAGCCCCTGAGGAGGCCAGCATTTTCTTCTTCTGTCCCGTGTACAGTGGGAGGGAGATTGAGGGGTGTGAATGGGAACGGAAAGCACTGTTCTTTGTGCAGCTCACCCTCTCCTGATGTGGTATGTATTCCAGGAAAGAGGACAGGCACTGAGACTAAACACAAAAATCAAAATGGACTTTGCTCCGCCTTCAGTAAACAGCACGGCACAAAAGTGCATTGTGCCATGAGGTAACCGCTGAGATGAATGGAGTTGGCTGTCACAGAGGTGATTGTGGGGCCGGTCTCTATTGGATCACAGTCCGGGGCTGAATTCCTTTCTGGTTCATCAGGGTCTGTTGGTACCACAGGAAGTGTCATGATCCTTTTTTTCACTAGGGCCAGATGGTGTCCTTTTTGAGGCCTTACTAATGCCCAGTTTTCCACATGTAAAACTCCTGGGAAAATGACCTAACTCACAGCTGCTTAGTGAGGCTTGAGCAGATCTTTAGAAAGACTTCTGTCAAGAGCAAGAAGATTGTACCACTAGCAGGATAAAGGGGGAGGCTGTGGCCAGAAATGTATCAATTACAAACTATTTTTAAACTACTATCATAATTTGAATTGTGATTTGCACAATGTGTGTCTTTGTAGGCAGTGGCTATAAGGTAGTTCACAAAAGCTACCAATTGCTAGGGATGCTGATTGTTTTCTTAGCCAAAGTTTTCCCTTCCTTCAGAGCAGATGGCCTGAATAAGAAGAGAAAATGTCCAGAAGGGTCGGGAAAGGACAAAAAGTGAAAGATTCCCTGGATAGCTGCAAGAAGCCTGGGGAGAGGGGAGGGACCTTGGTGTTAAAAAGAGCTGGAAAAAAAATGGAAACTTTTGATGTATGTGGGTTGTATTCACCCATGAACTGAATGATTCCCAAGGATGGACGACTGCAGGTGTGATATTTAGAAAGCAAGATGCTTTTTTTATTAACTGACTTATACTGAGAAGGCATCCAAGTTGTTACAGGGGTCAGTAAGATTCCTACAGAAATTTACTGTAGGATTTTTCTCCCACCCCAGAAAGCACTGGTAATAATTACCTTTGGGATAAAGCTACTTTTAATAGCATCTTTGAATCCTTGCTTATTTTTGTGTGTTAAGTAGTAATTGATTCTTGCTTGTTTGTATATTTTTTCCTTTGTGGAAATTTTTTTTATCTTGATTGTTGTTTTCAACTTGTTTAAAGGGGTTCTTTCTAGCTATTAAAGTTTTCAGTACCATTAATTAATTAATGTGTGACAAATGACAGATTTTTCATGTCACATTTAAATGGTATGTTGATTTTTTTTTAAAAAATCTAAAGCTGTGTGAAAATAGTTTTGTATTTTTTTATTCCAAACTGTAACTAAAACAATTAGTACCATCTCTTTTCAAGCAAGTGAAGCACCAAATAATTACCATGGCAATCTACTTCTATAAAGTTACTTTTTCAAGACTGTAATGTTTATCCAAATTTGCCTAACTTTTAGGTCATAAAAATCTAATAATGTATTACTGGAGAGAAGAAGGAAAAATAATGTAAAACATTTGACTTGTGTTTTCAGCCAAGTGCCTCCTATTAAGTCCACTCTTCACAAATGTCTCATTCACATCTTTTATACCTAACATTAGCTGTGTAGCAAATGGCAGGTCAGTAACAGGAGAAGGAAGAAATACTTCTGTAATCTGTATTGTAGCTGAGATTTTTTAAAAGCATACAAGATGATGATTAGCTATCTTTACTGCTCAGAACCTGGAAAGCATCAACATCCATAATTTGCAGATTATTGACTTAATTGTTTGTGAATATTTCCCAGAAGCTTGCCTCCCTTACTAACTGATTATGACTTATGCCAGCATGTAAACTGTCATACAATAAGGCAACATCCATGAAAACAGTTTAGTGAGAGGCCGCCAACCTCAAGGGATGACTGGTATTTTGCTCAAGTGGTACCGGTTTTGTTCGCTCTGAAAATGCCCATCTCCATGGGGAACTTGGATTTGTACATTTAGGACACTAATCTGAGTGGGTAGGAGAGAAGAAAGTACATTCTTCCCTGGTTAGCAACAAGCAACTTTAGAACAAAGACCTAAAAACTTTAATTAAAAGGATAATTTGTTTGTTTACTTGTCTTTAATTTCTCCTTGAACTATAATAGCTTCAAATATAATTCTGCTGATTGGTATGGGTTTCCCTTTTGTTTTAGAGGGAGAACGGACACAGGTACCCTGCAAACATGTAGGGTACATGTTGAACAGCTAACGAGCCCTGGAGATAGAACCAGGATTTCTTCCGCTGGGTCAGTTACATGCAGCCGAGCTTTTAGTGAAAACTAGCCTTCTGTCTCCTTCCTTTCATGGGCACGGTTACATTTTATTGTGGCACAAAGAAATCCTTCCCTCCCTTGTTCACAAAGCCCCACAGCACTGGCCGTCCTTTATCACTGCTCTTTTCTTTCTCTGAATGCTATATTTTTTTTATTTACATAAGAATTCTTGTAGATGTTTTATTTACATATGTATTCACTCATGTTGGATGAGTGGAAGGAAGTGAGGAAACCCTAAACCCAAAAGCACATTTTTACAAAGACTAAAAACCATCTCTGTGGCTTTCAATGTCCCAGAAAGTAACTCTAATCTTGCTTTTATTAGTCTTCATTGTTGAGTCTTACTTTTTAGCTTGGGTCAGAAATTCAGAGGGTTTTTGGTGTCTTTCCAAGCTTCAAGTTTGATGCTATGTAGTTTTGTTCTGTGAAGATGAGGAAGAAGAGAAGGATATCATTCAAAGAAAGGCTCTCTAATGCTGTTCAATTATTACAATGGATCATCAAAGAAAAAAATAACTGTGTTGAGCCCATGTGAGTGACCATAATAGCTTTACCTATGAATTTATATGATATGAATGATGGAAAGCAAAGGATATTCTTTTAAGACAATCAAAAAGTACTCTTCAACATTGTTCATGATTTAAATAAATTCTGACCTTTTTTAAAAGAATATCCATTCAATCTACAGAGTTTGAAAATTTGAATTGGTCAGTACAACATTAATTTATAGCAGAAACTAGAGCCTCCATATTTTTTTTCCAATATTATAACTTCAGCAGCAGGGAAGGGGTGTAGGGAAAGGCCTTGTTGAAAGTTTCCAAGTCATTTCTCAAACAAAAGATTTATTTAATTGTGAAAAAAAAAAACCCTTCGGTCAGTTTTCATGGTGCAGGAATGTACAAAAGAAGCTATTCCCATTTTCAAAAGGTGTACTGAATAAAGAGATCATTTTTGTCCTCTTAGATTTCCTGTGTGATTGAAAATGGTGACTTCTCAGAATCTGACCCATGAATTATTGGAATCTTCCTGACAAAATTTTACTCATTTTTCATTGTTGTAGTTGTGTCAATACATATTTTTTTAATGTTTGTTTATTTTTGAGAGGGAGGGAGGGGCAGAGAGAGAGGGAGACACAGAATCCAAAGCAGGCTCCAGGCTCCAAGCTGTCAGCACAGAGCCCGACGCGGGGCTTGAACTCAAGAACTGTGAGGTCATGACCTGAGCAGAAGTCGGAAGCCTAACTGACTAAGCCACCCAGGTGCCTCTATGGTTGGGTCAATACATATTAATTGGAGTTCTTATTGTATCCAGGTAATTAGACCAGATGCAGTAGTACAAAAAAGACTGGGATGTAGACCCTCTTCAGCAAGATGTTTGTGGGATCCTTCCATGGCGAGGAACAGACACTATACAGATTGACCGCCTACATATAGTATGCCAATCCCATCACACCCTTTTTCTCTCCTTTAAGTTTTTGAAGATAGAAGGCTGTGTACACAATAGGAATTCAAAAAAAATGTTAACTGTTGTTGATTAAGTTTTAGTATTGTCACTCAATGTGCCATTTAAAAAAAATGTTACTTCAGAGGTGCCTGGGTGGCTTAATCGGTTAAGCATCGGACTTCAGCTCAGGTCATAATCTCATGGTTTGAGCCCTGAGTCGGGCTCTGTGCTGGCAGCTCAGAGCCTGGCACCTGCTTCGGATTCTGTATCTCTTTCTCTCTGCCCCTCCCTCCCTCTCTCTCTCTCTCTCTCTCTCTCAAACATGAATAAACATTAAAAAAATTAAAAAAAATTTACTTGACTCATTCTTTACATTATTCCTAGAGAAGGTTGCAGCTGTTTTTATTTAATCAGGATTTTTTTGCATTATTTGGATTACTCCAAAATCTTTATATTAGTTCAAATTGTGAAATTACTTTTAATTCATTAGAATTGCAGATGTGTTATTCCAGTCTGGGTGGTGAAGGGGTCTGGAATCTACATCACCTGCTCAAACTTTGGATCATGTATCTCTCATTTAACATATTCACCTGTAAGTCAGCTAAGAAAGACCAGCTGTGTATGCGGGTATCCCTATGACATGAACATTATTAAGAAGGATGCTGTTATAAATCTAGAGTTTGCAGCTAGATCATCCAATAATCTCATTCTACATAAAAGAAAAGTTAAATGAGAGAAGCATTTTATCTTACTTCTCTATAGTACCTGAAACACAATAAGATAATAAATAGAAACTTTTTGCCTATTATAGTGTTCAGCATTTTTTATACATTATCTTATTCTTACCATAAAATCTGAAGTAGTTTCAGGGTGCTTCGGTGGCTCAGTCAGTTAAACAACCGACTCTTGATTTCAGCTCAGTAATGATCTGATGGTCCGTGGGAAAGACCCCCACGTCCGGCTCTGCGCTGACAGAGTGGAGCCTGCTAGGGATCTCTCTCTCCCTCTCCCTCTCTGCCCTTCCCCAATCCCATTCTTTCCCTCTCTCTCTCTCTCTCCCTCTCTCTCTCTCCCCCATCTCTCTCTCTCTCTCAAAATAAATAATAAACTTTAAAAATAAATTAAAATAATTTTTTAAATCTGAAATCGTGCTAATTTCCACGATTTGCAGATGAGAAAACCTAAACTCAGAGTAACTCACTCAGGTTCCATAGTCATTAAAAAGTAAAACCACAAGGCAAATCTGACTCCAAAGCCTAAGTTCCCCCCCTCCATTATTACTACCACATATGATTTTATACTAGATGGGAATAAATGGGTTGAATTTATAATATTAAAATTTCCCAATTGATGGAAAGAGAGAACAAGGGCAGGAGGTGGGGGAGAGAGGATGGAAAAGAGAAAAAAACTCCAGTTCAAAATATTATTGAGTACTTTAACTTCTGCAATCTCTAATAGGCATCTCTTGCTTTGGGTCCAATATTACAATTCTTAACACCAGGTTCTACCAGGTAAAATTATTCGGTGGCTCTTAATTGGTAAGCTCAGAAGATTAAGTAAATTGTATCAGATCAGTAAAATAAGTTATGTAATTTAAAAATCTTCCTAATATTGATGTAAAAGTATTAATACTGGTACCTCACTAAGCACTAGAAAAATCACGTTAAAACCTCTGCAGTTATGCAAACATTGCAAATGTTTTAAAATTCAGTAATCTAAATATACCTTACCAATCAAATACATTATCTTCTTCGCATTGGACGAACATCACATTTTACAGAAATTTCCAAACTAATGGCATTTAGGGGTGCCTGGCTAGCTCGGTTGGGGGAGCAATTATTGATTTTGGCTCAGGTCATGATCTCATGTTTGTGGGTTGGAGCCCCCCTACCCTGATAGCACAGGGTCTCTTGGGATTCTCTCTCCCTCTCTCTCTCTCTCTCAATAAATAAATAAACAAATTTTTTAAAGAAGGTATTTAAAGAAAAGCCCATCGGCCAAAATATTTGAGAATTTATTACTGTGCATGAATAAATGTATTTATATTTTGTTTTTAATATATTTTAAACTAATATTGTTCTTTATATTTATTCTAGTGTACATGTATAAAATATATAATATATTAATCCTCAGAAAAAACAAAATCCACAAATTCTTCTAGAAATTTTTTTGATACAATCCATGTAGCATAACATATATTATGTATTAAGATTTTATTACCATGTAAAGCATTGATTAACACTTTGCCATAAATAATAATTAGTTTTTCTCCCCCTCCAGTATTCTTTGTAGAGCATTTTAAAATTGTCAAGTAGGGTTCCAATTTATTAGTATTGTTATGTTTAAATAAACTACTATTTTAAAATGACACTATCAGACAAACCATGAGAGACTTTGAATACTAAGAACAAACTGAGGGCTGATGGGGGAGGGGGGAGGGGAAGGGGGGTGATGGGCATGGAGGAGGGCACTTGTCGAGATGAGCACTGGGTGTTACATGGAAACCAACTTGACAATAAACTATAAAAGAAAAAAAGAAAAAAGAAAAAAATAAATAAAATGACACTATCATTGGGTGTCTCAGTCATTAAGCATCTGACTTTGGCTCAGATCATGATCTCAGGGTTTGTGAGCACAAGCCCTGCTTTGGGTGAGCCCCATTTCTCTCTCTCTCTCTCTCTCTCTCTCTCTCTCTCTCTCCCTCTGTCTCTCTCTGCCCCTCACTCACTTGTGTCCCCCCTCTCTCTCTCAAAAAATAAATACATAAAATAAATTTTTAAAAACTACACTATTATTGCCATTATTTAAATATTAGTTATATTCTCTGAATTAGGCACCTACTACAGGTATGACCCTGAGCCAGAAATTACAATGTAGTCAAATACAAGAATGAACATAAGGCCTTCTTTTTTCCCCTTTGGAGTTTATTTGCTGGGTCTTTAAGTTTTAAATATTTTAATTGTATAGTGATTTAAGGAGAAAATGACAAAACCAGTAACCAATCCTTTGTCATTTGTTTCAGTTCAGGCTTTATCTCAAGCCAGCTTTTTAGAAGCTTTTCTTATTGAGAACACTTAACTTACTTGGCTTTATAAACTTAGTTTAGAATGCTCCCTCATGAAAGAACTAAGATCATTCTAGAACATCTGACCCACAATGTTATACATTTCAAAAGCATTTTACGAAGTCAGACCAGTAGTTCTATGGAATTTTTAATCCCATCCATATTTTGGTCAGATAATCTCCACCTCAATTTTTGTGTTCTTGTAAAAGCAAAGCAAATATTTTTCCTTGAGAAAGCTTCTTCGATAACACTCTTTAACAGGATTAGAGAAACCTTGTAATTTTGGCAGTTGAAAGACAGGCAGGCTTACATCAATTACATTCAGAGAATGACTCCATAACATGATAGAAACAACCACACCTAAAGGTCAATTAAATTGAGATTTCTTCACCTAGAAAAAGGAGAATACTAGGAAAGAGGGCTAATGATTAATTATCTTCAGGAATATGCAGAGTATTAAGGAAGAATCCAGATACATTCTTCTTTTCAAATAAAGAAAAGATAAAGAGCAAATAGACTGAAATTTCAAGAAGAGAAAATTTAATTAGAGATAAGATATAATGTCTTGACGCTAAGATAATGAAATACTGTAACAGATTAAATAAAAAGGTATTTTGAAAACTCTGTATTAGTTAAGGCTTTGATCCATCTAGGATCTGAGAAATAAACCAGACAAACTCAATTCAATGAAATAATCATGCAAAATACAGATTATCCACCAATAAATTTCTCTTCTAAGTAAGATCTCTTTTATTTTATATTAATTATATCTACAGTCCTATTTTTTCTTCTCATATTACATGTATTAAGGTTATTTATGGGTGGCTAAGGAAACAAAATATGACCATAAATGCTTACTTTTCTGCTTGTCACATAAGTGGAGACTCCTTTGATGTGGATCTGATTTTTATTTAGATATCAGTAATAGTAGACTCCTCTCTAAAATCTCTACCAAACGGTGGTTAAAAAGAGCTTATCAGATTCTTGCATTATTTTTTTAAAGATTTTTTAAAAGTTTTTTTTTTTTTGAGAGAGAGAGAGAGAGAGAGAGAGAATGTGAGTAGAGAAGGGGCAGAGAGAGAGAGAGAAAATTCCAAGCAGGTTCCATACCATCAGCAGAGCCCAATGCGAGGCTCAGTCTCACAAACTGTGACATCATGACCTGAGCCGAAATCAAGAGTCAGACGCTCAGCCGACTGAGTCACCTGAGCACCCCATTCTTCCATTAATTTTGTTTCACAAGATTCAGATGGCCTCAGCTGTCACTGATATTGTAGAGCGGTGATTCCCCCAAACTTTTCCACCAATAAACTTTTGTATCCGTCAATGGCTAGTCAATAAAACAGAAACCAGCCTAGGTATTTCAAACATCAGAATTTTAATACAGGGAGTGTAATTAGAAGAACCAGAAGAACAAGAAGAATATGAGAACA
The DNA here is from genome assembly GCA_028646485.1 of Cryptoprocta ferox. Classification (NCBI taxonomy): domain Eukaryota; kingdom Metazoa; phylum Chordata; class Mammalia; order Carnivora; family Eupleridae; genus Cryptoprocta; species Cryptoprocta ferox. Next base: position 60,024,954 of record CM053577.1, on the reverse strand, counting down.
CACTAGAGACATACAAGACATAAGAAAGATTTTATCTAAAGATGAGGAAGCTGCTACCACTTTAAGATGATGGCCATTGGCCACACTTACTGCTACATTCATTGTTTCTGCAGCTGCCACTGCTGTTGGAATCACATTGCTGCCACAGGGCAAAAAATCAAAAATCAAAACTCCTATCGAGACTGCTGAAATTAATGTTGCTGCTGTTGAAACCCATTTGCAATCACTCCCAATAACCAACAACTGCCTCTACTAGAAACTCATGGAAAGGCAAAATAGCCTTTCCTTTCTCCTGAACTTCCCAGTGAGGAAGTACACACTACTGACAAAACCTAGTAACAGTAAGCTACATCAAAGGAAGTGGGAACGTATAGTTTGTAGACTTCCAAACTCAGCAGTACAAAGGACAGTATAAAACGGTGAGTGTGGATCTAAGAGTGTGCTAATGCCTAGCACAGTTCTATCACCTACCTTGTACCCTATGGATACTTATCAAATAAGCAACTGATAGGAGGAAGGATTGTTCAAACATTAATAGAACACTTTGCAATTTCTTTGTCTCTTGGTCATATTCTATTTCCCCGAAATGTTTTGAGATTTCTTATTATAAAAATATCTGTATAGTCAATTAAAGTGGAGATAATGTAGTAAGATTCACTTAATAAGGGAATCAAGAGGAAAGTTTTAGAAGAAAGCTGGGTTATAGTTAATCAAGGTTTTAGATTGCTTATTGATGCCAAAGTAGGTTTGTGAGATAAAATATGGAATATCCAGTTACATTTGAATATTATATAGGACATCCATACATTAAAAAATATGCATTATCTGAAATTAAAATTTAACTTTCTATTAAAATTAACTATCTTAATTTTTATCTGCTATAATGGGCAACATTATGCCAAAGGACACCAGACGCTTATTTATTCTATATTTTGTTATTTAACATCACATCATGAGACAGTACGCGGAATATATAGCAGAACATATTTAATACCAAAGAGTTCTACATTACTAAATTAAATTTTCTTATTTGACTCTAAAGCCTTAATGTTTGGATCTCTCCCAAAGGAGAAAAAAAGTAACATGATGATTCACATTTATTAGCATTTTATATTTTTGCAAAAAATTTCACATATATTCTCATTTTAAAAGTATTACAATCTCATGAGATCTGCCTAACTACTCTTATGTTTCAAAGTTTTAAAAAATGGGACTAGGACAGTTTAAGTGATTTGTCCAAAGTCACAGGATTAGCATACGTGCTGCTACCTGAATGTCCTTTTTTCTTACTTCCATGAACTTTCGAAAGCCCAGTGTCTCAAGTTTTGTTAGTTTAAACATGAAGGGAAAGCCTGGCAGAAAAAAAAAAATCCAAAGAGAATAAACTGAACATTCAAGTGAAGAGAAGGAATTCTGCCTGCTTTGCCTTAGTAAACAACAGTCATGGGTTTTATTGGTTAATCACTTGCACACCTTCAAGCCTAGGTCTTTTTCAGAACGAACAGGCATTGTTTTGCATGTTGAAGACACAAAGATAAATAAGCCATTGTCTGTGAGATTGTAAACTTACAGTCTGAGAGGAAGATAATGCTTACTGATAGAAAGTTGAATCACTCAACCCTTCCACCACCTGTTACAAAAGAGACATAAACTGGACAATGTTGACTAGTGCTGCATTTAAGCTCCCTGAGGGATCTCGTCTGCATGATTTCATTCATCATCTCAGTATTCTTGTGGACATAGAGTTTAAGATATTGTTTATGATGAAATATATAGTTACATATATATACACACACACACACACGCATGCACACATACATATACACCTAATGTGTATATATATTATTAATATATATCTCTTTATTACTCAAATATTTCAGAAACAAGATCAATACCCACTTTACAGACCAGCTGTGTAATGAGAGGTTTTTTTTTGTATGTAACTATTACAATTTGGACAGTGAAAGTTCACTCTATGGTATGTTTGATTAGTTTTATGATGAATCTCTACTGTATTTAAGATACTGCTGTTCGGAATCAGAGCTCTCACAGGGACCTCCAGAGGTCATCTCCTCTACTCTCCTAGCCCCAGGTAAAGTTACTTCCAATAATCTGAGACAGAGTTCTCTTCCCTGTTCTTAAGAATTACTATGCATTGCAATTTGGTCTATCTCCCCCATAGTAATTCTCATTTCAATACAAATTATTTTGGAAATCCAGATTTCTTTTAAGGGTATAAAACATTTCACCACCTTCAATAATTTGAAAGAAACTGTGTTTGTAGGCTTGCACTACCATTTCAGATTCATGCTTAACCAAAATCCATTCTAAAACAAATGATCATGGCCAAGTGTATTTGATAAAGTTGCCCTATTGCAGTTCAATAAAGGTTACTCATTTCAGGTTAGCTTTCTTTGGATGGCTTATCCATGATTAAACAAACTGTTTTTTCCCTTTGATAAACTCCCCTTTGTATGATCATTTTGTGTTCACCCAAGTTTATTAGGATAAATGATTGATTTAAAATTTTATAAGGTACTTACATGTCAGTCACATCTTCTTGTTGATCAAAATCGGTATTTTTTGCTCATTTCCTGGGTAGATTGCATCTGGTCTGTGGGTAAACACAGAGGAGTTGCCCCCTCTTTCCAGGCTTTATAATGAGAATATCCTGTCTGATCAGGTGCACGCGCCCTGCTGTCATTTGCAGCCTGACCTGTAGGTCAGGGGTGATGTGAGCTGGCTCAGGGATGCATACAAATCACATCCTCTTGTCTGTCTGTTTTGTTGACTGGTTCTCCTCAGGGTCGTGGCTATCTTAAGTAGCAGCCTGAAGGATAAAGTGTGCCCTGTCTGAGCTGTAAAACTTTGACTGTGGACCAATTGCATCTGACATACAGCAGCATGAGGTTTGGTTTAGCCTTTGGATTCGGAACAAATCACTGGCTATCAATGGCTGATAGTGACATGCAGTTTACCGAATCTCTCCTTCTTTCTGACAGCTCTACATGGGGAAGAAATGGATTGTTTTTAAGTTAGGCCATTTCAAAATATAAAACATACTCCATGTGAGGTTTTTTATGTGAAAAAAAATTGCTAAATTATACATTTAAAAAAAAAACTTATTCCAAGACTCTGATTTCAACATGCAATGTCTAGGCTATAGGGGGCATATTTATCACAAAAGTCAACAGTGATCTGGGAACACAAGAAGCTATTAAATGTTTTCAATGAGAATCTGATGTATTTAAAAGTTCTAACATTTCCTACTTTCACTTAAATGACTCTTATCACTGAATGTATCCAATAAAAGACAAGTTGAATGCCTTTCCTGTGTTGCTTCACCTACCATCAACATTTGGTCATACCAGACCACATTAGAGCTTTTCTCTAGGCTGCACTAGTATTTATGGTATGTTTGCATAATTCAATTTTGAAAAATTTGAGTACTTCTTCCTCTTCTATAAAGACAACATACGAATTGCTATGACAGACACAGAAAAGTAAATAAATGATGTGACTGAGGCCCTCAAAAAGCTTACAGTCTAACAAGAGAAATAAAACCTAAAACAAAGCAGACTGTCATAAGTACTATCAAACAATAGAAAATTTTCTGGGAGCTTAGAAAAGATAGCATTCACTTCCAGCCAGACTTTGAGGAAATGGCAATATTTCCAAAGATGGAAATGCAGAATGAGCAAGGAAGAGCATCCCAGGAGAGAACAAGGTAAACCCTCAGGAGTGTAGGGTAGGTAAGGAGGCCAAGTATTAGATGGGGTGTGGACACTATACTCCAGGAAAAATAATGTACTAATAATTGGGAGGGTGGTTTATAGGCAAAAGAAATTACAGGTTAGGAGCCCAAGTGAGAGACAACTGTATTAGGCAGAAGAGAAGGCAATAACTTCTCAAGGAGGGTCACTGCAGCCATAATGGGAAAGAGAAAATGATTTCCAAGAGATATATCAGAGATGAAATGAATGTGGTTCTTGTTTGTGAAAGGGGAGTAAATGTCCCCTGGAGTATACTCTCTCACACACACATATGCACACAGGATCTTTGGGTGTCTTTCCAGGATTTCAACAGCTCACTGAGCAAAGATCTATTATTGAACTTATGACACAATTAACTTTTCCATCATGTCATCTAGACTGAGATCCTTCCTTGTTTGTCTTTATCTCCAAGATGGCATATGCTTGATAAATGATTATTGATGAAATGGATGGATAACTACATCGTTTCAGTGTTTTGTTTCCAGGTTACTGGAGAATTGTGACATCATTGATAAAGTAAAAAACACACAGGAAGGGGACAGTGTTTGTCAAAAGCTATGAGTTTAGTTCTAGACCTCTCCTCTCATGTCAGAGCCCCAGACACAGAATCAACATGAGACCTCAAAGCAGCATTTTTAGTCAAATTTTTGGATTATTTACAAAATCTATTATGTGTTAATGTATGTATTGTATGTATGTATGAAATGTAATATCTGTATGTATTCTAGTAACACATTACTCTGAGATATCTAGCTCAATCTCCATGTCCATTGGCTTTGTAACTTCTCTATTAATACTTACAGTGAAATGACATTATAGTATCAATTATGTGTGAATAGTGTGTTGAGATTAAAACACGCATCTAAGGTTCTAAAAACTTAGGTTTCAATAGCAAAAGGGAAGAGAAAGTCATTCAGCCTCAAACAGTCTAGATTGAGGG
>CM053577.1:59994143-60019741 GCA_028646485.1 Cryptoprocta ferox | reverse complement strand
CCTATTAGTTTTTTCGATTGTTTCCTTTGCAGTGCAGAAGCTTTCTATCTTGATGAGGTCCCAATAGTTTATTTTGGTTCTTGATTCCCTTGCCTTTGGGGATGTGTCGCGTAGGAAATTGCTGCGGTTGAGGTCATAGAGGTTGAACAAACTGACTGAATTTCTGCAATGTCTTCCAGAAACAGCCAAGCTCTATCTAAGTAAAAAGTAACTGATCACACCTCTGTACAGGGCACACAGTAACATGTTTTAGAAAAGGTCAATTAAAATAAAACTATATCTATAAAATCTTCTGAAGTATATGGCTTTTCAAATATAACCTATAATACTTAAACAATATTGTATTTCATATGATCTAATTGTAAGTCATTTTAAAATGGGCTAATACATTAGTTTATTAATTTTAAAGCATTAAATATAGTTTAAAAATTTTTTTACATTTATTTATTTTTGAGAGACAGAACACAAGTCAGGGAGTGGCATAGAGAGAGGAAGACACAGAATCCAAAGCAGGCTCCAGGCTCTGAGCTGTCAGCACAGAGCCGGACGTGGGGCTCAAACTCACAAACCATGAGATCATGACCTGAGCAGAAGTCGGACATTTAACCAACTGAGCCACCCAGGTGTCCCGGCATTAAATTTAGTTTTAAGTAGACTTTTCAACTTTGAAAAAATAGAAAAAAAAACTAATTCTAATTAATTATAAGAAATGTCCTTTAACTCTGGTGACATGGTAGGAGACATGTTGCTAGCATTTAGATTTGTATTTGATTTGCCTTGTTTTCAATTTTCTTTATGTCAAAGGTCAAATAATTATAAATGCCAGATCATCAACTAGAATAAAAATGTCACTTTCTAATCACTCAATTATTCAGTAAACCAATCTTCATTGGGTGTCAGTCTTGCAGAACCCTGTGCTCAGAAGCATAGGATGAGGCCATGATGATCACCATTGTGGCAGAGCATGGCATCAGGCAACTCACAGCTGTGCTATGCTTAAACCTGTTCACTAACATTTTTTTAATCAATACCAAAGTTCAGCTGAGAAATTTAACTGCTGAGTTGTGACACTGAATTCAGTTGCTATTTTCCTCTTCTAACCCTGCACTCTCAAAGCTCGATTTCCTATGCTTGTTCTTCTCCATTTTCTTTCCCAAAAGTTAAATCTTGGATGAAAGTTCAGGTCTGAAGTCTGGTCATAATCATTCAGATCAGTAACCTGCTCTGCCATTTTTAAAAATTACCAATGCAGAACTCATGGAGCAACTTTGCAAATCATTTTCTATGATGAAAGCCATAAAATCTAGTTCCAAAAAAAAAAGAAGTTTTATACAAACACATCTGATGTTACTGGCCACCATTCTATTCTGCTGCCCCTGAAATATCACATGAGACCCACGCTGAGTAGTGGTGAGGGCTGGGGCAGTAAAGCACCTAGAATCCTTTTACGAGGCCCTTGTAGAGTTTTTTTTTAAGGCTAGGAATAAAATCTGTGTACACAGAACAACATTTTTATCTCTGCGAGGTTAAATGGCCTATACAAGGAAAATTTGCCTTAACACCATGATTTAAATAACTGAATTAGTCAGCCAACACCAAAAAAATTATACCATTTAATATAGGGCTTGGCAATTGTTTTTAATTAGGTAAAACAGAGTTTATGAAGCATGAGTGCTATACAAAGACTAAATGGAGTGGGGGGTTGGGCAACATGACTTGATTTTAGGGACACTGAAAGACTTATTTAACCAGAGACACACAAAATGTTCACCAAAAAATGGGAAGAGAGATTATTATCAAGATAACTAGGCACAGAATGCAATCCTTCTTTTGTGTACTCTAAATAGTTGGCAGAACTACAGAAATTCTAACTTTCAGGATGTGAGACCAAGGAAAGTAAAACTCCTGCTAGTTTTAAATAAGGCAAAACCAAAGAGAAGTCTTAGGTAGTTGAAGCCAGAGCAAGACACCAGACTATGGGAGAGCCACAGAGAGTGATAAAGGAGGGATCCCAAAGATAAACATCCATATTTCACTAATTAGTCTAGAGTCAGCCCTCTGAGCCCAAAGGATGGGTCTTCCCCTCTGCAGTCCTGAAATTCTCTCCAGCACTCAAGATCTGCAGTCTGGGCTCCACCTCTATGACTGCAATGACTCCCAATGTGCTTTGCCACATAGGCTCATTTTTAGCCCTCTCCAGATCAGCAGCAACAGGAGTCAGAGTTTGTCATTCAATTTATAACTCTTCTAGCTGTTTCCACATCAGGGCACTAAATCAGGTTTTTCTATGTTCATTTGCTGTGATCCTTCAGCTCCAGCCCAGTTGGTCTCCCAGATGCCTGTGAACACATTGTATTCATTCCCTTTACCCAGCCTCTGTTCAGCTTTGTCTCCCTTGATCCCAATGCAGCCTTTCCTTTAAAGTCTAGATCAAGAACCATCTGTCCCATAAAGCCTTCCCCAACTATCCCAGACTATTATGCTTTCCCTCCCTACTCTGAGCTTACTGCTTTTATAGTCATACCATTAACTCTTAAATTGCTTCATAACTACTAGTCTTATCTTCTATTATTGTAATTTCTGAGGCACAGGGCCATAACTTGTCCCTTTTCAATACCTTTACCATACCTTAACATAGGTTTACACACTAAGAAGTTATTTATTAAACATTTATTGTTTGATAGAGTGACTCATCCTATATTTCATTTCTAAATTTCTCTTTAAATTTCATGATCAGAATCGGACCTCTTATTTTTCACCTATGTATATATAAGCAGCTAACCATAAACTTTAATAATAATAGAATGTGGCCCTAAAAGTTTTCATACTATCACCTAAATGTTTGTGCACATACATACCTATGTGCTCCAAAGGGTTAAGGCTCAATGAGGGTTTTTTTAATAGTTCATTAATTGTTATATTGAATCCTTTTATCCAAACTGTTAGTGCCCTGCTTAGTCAATTGAAACATATTGCTTTGATATCAAAGCTGCAATCTAGACCTTTATTTCTGGTGTATGTTCTATTTGGAAATGCAAGTCCTTCTGCACAGGACCGTGAGAATTGTCTTAGAGATCTTCGCAACTCACTCAAGAGTGAACACATGCTCAAGAACAGAAATACCAAATTTGGTCCAGAGACTAACATATATTAAAAAAAAAAAAAACTTGTAATAAAATACACTAGTCAAAGGGCATACAGTTAGGAATCAGAGTTATATGAATTCCTTGGTAATAAATCTGACTTTGATTTTGAACTGAGCATCACATCCACACTCACAAATACTATTACTTTTAAGAAAGAAGAACCTACTGAAGAAAATAGGAAAGGAGGAAGAATTAATTAGAATAGCCAGATAATTGTCAATCAAGCCTAAGTCATGTTTCAGAAAACTAAGTTTTTAGTCTAAAAACAAGCTGTGGCATCTTATAGGGAGACTAAATCATGAGCTAATGAGCGTTATAGTGAGAATATGGTTCAGAGGTAAAGTTTTTTCTTCCAATTACATAATACAAATAAAAAGTGAGTTCATGCAACTTAACTTATAGTACGTGCATTATCTCCTTACCTTTAGAAATGCTACCCATTCAAATACTCGCACCTTCTCTTGCTACTCACAGTTTGGGTCTATAAAGAAAACTCAGACCATACAAGGATGGCTCAGCTTTTCCAACTAGTCCCTAGCTAATTTGTCATTATATTATTTGTAAGACTCCACCTACACCACTCATTAGGTATCATGCAACTAATCTAACATGATCATTAAGTAAAGTCAGAAAATAAATATGTTATAGAATCACTGACATTATCATATTATATATAGAAAACCTCAAAGTTCTTACAAACCCAAATTCTTTAATAACCATCTACAAGAGGACAAAGCTTATTCAAATATTCAATTGTTCATTAAGCATGCTGCCTAATCTTTTAAAAAGCTACCATAATTTCTTTTAAGTCCTGGGAAACAATGCAGGCAGACCTAGCAAGTAAGTAAACAGACCCACAAACACTAAGAATGAGTTCCTACGGAACGCTTGGGAAACAGAAGGTGAGACTTGAATGGAATTTGAAAGGAAACAAAAAGCCAAAGAAAAAGTCAAAGTACGTAAGACAGTGAGTTCTTCCCCAGTTGAGAGAGTGACTTGTCTGGGACATTTTGATCCCCCCTGAAGAGAAAAGATCAATGGCTTAGGGAGAATAAGGGTAGGGGAACTGCAACAGCAGGAATTAATCATAAGGAAGAAATACAGATTTCAGTAATGGAAGTGTCAAAGTAAGGATGCATTTTATCATCCTTCTTAAGCAGATGCTTCTTTCTTCCTTTATACATTCTTATTTGTAAACATAAGACCAGGAATGGTACCAAGGTTTCTGACCTTGGATGTGGCATTATTAGGACCCATCTTCAGGGAGTACTAACCGCCCCCTCCCCAGTTCTTCCCTCACAAAAGTACATGGACTTCAGGGCAGAAAGCATACTGTGCATATATCTGACCCCCATAGGTTTAGGAAGAAATGTTTGTTACTCTCACTGACATCATTCCTGATTTGAAGTTCCTCCTAAAGTCTACCAATGCTTTTGAAACCAGGCTATCACATTTCTTTGCTCATGTTTTACATTTTTTTCCAGGGGCATTGATAATAAAAGTCATAGGGGAAATATATGGTTTGTAAAGAAATATTTTAAAATAGTGTGGATGGCTCAGTGTATGTAGTTTGTGGATATGAGTTAAAAATATATATAAAGAAAACACTATGCCATTTCATAAGAACACATCAGGAGCCCAGTCCTGATATAAGCTATGGCATTCTGAAATAAGTCAATAAATAAAAAAAGCAATGGCATTTTTAACCACATATGCTAACTAGGTCATCTAATAATGATGACATGATTCCAGTCATGCAATGGTATCATCTACTCATTATGATTCAAGTTATGGTCGATGACATTGATATAACTTAGAAGAGTATAAGATAGAGGGAATATTTCATAGTAAATAGACCAAGAATGATTCCCCTTGGAATAGTAAAGGTACAAATTGCTTTAGTTTTCATTTCCATGGCGCTAAATTTGTATTTCATGTGAAGGCCTATAATTGATGACTGCTTACTTGTCTGGGGTGAAAAAGGATAAAAAAATAGATTATGATTGTCAAGGTTGTTTGTGTTAGTAGCTAAAATGGCAAGCAGCACCCTGATGTCTCTGTAAACAGCACACAAATATTTTTCTTTTTAAAGAAAACAAGAAAGCATTGGGCAAAAAGTTACAAACCAAAATACCCTATATCATCCTACTGACATGGTTCATGGTTTTTCTCAGAACAATGATTGTATCACACAGCAAAACAAACTCCAGGGCATCCATCCAGATCAGTCCTAGATTTTCTCAAAAGCGTTACAGGATTGAAGATTTTTTTATTTTTTTTAGAATACAAAATACCTGCAGTTGTTCCACATTTTGGTATTCTCTTTTGTAAAAAAAAAAAAAAAAAAAAAAAAAAGCCTAACTTGGTTACCAAAAGCATCACAATGTTGCTATACTTAGTAAATAATTTAAAATTCATAATAATTACTTCCATATGTCAAATTCCCCTCTTCCCCAGATTCCCAATTGCCTCTCATTATCTTAGATAGTCCTATTTCCAAATTTCTCTTGATGTATTGTAGATACTATTATGTCCTACTTCTGAGAATAATTCATTATCATTCTGTGTATTGAAGTATTAATTTATATAAGCAAAGGGGCAATCACATTTAAGAAAAATAAAAAGCTATTGTTCTAGTGTGTATTCATTTTGGTTCCTACCCACATAAGGTGTGAGTGCAAGTGTGTGCATGTGTGAGTGTGTGTGCATGTATATGTGTGTATGTGCATGTGCGTGTGCATGTGTGTGCAAACTAAGTAACTGACAAATCCTCACTTTCTACATCCTCAGTAAGTTGTTCTCACACAACTAGAACACTACCATTTTTAAAAGGCTAATTTTGAAAATAATTATAACCTCTACAGTGACTTTTTATACAACCTGATATAAATGCATTATAGTAGTGCTCCTCAAACTATCTGTGATTTGGAAGGAAAAAGGAAGGGAGGAAGGAAGGGAGGGAGAAAGGGAGGGAGGAACCTTTTTTCAAGTTTCCAATCCATAATGGACTAAGATTGTAAAATACAATAAAAATGAAGTTTCCATCACATGTAATCATTTTGAACGTTTCTAAAGGCTTCCTGTCAGTGTCTGTTTCATCTCATTGCAGACCCAGAAACCAACAGCAATACTGCTTTAGACTTGGTACCTTTTACCTATGAGGCAACTTCTAAGTGTTCCTCATATGGAAGGCAGAGAATTCTGTTTTTAGAAAACTAATTTGAATGTTATAGAAATACCTAAGTTTATTTTTGTGAAAGCAGAAAACTGATCTTTTTTTTTCCTCTGGCATGCAATAATAGAGGTTAATGGTTGAGAGAAAATTCAGTCTGGGTGATTTGAGTAAAAATTAAAGTGGGCAGGATTTGGAAGAGGCAAAAGGTAATGAAGGGAATCCACTGGATTTTGGCAAGTATTTAAAGTAGAGGACATGGAAAGCGGGGTCTAGGGGGTGGTGCTTTGGCTAGTCAGTAATATTCCTAACAGAACTTTTTTTCAAAATTATATTTAATATTGCTACAATTAACTCCCACATTAGCTAGATTGCAATCGACTTTTACACAAAGAAAATCCGATTAAATAACAGAAACAAAATAGAAGCTTATATTTACTCATGTAGACATTGTTCTGATAAAATAGCTTCTGGTATTTGTTCAGTGGTGCATGGATATCTGTGCGGAGACCTCTGGATTTCTTGTTCGTTTTCTCATAATCACAAAATGATTGGTGCCACTACAGCCATCATATCTATGTACTAGGTAGAGAGGAGAAAGAAGTGACAAAGAGAAGGAGGTGGCATCTTTACAGCAAAGGAGATGGTTTTCACTTAGGTCACATTGGACAGAACTTGTTAAATGGCACTCACAACCACAAGGGAGGCTGGGAAGTGGGTTTCTTTAACTGGATTTGGCATGAACCAAGAAAGAAGGGAATAAGGGAAATTAACAGTATTTGCCATATATCCCAAATCGGACCTTATCCAGGAGGAAAGTAAGCAGTAATTATTTAGCACCAAATCTTTTTTTCAGGAACTACACTAGATGCTTTGGTTGTATGATCTCATTTCATACTCTGAATAACCCTCCAGGGCAAGTATGATCCCCATTTAACAGATGGAAACACTGAGTCTCTGAAACTGTAAGTGATGATCATATCATTTAAATGGCACATCTGTAATGCAGAGCTTGCTTTCAAACCCTGTGCTTCCTCTGCTGTGCCAGAGTTACTCTGCCTGAGCAGAGTTTAGAACCATATGAGTTGTTGGAATTTCCCCCCGATTTAACTTAGATGTAGTCCATTCACTCTGAGTTTCTTAATCTGAAGGTACAAAAATGTGTTGAAGATTACGTGAAACATAATGCACATTTTAGATGACATTACAAGTAAAGCATAGTGAAAATCCAAATTACACATAGACACTAAAGTGACTATAAAAGTGTGATATATCACAAGATTAATAGCCAGCTAAATACAAATAAAAATTTTATTTGGAACTGCTTACATCTACACTGGCCCATACCTCAGCCATCCTAGGTGTTGGTCTGATTTATATCTGCCTGTGGGATTACAGAACATCTCTAGTTCCCTCTCCTGGAGAGGTGGAAATATGTAAAAATCTTTTCCCAAATGTGCACCAGAAACTCACAAATGCATGCTATGTGTGGCCAGGAAACCTCAACTTGAGCTGCCTGTAGATGCCCTCTGTGATGGTTAATTGTGTGTATCAACTTGGCTAGACCAAGGTACCCAAATATTTAGTCAAACATTATTCTAGATGTTTCTGTGAAGGCTTTTAAAGATGAGATTAACATTCAAATCAGTAGACTTCAAGGAAAGTTTACTCTCCATAATCCAATCTGTTGAAGGTCTGAATAGGAGAAAGACTGACCGCCCTGTGGAAGAGAAAATTTTGCCAACAGACTACCTTTGGATTTGGATTGCAACATCAACTTTTCCATAGGTCTCCAGCCCACTCACCCACTCTGCAGATTTTGGAATTGTTAGCCTCCACAATCTTGTGAACTGATTCCTCAGAATAAATCTTAAAATAAATTTCTAGATAGATAGACAGACAGATAGACAGGCATCCCATTGTTTGTTTCCTTGGAGAATCCTAACTAACACACACTTTAATGAGCCATTTTCTAGTATGTCTCTATTTTTACTTTACCTCTTACTTTTCTCCACTTAGATACTTCATACAATGCAGTACATGGTCTGTTTTCTCTCATAGGAGGGCATTTACATCTCCTATCAAACCCCTTTGTTTATATGGGAAAGAATTAACCTACCACCATAAAGATATCTCCACACATTTCCTCCAGACCAAGGATGATCCACACACACATACACACACACACACACACACACACACACACACCTTTGTTTGCATTGCTTTCTAGCTCATGTCTCGGTAATAGAACCAGTGGGTTTTTCAACCCTAAAGAACAGGCCACAGCAAGAATCAGACTTATCCCCTGAACATCAGTAGAAATGCTGTCAAATTATTCTGAATCCCTTACTGCCGACTATATAGTTATTACCTGAAGACTTTGATTTACACAGTGACTTATTTTCTGTATTAGAAAAATAATGGAGATGACCTTTTAGCCTCCCTCTGACACATAGGCGCTAGAAAGCCCAGCCAGAGTACATGCCTTTCAGACCTCCCCACCGAAGACTAGGTGCTTCACTTAACTGTCACATGACCTCTTGAGCACCTGCCCCCCCAACACTGCCGTGTAATTTGAATGGCTTCTTGCTCACTGTTCCCAGCACTCCAGACCTCTTCTGCCCCTGAAGGGGTTCATAAGAGCTCACCTCTATCACAGAAGCCATCTAAACTAAAGCATGTCTAACCAAAGAACCATAATTTTTAAAATATGTATTACTAGTTTCTGAAAGCCCACTATTGAGCACTTAAGAGTAATAACACTGCCTTGGTGTTTATCAAGCTTCACGTTTCAGAGGTTCACGTTTCAGAGGTTATATTAAGATCCACAAATGTACATACACACAAACATACACATACACATACACACACATATATATAAACACACATATATGTTAACTCAAAGCATATTTATTAAGCCTCTACTATGAGCAAGAAGACTCCCCAGGCACTGAGATGTTCTACATTGTTATGTCTCTGTATTTCCTCCCACGTTAGCATCCCCTAAAATGAAATCATGATCTCCTTTTCAGAAGTACCAAAAGAGATAAGCATGTAAAATAAGAATGGTGATTTATTCAAAGTTTTTCACAAGGCAATTAAACAAAGGATTTTTTAGTCCATGCTATTACCACTAGCATGGACTGGTTTCATTCCTCTGTTTATTTCACAAACAAATATTGGGTACCGACTAGATTCCAGGCACCAAGTGGAGTGCTCAGGAAATGGAGAGAATGGACACATTCTTTGTCTGCCAGTTGCTCCCAGTCTAGGGTGAAGAAAGTGAGGATTAAATTTTATTTCTCCAACTGAAGTTGTTGCAGGATTATCTCTCACAGATTCACAGAACTAAAAACTGTCATATTCTAGTTATTGATGGCTACAGAAGAAATTATTTGGGGGTGAGAACATCATAAGACCTCCTCCTTTATTTTTTAATATGGCCTCTTCTGGTCCATCTTTGAGATTTTTCTTTCATGAGTTGTACAAGTGTTAGTGTAGGTAGAAGTAAAAGAAAAAAAGCTCTCAGCTGAGTCATGAAAAGGTGTTAGAAAACCCCTTGATTAAAAAGGTCTTCTGCCTTATTGAGCCATTCATTCATTAATTAGATAATGGCCTACCATATTAAAATCACCTTGCAGTTAGAGGAGGGGATGGAACGCAAAAGAGAGAAAACCTGAACCTTTCCTACAAGCAGCTTCTTTTCTATCAGAGGAGCCTACACACCCACATCTTTTATGCACAGTATATCTTTGACTCTTTCATTGGTTTCCCTTTGTATTGTAACAAAGTGGCATACAGTCAAGACAATCATACAAAGCTCATTGAGAAATGTCTCATTATGAAATGTCTGCTGAGATGCCATGTCCATAGTGAGCAGCTTGTGGCCAACATGTGAATGGGGCAGGACGGGAACATTCCAATTGTTCAGCTACTCTCCACCCAGTGTATTTATGAAGTAATTATTTCTAGACTTGACACACTTCATGGTCATTTTTCCTTCTTTTTTCTGTAAGAGATTATAGTTTTTAAATTTAAACATAGCAGGCATAAGGCATAAATAAGAATGTGAAATTCTGTCATGAGCACGCACAAAATTTTGTGCCCCTTCCCCATTCTGCTAGTTTAAAGGCAAGAGTTTGGTTTATTGAGATGAAAATACTGTGAGTGTGCTTTCATGATTCACAGAATTGGATGCACACAGGATGGCAGAGGTCTAGTGTATTTTGATGCATCATATTCATCGCCCAGCTGTGAGCTGAATAGTGCTGGCTCTGGGCTTGGGCCTGCCAGGCAAGGCCACCCCTTGGCCAGCCATTTTTCCTTCCAAATCTCCAAGGAGGAAATCCACAAATTCCCTGGATATTTGTTATACTGCCTGGCAACTCTTGTGGATGATGAAGCCAACTCTAGGCAACATAAGATCATTTCCCTTACCTCTGAAGTGCCTGGGGGAGCTCAGTCAGTTAGGCATCTGACTCTTGGTTTCAGCTCAGGTCATGATCACAAACTCAGGTTTGTGAATTGGAGCCACATGTGGAGCCCTGTGTGGAGCTGTGCTTGGAGCCCTGCTGAGAGCGTGGAGCCTGCTTAGGACTCTCTCTTGCCTTTTCTCTCTCTCTCTCTCTCTCTCTGCCTCTCCCACTGCTCATGCACATACACGCACATGCTCTCTCTGTCTCATTCTCACAAAATAAATTTTAAAAATCTTTTTTTTTTTTAATTTCCCATACCTGGCATGCCTGGGTGGCTCAGTCGGTTAAGCGTCCGACTTTGGCTTGGGTCATGATCTCGTGGTTTGTGAGTTCAAGCCCCGCGTTGGGCTCTATGCTGACAACTCAGAGCCTGGAGCCTCCTTCAGATTCTGTGTCTCCTCCTCTCTCTGCCTCTACCATGCTCATGCTCTGTCTCTCTCTGTCTCTCAATAGTAAATAAAAATGTTAAAAAAAAATTTCCCAACCTCCTACCACCGCTCTTTCCCACAGGTTTCCCATTCTTGCATGCCTTTACTTTCAAAACTGAACCCCCCAAATCAGTAACTTGACAAGTGTTTAAGATCTTATGTACAAGATGGACTATCTAAAAGCCTCCACAGGACACAGAAATAAATCTCTAATAGTGGAATGTGCAGTACTGGAAAAGATATTTTGAAGAAGGGCATGGCATTTTCCCCGCGTCCCTCAAGTCATAACATGTCCATGACTGTGTGCTACACCTAAGCCATCTGTAAGAGATTTTTCTAGGACAGTCGTAATCCAAAATATTTCATCCATCTGTCAGATCGTGTGTCAGACCATGTGTCTCCATTTCTAGTTTAGAAAGTATGGCCCCTGTACTTACCTCAGTCCAGTTTACAGTCCCTTTTAATCCAAAGCTTGCTGGGTTATTGTTGGGGCTTGTGCCTTACCCTTAGTTGAAGAAATCTGCTCACCAGCACCTCCTCTATCTCATCTTATACTTGAAAAGCAGTACTAACTCCCTCCTGAAGCTTTTATTCTCTAGCTAAGCCATCCAGTTCTTCTGGGCTCCCACATCAAGCCAGCACTGTCTCTGACACTAAGAAGGACTAATAAATATCACTGACATAAACAAATGTCAATCATTTCTTCCTTCCCTGAAGTCCAGAACTTCATGGAATCTGCAAGGACAAACAATCGGGAAGACTTCACTGAGAGAAGGAAGAAGAGGAGCCCTCACTTCCACATGGCATGGATCTGAGCCTTCTGAATGAGTGAGGGTGTTGCGTGTGAGACACTAGTTTGTGCAATTGTTACTACAGGATATTTAGAATCATCAAAGTAGATCCCAACTTGAGTGATGACTAGATTACTGTCGACAGTGTGCTTATAACTTCAATTACTTACCTACAAGTATTTATTATATATCTATCAATGAACTGCACCTCCCTGGAAGAGTTTGGGAAGCATGCAGAGGATGTGGGCTCTGTCACTTCTAAGTCTTGGGCTTCCCGTATGTTCTATGCATGGATCCAGATGCTATGTGGGTGTGAATGGGCATATCAACACTACCTGTCTTCAATGATTTCTAGCACTTTTTAAAGGCTTTAAACGCTTTAGCTAAGTGAACATATTTAGTGCTGTCAAAAATCATTCAACATGATTTTGTCCACTTATTAATTAATATGTGCCTTTATTGAATACCTACTGTGTATCAAATACTCCTTTTTCTATTGTGGATAAAGTGGTGAACAAGACATATGAGGCCATTTTTCCCACATAATTCATAGGCTAGTAGAAGGAGACACATTAAACATACAGGCAGAGAAATGGATCATTGTATCAGGTGGTGATAAGAGGAACAAAGGGTACAAAGGGGTCTGGGAACTCCACCCTGGGCTGATGGTTCTCTTTTTATCTCTCTTCCTATGAGGCTGTGGGTAAGACAAGGGACAGAATGAGGCCAGAGCACTTAATCTACCTTTGGAACTGCTCAGGGTCCACAGTGGTCCCTGGAGCCAGCTTCACTCAGGGCGGAGTCTTCTCCTCTCCCTGCAGACAGACAAGTTGGGTAAAGAACAAGGGACAATGGAGTCCTCAGAGTTCACAGGAACCCAACAACCACCCAGGATAGGAGCAGAAAACAATGGTTCCTTATCATTTGTTAGTCCCTGAGTTTTCTAAGAAGTGATCAAAGTGATGGGCTATCTACACACACACACACACACACACACACACACACACACACGTCATATTCCTGCAAGGAAGCAATGATTAGGAACTCCTGCCTGTTATATAGTTTGGAGTCATGATGTCTGTTAATTACCTGACAGGCCCCTCCTCAGAGCATCCTCCTGAGCTCACCCCCAAGTTTGGAGGGCACTGACCACTTCCTGAGAGGACCCAATCCAAGCTTCCTCAATCACAACAAGCACCATCCGAAAACTAAAACAAAAACTTTACCAAATGTGAAATCACAAAGGAAAAATAGCCTTTTGCAATCATTATGACATCAACGGACAATTTTGAAGGTCCACCAAGATTGGCTCTGTGCAAGTCCAGAGCCACAGAATAAAATGGACATTTTTTCTGAAACTCTAGTTGTTTAGAAAGGAAGTCAGGGAGATATAATACATATGTAAAAAAGATCAGCATTGAAAATCTGAAGTAAAGCAGTGCAATTACAGAAGTACAAGAAAGAAAATACAGATGAATATTTTTCAATCTCAGGACCAAGAAGGTCTTTCTAAGCATGGCACCAATGACAGAAACCCTTACTAATAATATTTATAACAATGCTTAGTGTAGTAGTGATGACAAGAATAAAAATCATACACTCTCAGTTCTATCCCTACTCTGGACCTGAACTGGCACAGTCCACCCAGTGATAGTGAAGGGAAGAAGCGCAATCTGAGTGATGAGAAAAGTCCATTGACTTCATCCTTGTCCTCCTCAGGGTTTCTCACATAACAATGTCAATTGGGCAAGACATGAGCAGGAAGCATCATGAGAATACAGCACCCCAGAAATGCTCAACCATGCCTGCTTGATTTACATATTTATTCAAAACCACCCCCCTCCTCTGTCCTCACTTTTGACTCCATGCCACTTCTACCTTGGAGTACTGCCCTTGAGGCAGTCTTGACCATCCTGGGCACCTCCCAGTGCTGTGTCATACAGACATCCCCATGTATGACTTCTCATCCCAATATGGGGCACATTTTGACCTCCCAGATTTTCTCATATAAGCCTAGACACTTCTTGAAAGACAATGCTGAGTTTTTTTCTTCCAAGCATGTGCAAACCATAGTTTGTTTCTCTGCTTAGAATGTTCAAAATACCAGGAGTTTCTTTTCTATTGCAGTTTATAGAGAGTATTAAACAGACATGTCTTCCACCCTCCTTGTACCTTTGGGCTTGGTAATTTGCACAACGTGTTTTCTCCCAAATGGTTACTTTTACTTATTTCTAAAATACTGTTTGAACTTGAACTTACACACATTTTATTTGCAATTTCCTTTGCCATTTTACTCTCAAATAACAATAAAAATAATTGTTAATACTTATTGAATTATACACTTCTTTTGTTGGGCACTCTCCCTTATGTGTACTATCTTATGCAATGTCCATCATGAGGTAGGTACCACTGTCATCTCCATATTACAGGTAAGGAAATTGACAACAACTAAAGTAAATTACTTGACCAAGACCATGCAGGTGATAAGCAACAGAGACGGAATTCATTTAGGCAGTGTGATTTGAATCTTGAGTTTCTTAAACACTGCACTGTACATAAAGGAAACCACTGGTAACTAAAATTATATAAATATCTAACACCTTACCAATGACCAGAAATACTAATAGCAACACCATGAATAAATTACAAGACAGGCAAGAAACTGAGGGGAAAAATGTAATACACACACACACACACACACACACACACACACACACACTTCAAATAATGCATTAACATATAAAGAGCTCCTGTCTACAGGAGGCAGACAAAAATGGTAATGGGAAACCCTCAAAGAATTAACATAGATGTTCACTGCACCTGTGTTTATTTCAGACCAAAGACTTGAAAAAAGTCAGAAACAACCCAAATACTCACCAGCAATGAATAATAGCTTGAGTCAGTCATGGTTCATTTATACTATGGAATACTATGAGGGCATAAAAAAGTAATTGAGATCTATATTTGTTGATATAGAAAAAATAAGAGTTTGCTAAACAGTTTACATGAGTTTTTAACAGGCAAATAGGTGTGTATCAACATAAAGCTAGATCTGAAAGAATAAATACAAAATTATTAACAATGGCTACCTTCAGGTAATAAAATGACAAATGATTTTTAATTCATCCCTTACATTTTTATTTCTGTGTGGTCTAAGATTTTTTAGTAACACTGGATTCTTTTTACAATCATAAAAAAACTTTTTCTGGACAGGTAAGGAATTATGATGTGTTAAGTTTCAAATGAATGACATCATTCAAGAACTAGAGGCATCACCCTCTGTGCTCTCGGGATTCCAGTGTTAAAAGTGCTAAAATGTGGCTGCAGTTCTCTCCATTCAGGACTATTATCACTGTTCAGTTGAAAAGGGCTCAGAAGCTAAGAACTGGGCCCCCTGCCCTCCCAGGGGATTTATAGCAACTCCTCAGGCAAACTGCAGGGAGAACCAGGAGAAAGATGGCCAATCCACCCGGAGACAGCATCTCTCACAGCACGTGGCTCCCAAGGGAGAGAAAACTGGGCTGCGTGCTTTTCCGACCCAGAGAGCCCAGGCTAAGGATGGAAACAGGCCAGGGAGAGACAAAAAGAAAAAAGAAAAAAGCTCATTTCTCAAAAGTTTTATTGTTAATATTATTGCCAATTTGTCATTATGTACATTTCAGGCCCCCAGTTGGTCCTCTTGCTCATAACAAAAGGTCAGAGACTGTTCTTATTGCTTCGCTAATGCAGAATTCAACAAATGGACACTGGTGAACTGTCAAAACCCTGCAAACCCCAGTGGCTTCTTATTTACATGTGCATCTTTGTTATCCTGGGCACGTTCTCCCAGTACTCAGAGGAACTGTAGTGTCACTGCAGCTGACAACGGCCAGAGCCCGTGGTTGTGGAGGCTGGCCCTTGCCAGAATTTAGCCTTGGACAGCAGGAGGATCTGGCTCTCCTAATAACATGTCTGCTGCATTTCTATTCCCCTCATCTCCTCGTGGTGCTACTTTCTGCAATAAAGGGAAAGCATTTTCCCCTAATATTCACTGAGATTGAAATGATTCGACGGCGTACTAAATGCTGTCAAAGGAGCATTTTGGCTGTGCCTAAATGAACACAGAGCCAGAGAAACAGCTCCATTTGTGACAGCTTCTCAAGGCAGGCTTCCTTCAAGAAGGCTGCATCCTCTGGTATAGAACCACTTGGAATGAGTTGTCCAGAACTTGGGTTTTCCCTTTCAGAGGAATGGGGTGGTCTGCTCTTGGTCTCTGCTTTTCATCTCCATCTGTCAATATGCACAGATACCCAGGCGGTGTCTAGGGCTCAGGTGCTCCATAAATACTTGTAGTATTGAATGAAAACTCATTTCTGGAATTTCTTTCTTACGATGACGTGAGGCATAACTTGTTCAGCAGACAAAACCAAAAGAAACTGAGTTGATGATCCCAAAGAGACATCTGTCCTTTGGTGGAAGGGCAAGAACCAGTGCTACCTTCTGTCTCATTCCTTGTCCTTGGTGAGCAAAACTGTCAGTACACGTGCCTGTTTGTGTCATCCCCACACTTACTCCCCGCTCCGTCCTCAAGAGCAGCTGAGTTTGCCCTGGCCACTGGAGACAGAAAGACTTCAATCCCTTGGTCCTCTCTATGAATCCAGTTATCCCCAACCCCGATTTTCAATTTCATCGAAACTCGCCGAGCCATGGTGGACTGTCGTGTGCGTGTGAACATTGGGCTCGGCAGACCTGGACTGGAATATGCCCATGAAACCCGCCAGCAACGCTCTGATGGCTTTTCTTATTTTTCATATCAGATTTTCAGAGCAAGCTATTTAAGATTCATCTCCCTATTTATGCCATAAACACTTTCATCCCTGACACCTTTCCAGAGGGTGGTTCTATGCAGTGCCCTTTCAGCAGAAGGCCCTGCAGCCTAAGCAGTTTTGGTCACAATATCAAATGCACTGATTAAATTAAAAGGACACCTGTGAGGTTCTTTTTTTTTTCCCCTCATTTGTTTCTTATGAGATGCTCCAATAAATAGGTGAAATTATCTGTTTCTGAAGGAGAAGGTAATACTGTCGCTCATTGGCTTCTTGCTCTGTTACACTGCTTTAGCAGAAACCAACCTTCGTTCCATCCAGTGCCCTTCATCCAGTTAACAACCTCACAGCTCCCAAAAGCTTCTTGTAATTAACCAATAACTATGACTTACCCCAAATGTCACCCCCATTCGCTTAGCAGCCCTGTGTGCTTCTACAGTCCTCTAGACCTCTTCTAAGTCAATACCAGGGAGCATAAAAGTTGTTTTCCAAAGCACTGGCTTATTTATTGGTAGTTCTTTCTGGCAACTTCCTGGAGCTTGTTGGAGTGCAGGCCTGAACTCCACCAATTACTACAGGTGAAACACACCAATGCTCCTAAGGAAAATTTGATAAGCTTGGTTTCTTCTTTCTATTACCTTTTGGTTAGAATTTCACAGGGCTTAAATCAAGCAGCATCTCTTAGGGACTTGAGAGCTGTTCCTTTCCCCATGAGCACAGAGGAAAGGGCAGGAAATTGGCCCTCTAATCAAATTCAGCCTTCATGGAATTGACAATCAGTGGGTTTGCACGTTTGGGTCTGGACTGTTTGCTCAGTTTCAGTGTTAGACCCGTGGATAACAGAGGCCGATAAAGCATAAAAGTATATGTCCTGTAACAGTGCTTCTTCTTGTTAACCGAGGGACCCCAGAGAATCACAGAGAATAACGTAATTAGTAGGAATGTGCCATTGTACGGGAAAGAAGACAAGTTTACTTCTGCATATGAGTAACTTAAGTACAGCTTAATCCAGTAGCCCAATGGACCATTGAAAACACTTTTACTCCAAAAGGTGGAGGCAGTGGAGTCAAGAATTAGAGCTAATTGAGAGGCAGGAAAACGGAAAAGTTTTGTGTGGCTTAACAAGTATATCTGAGTAAACACTGCATCTCTGCCAAAACATTTTCATCTGTGGCCTCTCAAAAGTTTTTCATTAATATCCGTGTACCACAGGAAAAAAATATGCTTTGATTTTACAGTCAGAGGGTACATTCTTGGGGAGAGGCTTAAAATAGTACAAAAGAGAGAAAGTTAAAATGTGCTATTATCATTAATAGCAATAGAATAATAATAACACCAGCTACTGTGTGCTGCTGTCTTACGTTAATGTGCTCAGCCTTTGCACGCAATTCCACTTAATCCTCGCAGCAACCCTAGGAGCATGTTCTGCTGCTTCCCCTCCTTCTTACAGATACAGAACCTGCAACAGAAAGAGAATTAAGGAACTTGCTCCGGTCACAGAACTGCTAAGGGACAGAGGCAGGATTGACTCTGAACCATGCAATGAATCACTACCCCTTATTTTCTTGATTACATTTTCATGCAGAGGGAGTTCTCAGAAACCAATCCCTTTTAGTGAAAAATTCTTCATCAGGCAGGAACATTTATTGCAAACCTATTAGCAAAACTATTGGCCAGAAAAGTGGGGGAGATGAGCCCAATCCATAAGATTTTTGCTTTCAAGCTACCATAGGACAGTTAGTTGCCCTTGACCTTCTCCCTATATCACTGTGACTATGCACATTTATCCCACAATCCTCTCTTCTGACATCTTCTACTTCTGTCTCTCAGAAAAATGACTATTGTGAACTTTATGTATCATTTTTTATGTCCAACATTTAAATAGAGAGGAACATGTTTGGTAGCAATTGTATTTTCTTCCTCAAGTACGGCCTCTTTCTTCCTAGATTTCTCTCCACTCTTCTCTGATGGGCCCTCCTTCTTTCTCCCTTTATTATCTTCTCTGCCACACTCTCTGTTCCTTGCTCTTTCCCTTATTTTTCTCTCCTGAAATCGTGACCCTCAGAGACTGTATACACAATGCACTCATTAAATTGATCTTTATTCTACCCACTCTCTTGTGACCATCCCAGGTTGTCTGTTTCTTTGATTTTGAAATTACATGCCTGGCATGAAATTCACCAGGGTTAAGGTGTCCAGAAACTGTACATGTATAGTGTGATCCTTTCTTTAAGTATGTTTCCTATAATCTGGAATTCAGAGTGGCTGAGTTCCCTCTTTCCCTATTGTTGTTGTTATTTTTCTCATGTTTGTTTTCCTTCTTTTAAGAATAAGAATTATTATTATTCAAATTTGAAGGGAGAAGGGGAAATTGAGGAGGAGGCTCATGAAGAAACAAGATTCAGTGAACACTGGAGGGTTGGGAAGACAGTCTTTTGGGCAGCACTGCGTAGCCCTGGTCCTCCTCACTCTTCCCTGCCCCACACACAACCCACCTGTCTGACTCCCCACATACTCACAGGACTAAGGGTGATCCAAGGTGCCAACAAGCTGATTGCATAAATAAGCTCCTCTACATTGAGAGATATGGATGAATGTCACAATGGACCACACGGCACAGAAATAGCCCTCAGTCCTCTGTATTCAGCTTTGCTTTATTATCTCATGTCAAGTGACAGTGTCTGTGAGGACAAGAATTTACCCAGGTGTGAGACCTTAGCAGCAAAACTCACTTATTGATAGGTACGGGCTTCTAAGTATCACACTTAGGAAGGATCACACTCCTAGATGGTTGCCTTCGCCAGTTTTAAAATAATAAATCCTGACAAAGGAACAAAACTCTTCACAGTCTTCTGTGCCTTTTTACAGGTACTTCAGCGATGGTTAGTGCTTTGTGCCTATAGAATGGGTTCACCATGGCTATTTTCAGTCTGGAGATCCCTTCAGGATCATTGTGGATATTTACCAAAGGTCAAGAACACAGATTAGTCTGAAATTCTAAAAAAAAAAAAAAATCCTTGTCCTGCTGTGGTTTTAGTCTTTAAAGTTGGCTCCCCAATGACCCATGCTTCCTGGGACTTGTACTCTGTAAATCCCCTCCCTTTTAATCTAGACTGACCCCTGTGATTCATTTTGGCCAGTAGAATGAACCAGCAGTGATGCCTCATGGCTTCAGAGACAAGGTCATGAAAAGATTTGGAGCTTCATCTGGGTCTCTTGGAATTCTCACCCTGAGGAAAGTCAGCCACTAGGTAAGAAAGTTGACTACTTAGATCACCACTACTTAGATCTACCCAGATAGAGAGGCTCCATGGTGAGAGAGACATCCCCAGGCCAGCGCCATTCTGGTGCTCCCAGCAAAGATGTCAGACATGTAAGTGAAGGTGCCCTCTTAGACATCCAGACTCTTCAGGTGACCCAGTCCCAGCCTCTGTCCAACTGCACTTTCATGTGGCACTGAGCCCAGTTGATCCAAAGAACCATGAGAGATAATAATAAATAATTGTTTCAAACTCCTACATTTGGGGATGGTTTGTGACACAGAAATAGCTAGCTAGAACACTTGTCTTTCATCAAAGCCAGTCCCCAGACCCAACTTGGACTCAGAAACCTGTTTCCCCAAGGTTTCCTTTCAGTCCCCATAGGATTCATAGCATATCAAGTTCCTCATTTGGCATTCAAAAAGAGCCCTATGGGACTCCTCTATGGCAAGGGACCTAAAAGGTCAAAAGGGAATAGTTACAAGATAGTAAGTTGCCTCACTTTGGTGTGCCCATTATTTCTTTAGCCAATGTCTAAACCAGTAGCCTGAGAAAGAGTATATATCAAAATATCAAGAAGTAAACCAAAGAATTTGAGAAAAAAGAAGCAATAGAGAGAGTTCATGATACCCAGGATTTTCTAAATCCAGGGTCTATAACTCACATTTGCATCCACACTTGATATTGCTTGTTGAAGCATTATCATCAGGGATGGAATGAGAGATGTTCATTTGAGACAGTTGATAACTGGAGGTCATTCACAATGTTGTGCCGTCTGCCCTTGTAGAGGGTCAGGGTGTGAACCCTCCAGGTTAAATAATCTTCTAGTCCCACTTTTGATAGGGGTACAAGGAAATCTGCAGGGAGGAATGAAGTCCAGTAGGATCTGATTAAAGATACTATTTCTAAACAGCATCTTTGTTGTGGGCTCTTCACACAAGCCTCCATAAATACTTGCTCAAATCTAATTGTAGAAAGGAAGATATTTTTCACAGAGTAATTATCTCTGTGAATAAATGTGTATATTGTGAGTTGTCAGAAAGTGAGACTTCTATAAAACCAATGTCTTTGTTTGCCTTTGCTTCTAGAAAACAGAATCTATGTGACGCCTGAAATCCCTGATGTCTTCTTCCTTCAGAGTTGATTTTGTCCTAAAACATCATACCAAGTTTAACCTGTAAATTATTTCAAGCACTTTTAAAAAGACAATGTCCAATATTTAATAAATTCAGTCGGCTGTATCTACCAACCCAACAGCAAAACCGAATCATCTAAAAAATATTGATGATGCATGTACAAGGGCCGGCACTGGATGCACATGTCTGGGTCCCTGACTAAACAGGGATATAATATCCTCGGGATGTCCACTGAATCTGGATCCCTAAATCCAAAGCAAAGAAGTCCATCATCATTCTGTTGTGGCTCTGATGGTCAAACCTTTCTCAAAACCTTCTAAAGGACAAGGGTGTCCCCCACACATTTATAGCTAACAGAGTTCCTCTTTTAAAATGTGCACATTTCTGGCGCATCTGGGTGACTCAGTTAGTTGAGCATCTGACTCTTGGTTTCAACCTCAGGTCATGCACTCATTGTTCATGAGATTGAGCCCCATGCCTTTTTCTGTGCTGTCAGAGCTTGAGATTCTCTCTCTCTTCTTCTCTCTTTCTGCCCCTGCCCCACTCATGCTCACTCTCACTTGCTCCCCTCTCTCTCGAATCAAATAAAAATAAAACTTTAAAAATAAAATAAAATGTGAATATGTCTATGGAGAATTAATTCCTTGAGGTCACACATTAGAAACAGTGTCTGTGATCAGACCCCCCTGCATCACTCTACTCCCTGGGACCTCCTTTTAACCCCTCCTTTTTGGTGGAGTATGGGAAGAGGAAAGGACAGTAGTGGCACAGCCAGGACAGCTTGCCCAGTATATATGGTTATCCCATAATTTCTGCTCAGCAAAGAGATTAGGCTTGGGTGTCAGACAGACCTGGATTCAAGTCTTTGCTGTGTTGCCAAGTACAACAACCGGCCTCTCAGGGTCTGCTCCTCTGGAACAATAAAGGTAATGATACTCACTCATCAAGCATGCAAGAGTGGGTGTTCAGTGAGGGTTTGCAGAAGGAAGAGCTATAGTACAGATTAAATTAATTTTGCAGAACGGCTGGGTGGCTCAGTCGGTTAAGCGTCTGACTTCCGCTCAGGTCATGATCTCACATGTTTGTAAGTTGGAGCCCCGCAATGGGCTCTGTGCCGACAGCTCAGAGCTTGGAGCCTCCTTCAGATTCTGTGTCTCCCTCTCTCTCTACCCTTCCCCCTCTCTGTCTGTTTCTCTCTCAAAAATAAATTAAACATTAAAGAAACTAATTTTGCAAATTAGTCACTAAAATCTGGAAAAAGCAAAGCTATCTATATTATAAATGGTGCAAATATTGGGACTTGGGGGAAAATTCTTAAAATATAAACAGTAATAGAATGGAGGTAAAAAGAAAGTATCACATATTAGGTATTCAATAAAATGTTCATTCTTTATCTTTCCTACCAAAAGGGGCTTATACACATGTGTGTGCTCTGTACAAGCATGAAACATCCTGAGAACTGAGTGGTGGGAGAGAAAGGAACCAGCAGGTTTGGGGGGAGGTTGCTCTCTATAAAGCCAAAGGTAATAGACCAACATTTTGTAGTTTCAGAGGTTAGAAAAGTCTACTTACAAATGCTCTTGTCTTATCTATATATGGAGTGCATTCTAATGTAACCGACTCTCATATATTACTACACGTCTATGTGATTTTGCTATTCTTATTTAGCTAAAAGGAAATCAGGGCACACTCCAGGGTATAACATCTGCAGCAGAAGCCCATATGTGCTGTTTATTTTTATGAATCAAGCACTCTGTTTATAGTTACTTGCTCTTAATTTGAGCCCTGAACTAGAATTCTTTCTTTTGAAGATATCTAGTTAATTATAAGAGCACATAAACTAGAGACTGAAACACATTCCAGGAATATTATGTATGTTTGTAATTTGTGTCAAAAACAACTCACTTATATTGTTTTAATCTGCAGGAAAAAAAACAGCAAAGATATCTATAGAAGAAAAGCAGTAAACATTGGATTAGAATTTTGTATTCTTCTTAAACTATTAGCAAATTGTGACTACAATTGGAATTTCAAAAAAGAAGAAAACAAACAAGAAATAATGTATCTGTTTAACATGAATTCATCTCCGTGGGGTAGAGGTTAAAATTACTACAATGACTAGCTAATGATCTGATGATCTCTTTAATATATATATATATATATATATATATATATATATTATATATATATACATGATATTTTGATGATGGAACAAAAATGTCATCCACCAATGAATCTTAACTTTTGGTTCAGCTGGCTTTCTGCTTGTTAATGGTCATAATGCATTGATTCTAATTTTTGTAATTTAGCACCATTCTTTTTTTAACGTTTTTTATTTTTGAGAGAGAGAGGGACAGAGCATGAGCAAGGGAGGGGCAGAGAGAGAGGGAGACACAGAATCGGAAGCAGACTCCAGGCTCTGGGCAGTCAGCACACAGCCTTTCATGGGGTTCAAACCCACAAACTGCAAGATCATGACCTGAGCCAAAGTTGGACGCTTAACAGACTGAGCCACCCAGGTGCCCCAGCACCATTCCTTAAGCCATTCTACCCCTTCAGTATAATGCCCTTTAAATAATAATATCAACAAGACCCCAGTTCCATTATGCTCATTTTGTCCAAGGAGAAAAACTGGGTTCCTCAATAGTGTACTCCACTTAACCCAAATCATGTTCCAAATGTTTCAAATAGCTATTCCATAGCTCCTGTAGATGTCTGAACTTGCCAGATATATATCTTGATTTATTTTAGGTATGAAAATTTAGTCTTGATTATAAGGACCAAGAAAGAATGAATATCTACTCGGCACCACCACTAAAAACTTAAATTATAAACCAAAACCAGAGTGAGAAAAATTGTTATTAAATATTTGCTTTTTTTCCTTAATTGTCCAAATTCTTAAATGTTTTTACAGTATAAAAATATTTTAAAAACAGTCAATAGTATGTTTACCTTTTGCTACAAAGTCTTGATTTCTACAAAATAATTTCTCAAGAGTTTTCAGTATAAGAATTTTTTATGTCTTCTTTCCTAATCTCCAACACTGGAATCAGAAGATGCATTTTGGTCAGCTATTTCCTACTGAATCATCTTGATAAAATGCAACAGTTTTTAAAAAAAGAAAAAACTTAATGTGTTTTCCACTTATTATGCAACATGACGTGATTTCTTTACAAGTTATTTTTATTTGAAGATTAAATGATGGCGCACCTGGTAGCTCAGTCGCTTAGGCCTCTGACTTTGCCTCAGGTCATCTCAGTTTGTGAGTTTGAGCCCCACGTCAGGCTCTGTGCTGACAGCTCAGAGCCTGGAGCCTGCTTCAGATTCTGTGTCTCCCTCTCTCTCTGCCCCTCCCCTGCTCATGCTTTGTTTTTCTCTCTCTCTCAAAAACAAATAAACGTTTTTTAAAAATTGAAAAAAAAAATAAACACTAAAAAAATTTTTTAAAAAGATTAAATGAGATCAGGTATGTAAAACACTACTTTAAATGACAAAATTGTCTATATACATATTTTTATCATCGATATCATCAGTGAATTCATATCACTGCACATCTCAGAATATAAGATTGGAGAAAGAAATAAAAGTGAAAAAAAAGATTTTCTACGTGACACTAGATATCAGAGCAGAAACTCCTTGGACCTCACAGTGGGCAGAAAGAGCTTCTTCAGGCGTTGGGGCTGGTGTGGTCTGCACACCTGCCAGTTGCCCCCACCTACAACACAGGGCACAGCCTTGCCGGCGCATGGCCACCCACCCCACCTGCCTCTCACCCGTCTGGGACTCCGCCATCTGCTGCTTCACACAGAAGGAGCAGGCTTTCCAACAAGACAGGAAATAAATGAAAGTGATAAAGAGCACAGAAGGGTTTGTTGGGTTTTGGGGGTTGTTTTTTTTTTTTCAGTTTAAGAAAGTCTGTTAGAAAGAAGAGAAGACAAAATGTAGTATGAAAAGAAAGTTGAAACGGTGAACCATCAAAAGTTGAGAATATAAGGCTGCTGATGCAAAGTCTGTGTTAAACTATATTCAGTCTCTCAAGGAATCTTATTATTCTTTGTGATTATTTTTCATAAAAATGTTTTGGCTTGTATGCTTAATACTCTGGAAGGCACCTACTTTGGGAAACACCATTATGCTTGTATTCTACCATAGCATTCCTAATTGGTTCTATTTCAGATTTTGCCTATTTCTCACAGACTATCGGAACTATTGGAACTCAATTTAAAAAGTGAGATTCTGGATTGGAGGAGACAAGATGGCGGAAGAGCAGGGAGCTCTGTAATCCGCGCACGCCCGTATGGATTGAACTGAGAAGGACTGAAGGGCTAAAACTTGGATTTGCAAGTGGGGGAAAGAAGAAACAGACGCCAGAAAGAACACAACCT
>CM053577.1:59951207-59993643 GCA_028646485.1 Cryptoprocta ferox | reverse complement strand
GTAACATCAGTTCTTCCTCAGCTCTTCAGCCTGCCAGCCCACCTGCAGATTTTGGATTTGCCCCCTTATACAGTTGTGTGAACCAATTCCTTAAGCTCTCTCTCCCTCTCCCTCTCTCTCTCTCTCCTTCTCTCTCTCTCTCTCCCTCTCTCTCTCTCTTTTTCTGTATATACACTCACATGCACATCTTCTAGTATCTCTCTGGAGATCTCTCTGGAGAACTCTGACTAATATAGCCTAGTAAGGTAAATCTTATTTCTTACTCTTGGAAATGCCAATAAAGATGTTTTTGGTTAGCACATGGCCTTCTATGAAGTTAATTAGGCATCCATCTGTGACTTTAACTAATTCTAGGGTCTTGAAGTTCTCTTCTTGAAGTTCAGGGTGAAGACACCTTGTACCTGGTCAGCAGGCATGGAAAGAGTGAAGAAAGATCACTTGTGGGAGGCTTCTCTGGGTTGGACCTAGCACCAGCACACATCACAGTGTTCACAGTCCATTAGGCTGAACTCAGTCGTGGGGTTACCCATCTGCCAGGGAGGCTGCCAGGGAGGCTGTGGAATATTGTGTATCTGTCTGCCAGGGGGGGAAAGAAAATGCACTTTTGCAAACTTATAGGGGTTTCTGTCATAGTCCCTTACCTAATTCATATATACACTCGGATTACCAAATGAGAAAATGCTTGAAAACCATCAAGTCTTATCCTAATGTATGCCATTATGATCGTTACCTCAAATGTTGAGGTTCTGCAAAAAAGACTGATTTTTCAATTCTGTGGTGAGCTCAGTATACTATCTGATATAACTAATCAAGAAATATATTCAGTGTGGGGCATTTGAATGGACTACTTAAAATAACATTTATTGTTCTTACTGATGATAAAATAACAGGTGCATTGCAGAAAATAGGCAAACTAGAGAGAAGCATAAAAAGCAAATCCCAGGTGTTCCCTATCTTTGTACACATGGTCTGTACAATTAAAACTCTTAAGAGTTGTAGCACCTCTCACTGAAACTAGTTTAAGCAGAGCAGAGAATTAATTGGCTTGCAGAACTGAGCAGGCCAGGGATTCGTCTCTGGCTGTAGGCAGTTGAAGGCATGGGTTCCGGTCTGCTGCAGGACTGACTCCACTTCTATGTGGTCCTCCCAGCTCCCCTGCGCCTCCTCTGCTTGGCACTAACTCTGGCCTCAGGCTGCTCTCTCCTAAAAGCAAAAATGGCTGTGGCAGTTCTGGTCATGCGCTTACACTGTACTAACCAGAGGAAGGCAGGGTAGCTCTTTCAGTCTCTTTCAGTTGCTTTCTCTGCAGAGCTAAAAACAAACAAACAAACAAACAAACAAACCCTATATTTTCCTTCCATCCAAAAGCTTCCTCAAAAATTGTGTGTCTCATGGGTCTGAATTAGGTTGTGTGTGCCCATCCCTGATCCAAATATGGATGTGGGGATTTGCTCAGGTCAGATAAGGCTCGCCCCGTAGCTGGGTGAGGGGGCAACTTCTCTCCGAGCACATAGGCTGCATGGGGAAAAAGCATGGATCCCTGATAAAGTTGGAGAGTTGTTATCAAAAAGAAAAAGGGATGGATACTGGGTATTCTAAAGTAGCAAATGCCTCACATTCATGAACACACACACACACACACACTCACACCACTTAACAGAATAGTAGTGTCAGCACCGCACATCCTCTTTCTTTTATGGCTTGTTTTATTCTGCTTAGGGATACGTCATAACCATGCATATGTAACACGAGGAGCATTCCATTATAACACTGAACAACAGAAAACAGACACAAAAAAGTCTCTACTGTATGACTCTATATGAAGTTCAAGTCCAGAAAATCAATCCATGGTAGTAGTTGTTGGATTAGTACTTGCCTTTGGGAGGTAGTACATGGGAGAGACTACTAGGGAGCTTTCTGAGATGCCAGAAACGTCCTACATTTCTATCTGAGTGGCGGTTACATAGAGGTATTTTTTACGGGAAAAATAACTGCACTGTGTACTTAGGATTTATACACTTTTCTATTTCAAAATTATACTTTAATATGAAGTTAAAAATTCAAATTAAAAATATTAAATTAAAATGAAACATGTAAATATGCAATGCTAAAAAGGAATTTAAGGAGATAAAAACAACATTTTTGGTGAAGTTGAATAAACTAAGTCATCTTAAGAAAACATATCCATAATGTCATAAAACTTCACTGAAATACAGAAAAAAAATAGTAGACTATCCATGTTATAGTTACTAGAATAGAGGCCTAGGGGCACCTGGGTGGCTCAGTCGGTTTAAGCGTCTGGCTCTGGCTCAGATCATGATCTTATGGTTCCTGAGTTCGAGCCCTGCGTTGGGCTCTGTGTGGACAGCTCAGAGCCTGGAGCCTGGTTCAGATTCTGTGTCTCCCCCTCTCTCTACCCCTCCCTCGCTTGTGCTCTGTCTCTATCAAAAATAAATAAACATTAAAAAAATTTAGAATAGAGGGTTAGTATAACAAAATGACACACCTCATGAGGTAATGGATGTGAAGATATGTTTTAAAATATCAAGTGCTATGTATTTTTTAGTTTAAAAATGATTTTGGAAGGAATGGGTCTAGGCAATGATCATCCATAGCTGCTGAAAACCTTGAAGTGAAAGACCAATAAGAAAGTCTAAAACCATGGAAAGGTTGACAACAGCTGAACTCACAAAAAGAGAAATGTATTCATTATGAGCTGCCTGATGTGATGTGTAGAACATACATAGCACCTCCTCTGAATTACCCTTGCCACAAAATTGAGCCTGAACATGATGTAGCCTCTGGCTCTGACTGCTAGTCTTCAGGAATTATCAGGGACAAAGGACTATGTTCACAACACAGTGGGACGTAATCAGTTAAATCAGGATATGGGACACTATAGGACAAATGACCTTATTTTTAAACAAATAAATGGCAAGGAAGGAAAAAGAATGAAGGGAGATTCTGCTATCACAAAAGGCCTAAGGGATAATTTACCTAAATGCAATGTATCAACCTCATTTAGATTCTGATTCAAAGAAAGCAAAACACATTGAAGAGACAATCAAGGATATCAACCCTAATTAAATGTCAGATGATATTAAGAAGCTATTATGACTTTTTAGGTGTGGTGCTGTTGTTGAGGTCATATGTCGAAAAAGAGTCAAAGCCTTATCTCTTTGACATACATATGTAAGTATTTATGAATGAAATGATATGAAATCCAATGTGTGTTGGAAAGGGCATAGATGAAGCAAGTTTATCCATATGTGGATATCTTTTGAAGCTGGATAACAGGTGTATGATGGCTTATTATGCTGCTCACTATAATTTGACTTTGTTTAAAAAAGCTCAGTAAAAAAGTTAAAATCATTGGTATCTAATTTCATAACTGAGACTGAAATTATTAGGGAATAATTTGGGATGGGAAAGATTTTTCTGTCTAATCTTTATTCACTAAAACATGATACATGAAATGCTTACACTTTTATCTTCATAGACTATGTTCATTTACATTTATGATGGACTTATATGCATATAATTTACACAACTATCTTTTATGAGGTAAGATATCCTTCAGCTTACTCTTACCTTTAACAAACTGGCACCATTAATTTATAATAATTTAATTTAACCTTCAGATTACTCTTACCTTTAACAAATTGGCACCATTTAATTTATCAAAAAAATAGGTTCAAATAAATTTTTTTTAATGTTGAATTTTTTATAACATTCAGAGGGTTATTGTTTCTGTTAATTTTTTATATTTTTATAAGCTTAAGTTTATCTAATGACACAGTTGTTTAGTATTTTGAGACCTACTGAGACATTTATTTTGCATTTATTATAGGTACGTTCCAAAGGAAAAATTTCTTGTCTTAAACATTCTGGTAAAATGATGTGGCAATTTGTATGGTGACTTCTTAGTATACAGATGCCAATCTGCCCAATAGGATTTCAGCAGGTGCTGGTCTTAGATTTGAAAAATCAATCAATATATCAGCAAGGCAAGAAATGAGCTCGATGATTCTCCACTGGTGGATCTGTGTTACACAGCATCTTTGCTAGGCCTTGGGTGAGCTTCTGTTTGGGGCTGGACAGTGTTTATCTGCTTAGGGGATGTGCTCCGTCTGAGGTGTTGAACTGAGTCTGTTTCCCAGAATGCTGCTGCTGCCATTGCCTTTCCAACATCCGCCCAGCATGGCTGGATGAGTGCAGTAGCAGACTTAGGGTCTCAGGGAGGATTGTCAAGAAAGGTTCCTACTTGTCTTCTCCCATCCAGCCATTGAGTCAGGACTAAAGCTTGCATCTTGTAGACATGGCCCAGTTTCTAAGCAGAGCTGACTGTGTTGGGTGTATCAATAAGCAACATAGAACAATTGAAAGAAATCTAGCTTTTCTTCTCTATTGCATGCTTCCTTTTGCTGAGAAATTAAATCTTTATATTAATAATAGCTCATTAAACTTTTTTTAGGCAGGTGTAAATTTTAAAATGGTCTTTTGCATCGAATGCATGACATCGGGTGTGAATTTGCGTTTTAGCCCAATTAGTCTATTTTTAGAAATACTTCCTCAAAATTTATATTTTAGGTTTAGTTTTTGTATCATCCAAATATTCAGGAAGAAAATATCATGAGCGATATTTTCGTGCTTAATGGATAATTACAAATTGGAATTGTTAGTGAAACTGCATTATTAAATTTAGTCTCAAATTACTCTTAAAATATGCAGAACTAGAGGACTAAAGATATAAATAGCTTTGATTATAGGCCAAATTCTGCATAATTTTGTTATTTTGTAACTTGGTATCTTGAAGGGGAAAAAAATCTCAAATTCAATGGACCAGGCCAAAAGTAAAGAGACTGGTATTTTTTTAGAAGCATGTAAGATCTTAAATGTTTATACACGCATTATTTTTCTTCTAAGAAACCATCCTTGAAAGTTTACATATTTAATAATGTTTGCTCAAAATATATCTTTTGCAATAGTCATTTTGAAGTCACACACAAAAATTAGTCTAATTCTATATTATTTTTGAACCAAACGGTATTAGTCAGCTCATTCAACCTTCTAACTCACAAGATTCAGCACTGAATACATTTTATTTCCAAAAATCAAATCCTCTTTTTAAGAATGAAGATTTTCCATAGTTGAAAAATACTCAAATGAATGTGATATTAGCTTTTGAAGTCTCAATCCTTGTTACCGTAGCAGCAGTTTTGCTGTATAGTATCACTTTTGAAGGAGGCAGTGCATACTTGGGTAGAAAACTTTTGATGAGCTTGTTAAAATCCATCATGTAACTCTGAAGTGACATGTTCTTTGAATTGTATGTGAATTAATTTTTATGCTGAGTTTATTGATTTTTGTAGACTATGTCATGCCTCTCTAAAATTCTAGATTTTAGACTTGAAGAGGTCAGCCCTGCACTCACCTTTGTTTTCCTTACATTAGTCCAGTCTGCATTTCTAAAATAATTCCGTGCAGTTAGAGACAGGGGTGATATTTATTTATATGTATCAGGAAAGAGTGTAGGAAGGTACAGCCAATATGAACAATTAAGCCTGTCACTCTGCATGTATAGGTACCAAGTACCAATGACAAATAACATCAGGAATTTGGATGTTGTGCTGCAATCACATCAGTGCCCAGTTTATATAGGTTTGTTGGGTTCCTGGGAGAGGAAGAGAGGACAAACACAGCATTTCACTTAGGACTCCTGATTGCAAGTGACAGAGAATTGAGTCTAAGCTGGATTAAACCAAAAAGCTATCTTACTGACTCATGTAACAAAATGGTACAGGGACACTGTTTTTTAAGCATGGCTCAAATCAGGATCTGGTTTCTTTCTAATTATTGGCTTTGCTTTCCTTCTCAGAATTCATGCGGAGTGAAGAGGACAGTAGCAGTTCTCTTCTAAGTGCTTCAAGGCTCAAGTCCATCTGGGAAGAATACTTGCATCTGTCCCCAAAGTCTCAGCAAAAGTTTTATTGGCTCTGATTGGGTTCACGTGCCTGTCCCTGATATCTGTGAGAAGAATGAGATGTGTGAATTGATTAAGCCAACCAGGACATATCCTTGGAATTGGTGGTGGGGTTGATTCTGCCCAAATGCATGGGCTAAAAGCAGACTTAGGGTTGTTTCCCAAGGCCAATTTGGCTATGGATGCTGGCTGGCAAAAACAACGGATGTCCCCCACAGGCACTTGGGTGATTCTGTCTCACCTGCAGGATAGTGAGAGAGGATGACGGGGGAGGGATAGAGAGAAAGAGGATGCAATTTTGGTGTGAAGTGGAGAAATTTACTCCTTGGGGTGACCTGGATATATATGGAGCTCCCAATCTTATCTAAGTTGAGTCTTTTTTAAAAATGTTTATTTATTTTTGAGAGAGAGAGAGAGAGAGAGAGAGAGATAACATGAGCAGGGAAGGGTCAGAGAGAGAGAGAGAGAGAGAGAGAGAGTGAGAGAGAGACAGGATCCAAAGAGGCTCAGTGTATACAGCAGAGAGCCAGCCAACATGGGGCTCGAACTCACCAACTGTGAGATCATAACCTGAGCCAAAGTTGGACGCTTAACTGACTGAGCCACCCAGGCGCCCCTCCTAAGTTGATTCTTGATTGTGTTTTCTAATGGAAATATTTTTGCTTGATAACATGATTGTGTAGCTTGATGACAAATAAAACAATGTAACATTTGATGTAGGTAACACTAGACAGCTGACAGCTTCTATATCTTGTCCCTTCTCATTGGTTTCTTGGTACTGCTGAGAATGGGTGACATGATTTTGAAGCTATATATATGTAATATACTATTTAAATGTAAGAGAAAATAGTTCTTTTGTATCCCATCTACTGTCTAGCACAGAGCCAGCTACCCAATAGGATGATAATTGTTGACAAATGTTCCAAAATGTAGATGTAAAATTTTCTACTGCATAATAAGCAAAGTAAAATTCCTCTGACTTCAGGCTGCTATTTAACAGCCTAAACAGAAGTTGTACAGGATCAAGGAAAGATCTTCTGTGAAGATATGGCCCTTTGTGGCTGAGTCAGTCATGGGAGAGGAGAGAGACAACCAACCATGGAGCAAAACCCTCTTGCTTGTAGTCCTGACCTTGAAAAACCTGTGCTTCCATCTCTTTCATGTTGGTCTTCATGGGACAATCAGAAGGAAATGGGAAGGATGCTGTATTGTCCCAGGATCTGTAGGGAATTAACCAATAGAATAATTAAATTGTGGCTCAGGGAGAGTTATATTTGTTGGATTAAAAAATCCATTCTATTAAAAACCTATTAGAATACTTTATGATCATCTTGTAAGTGATATTTGCACTCAGATAAGCTACATGTTACAGAAAATATTATAGTTTTTACATTTCTATACTTCGTAAAAGTTCCAATGTCTTGAAATTATTCTAATGATGCCTGCACTGTGGTTGTGATGTGACTTCTGTGGAATCAAGCTCTCTCGGCCCGTGGACACACATTCAATCCAAGAGGTAATCTCTGAGAGGGGTGAAGTTTTCTTTCGGGGCTATAAACCAGTCAAAATTCACAAAAAGGAAGCTTTAAATTTCCACATTGGGAAGGGAGCCGTGAAAGCTGGCTTTTAGAGAGATGAAACTGTGATTTGGTATTCTGAATACATTCTCTGTTGTCCCCGCCCCTCCCTCTACTCCCTCTGTCAGAGCACTTGCATTTAGAAACTGGTAGAACTGTTGTCTACATTAACATTGCCTCCTTTCTCCATTGATTTCTGTTGTGAATAGGCTTCCTTGAATTCATGGTCATCTGCATCTTTAGGGTTCCCCTAAGGGATATTGGATTTCCTGCTTGGAGGACTAATCAGAACCATTAATCAGCCATGAAAATAAGCACTGGCCTATAAGCCAAAGGCCTGAAGGAAATCAGGGCTGGCTTATTGAAAATTAGGCAGAAGGTATGGAAGAAATATATTATTTATGAATACCGTGTAGGTTTATACAGAATTTGAAGTAACAAAAGAAAAAGATTTTTAATGTTTGTGTGAACCAAGGAGGGGCACAGCACCTTCTTCAGGGATGAGTAGAGGCTGCAAGGAGGTACTCACATTCCTGAGGTGGGAACAGCACCACAGGACACAGTGGATGGAACTTGAACTTGGGCCGTAGCTGGCAGGAGTGAGAATCTGCGCCACTGACTCACTGGCCTGCATTTCCACATCTGTAATTAAATAATATACTCTCAGATTTTTATCTCTACAATAGTTTTTCTTAGAGAGTTATTATGGACATAAAATGATGGACTATCTATATCACAAAACAGGAACTCAAAGCTGCTAGTTTTTGACCTAGTTTGGGTTTTCCCTAAAGCAGGTCCTGAGACACAAATATGAGTGTAAGAAGGTTATGTGGGAAGTGTAAAGGATACTGGTAGGGCAGTGGAGGAAGTAAAATGGGGAAGATGGGTTGCTGAAAAAGCAAAAGCGAGCTCTCAAGCCATCTATCATTTTGGGCAACTGTGGCTTAATCACACAGGGAAACTCTGGGAAAAGGGACAAAGCAACCGTCTCAGAATTATTGCAGCCAGGGGCTGAGGAGCTGGGGTATCGATACAAGCCCTGAAAGTGATTGCTTCTGTGTGCTCCCAGCACATGGTGATTGCTCAGCATTTTTGTACCCTTCCTGCTCATGGGGAGCATGGCTTTCTGTATTTTTTTTCCAGCATGCCAGGAAAAAGAGTTCTCAGAAGGGCCTGAGTGCAGATCCAACCAATGGGAAGATCTCAACTGGGGATGCAGAGTGATATGACAGATTAACTGGGTTCCTGACCTCACGGGCAGCAGAGGTGGATGTATTTATCCTGAAGAATGGAGTAAACGGGGGACCTCCCAAACCCACTTATTAGGAAGATGCTTGAAGATGCACTCCAGCAAAATGAGGATGTCATCAAGAATGAGAAATCATGCGATGCAGAAAACACTAGAGCCAACCCAGGAAAGCAGTCAAGTGGGATGGTGGGATGGGGTCTAAGTGGCATGGCCTGGAAGCAGTGAGTCTAGGTTAGGTATGAAAGAGCAAGGGTTCTGGGAGGATGGTTTCTGGGTCAAGAAAAAATGGACAGAAGATATAGAGATGGAGAATTATAAAAAATGAAAACACTGATAGAGACTAATAGTTGCTGAAAAAGAAAATCAGTGAGGAATTTCAGGAAAGAAGTAAGCTGTATGTAGAAGTATTATATTATGTATAATGTGGAAGTAAGTATTATGTGGAAGTAGCTGTATTAAAATTTGCTACTTGAGCTTTGAACAGTATTACATACTCAAATTTCCAACTTTTAAAACTGACATATAGACAATGCAATTAGGATTATGATAGACCTAATTGTGATATTAGAATGCAATGTAAGCATTACCAGCAACGGTAAAATTTGGAGAGTGAAAGAAAGCTAAAGGGAAGGGTAAGAGTATGGGGTGCCTCGGTGGTTCAGTCATTTGAGTGTCTGACTCTTAATTTTGGCTCAGGTCATGATCTTGCCATTCGTGAGATCGAGCCCCGCGTCAGGCTCTGTGCTGGCAGTGTGGAACCCGCTTGGGATTTTCCTTCTCTTCTCTCTGCCCTACCCTGCTTGTGTGTTCCCCCACCCCTCAAAATAAATAAATAAACTTAAAAAAGTGTATTAATATTGTCTTCTTCCAAAGTGAAGAGTCAAAAGATACCTATGGATGTGGAACAAGAAAATGAAATCCATAAATATTTCTCTCTCTTCCATCTCTATCTCTGTCTCTGTCTCTATCTCTAGATATATAATAAAGACCAAAAAAGATAAGTTAAATCTCAATGGAATTTTGTGACAAAAATGACTTTTAAATATATTTTTATGGTAAAGTTAATTATTACTTTAATTGATATAAAAATATGAAATAGATCCACAAAATTCTACTTCCATAAGAGTCTTAGATGATCTAGCCCTGCCTTCTCACTTTATAGTGATAGTAGCCAAGATCCAGAGAGTTGAAGTAACCTGTCCAAATCAGCATAACCAGCTAGTCTGTAGAAAAGACAAGCCTGGAGCTCAGTTCTGTCTGATATTCCTCTGCTCATTCCCTACCTTGTTAAGCTAGAATTTTGAATAAAGAGATTAGGATATTCAGCAATAAGAAGTGACAAAAGCCATTGTGGGAGATGTTACTAACACCCACCAGTATCTCATTCTTTTCTGGAATCAAGAAAAAAAGACATTTCTCAGCTCTCTCACAGTTAAGCAGGGTCATGTGGCTAATTTTTCCATTGGGATAAAACATTTAATTGCTAGTGAGCTATTCTCCCTCTCTCTCTCCTCCACTCTCTTGCCAGTGACCCAGGAGGTGTTATTTCCAACTGATATGGTTATGCCATTGTCAGTCCAGGTCTGTAAGTGACTTGTGGAGCAGAACCTGCTGTTGAAATGCACAGGACACATAGTGTGAACAAGCAATGTTCACATGGCCCTTATGGTGTTAAGTAACTAAAATTTAGGTTTTTTTTTTTTTTTTACCATAACATAGACTTTCCTATCTTAATACAGACATCAATACTATTTTCACTGGAATTAGTTTAAAATATTCCATAAAACTGAAATTTGCCTTGAAATAGTTCTACAGTATAATGGTTTATGTCCATGGATAACAAGGCCAAAATTACAACTAATTTACTTTAATATATTCTACATAGAACATTACATTTGAAATTAAAAATATACATATTTTTCCAGTGGTCTCAATTAAATTACTATGTAATCTCTAAAATGAATTTTTTCCTAACTCTTTATTGAAAATCTAGTTTAAAATTTTTGTATGTTTTTAATTAAAAATAACCTTTTTTTAATATATGTATTGCCAATATCACTTCATTATTTAATAATATATAATTTTCACAACACTGATAACTAAAACCACCTGAAGAAAAATAAAAATGACTTTAATCCATCCCTGTTAATAAGAAAGAAAGAACATAGTATTTGTTACTTAGTACTTTTATTTATTTATTTATATTTTTATTTATTTATTTATTTTTGAGAGACAGAGAGAGACAGCGCAAGCAGGGGAAGGTCAGAGAGAGAGGGAGACACAGAATCTGAAGCAGGCTCCAGGCTCTGAGCTAGTTGTCAGCACAAAGCCTGATGCGGGGCTTGAACCCACAAACCATGAGATCATGACCTGAGCCGAAGCTGGACGCTTAACCGACTGAGCCACCCAGGCGCCCCTGTTACTTAGTACTTTTAAAATGTACAGAAAAATAGTAAGAGTATAACATTTATAGTTCTGTGACCTTAATTTGTGTGTGACATATTTTTTTGTACATGTTATTAGGATTTACAAGTTTTACAATTTTCCAATTTCTTCCCCAGTATTTGTTTAAAAGTTGACTTTTCTAATTATTAATGTCTTGCTCTTGGTGCTCTATCTTACTCCAGCCCGCAGGTAACAATTGTCCTGGAATTGTCAAAGTGAAGGTAGAGTTCATTGCGTCATTCCCTTTTCCTTGGCCAGACCCCGGAGGTTACATGGGAAGAACAATCACTGGAAGACATAAGGGCAAGAACTTGCCAATAAACCAGATTTTTTTACTTTTGGGAATTTTGGTGTCATGTACCATTGAATACTTTTCATTTTTCTTTTAAGAGTGATGCGTAACTGGGGCGCCTGGATGGTTCAGTTGGTTAAGCATCAGACTTCAGCCTAGGTCATGATCTGCCATTCCTGAGTTTGAGCCCTGTGTTGGGGTCTGTGCTGACAGTTCAGAGCCTGGATCCTGCTTCAGATTCTATGTCTCCCTCTCTCTCTGCCCCTCCCTCGCTCACACTCTGTCTCTCTCACTCTCTCTCTCTCTCTCTCTCAAAAAAATAAGCATTAAAAAGATTTAAAAAAGAGTGATGCATAACTGATATGCTTGTATGTGTCTGATCAAGTGAATAAAAGTAAATCCACAGAGCTGCTGTTCATGAGTAATTGACAGAGTTTCTGATATGAATGTTTCTACACATGAGGAAAATGGGGTCTGGCTGACATTATGTTTATGAAGGCGTGTGTGTGTGCAAACCTTTACTTTTCTCAAACTTCTGCAGTGCTTTTTCATCTTATGATGAATCGTGTCACTGATTTGCTGGTTTGTCCACCACCTCTCCTAGGTTGTAATCTGGTGGAAAGGCAACATCATGTCTCACTTTACTTGTCTCAGCTTTCAGGATAATTTTGAGGATTACAGGTGGCAATGTAGCTTTTTGAATAAATAAATATATTTTTCTTAGCCTGTTTATTATCGTTTATAGCTGTCAGCCCCACCCAATGTATCCTATTTTATTTTTTCCAGTTTATTTATAAACAAAATGCTTCTTCATCCCCAGGACTTACTTTTTAAAAATTTTTTTTTAATGTTTATTTATTTTTGAAGGAGAGAGAGACAGAGCATGAGCGGGGCAAGGGCAGGGGCAGAGAGAAAGAGGGACACAGAATCTCAAGCAGCTCCAGGCTCTGAGCTGTCAGCACAGAGCCCAAAGCGGGGCTCAAACTTACGAGCTGTGAGATCATGACCCGAGTGGAGGTTGGACGCTCAACCAACTGAGCCACCCAGGTGCTCCAGCCCAGGGCTTATTTTTTAACATGCTTTCTTATGTTGTTTCTCTGTGTCCCAGACCCAGACATCTCAACCTATGGCCACTTCACATTCATTCATCCTTTTCCTCCATTTACTCCCTTGTCATCTCGATTCTCTCTTTTGCTTCCTGGTGATTTCCTCTACCTGCTGCAGATTACACTAGTGCTCACTTATTTCGGTTCTTGGGGTTGGTATTGGTAGCCTTGATCTTCAGGACCATTTCATGTGACATCATTTTTGTGTTTCTTTCATTTGAAGTTCATGACCTCTCACTTTACTTCTGCTGTTGACTGTTCCTACCTACTCTCTTGTCCTGAAGAGTCTTACTCCAGTCATGGATTTGTGCACTGTTCTCACCTGCCCCCTGCCCCACATATTTTCTGCCATTGTCCTTAGCTTCATCTTCAGCTTTGTCCTTAGCTGTGTCTCTACTTTTATTTATCACCCCTTGGATTCTTCTGCCTGATATTTTCTTTCTCTCCATGGTGCTGCACTGTCCTTTGCCACCTGACATTGGCTCCTTAGAGGCACATCCAACCTGTATCTCCAGATTCCAAGGGGAGAATTCCACCTCCGCTAAGACAACTTCAGCCTGGCAGGCTGAATCCAAGTCTAGAAATTCAGGTATACAAGAAACACAACTTTTTAGTTGTATTTTTAGTATTCCCTGAACTTAATTTCTATTGTAATTTCTTATCTCCTAGGTGGTACAGTGTAATCTTGGTCAGTTCAAGGTTGCACCTTTTCCCCTGTTGCACCTAAGTTCTGGGTTGGAGCAAGGCTTAGTTATGCAGAATGATGGGAAGGGTCTGGTTCTCATAGTTCAAGTGTCCACGTTGCATAAATTGGGTGTTCTTGCTTCTGTTTGACTCAGCATCTGGCCTAAATTACTGTTGTGCCATCTTGTGCTCCCAATGACAAGTTCTTTCTCTCCATAGTGTATCCTGTTTCACCAGGCACTGCACAATACTCCATGAGGCTATCAAACCTCTTTCTGCTTGGACACAACCCACAGTCAATTCTTCCTCATGGTCTTCCCATGACTCGGAGATTTACCCTGAAAGGGCCATAGGATCTTCTCCTCTCAGATTTCCCAAACCCATTTGGGAATTCCATCATTCCTACCCATCTCTCCTACCCAGTTCCCCCTCAACACCCCTTTCTAGATGTAGGAATCTTTTATCTCACCCTGGGATGGGATAGTCTAGTTCTTTCTCTTCAGGGCTTCTCTCCCAATTTATATTTATATTCTGAGTTCCATCAGAATCTAGCCTTTTGAAATGCAAAGCCCTTTTCTCTGCCTTCTACAGCAACTTTTCTTCCCTGATATAATCAATGAAACAGGGTTGTGGATGTTGGGTGAAGGAAATAAGAGAGAGAGAAAGAGTCCAGAAAGAAAAAAAATTAGTTATTATTAAAAAAAATTTTGCTCACCAAGCTAGCTTTATCTCTTTGATCACAATCACCTATATTTGTATCCTTTCCCCTCCCACACCCTTGCTGTTTGTTCTTAGTCTCCAGAGGAAACTACGGACACTCACTCCTCCAATTGCTCTTAGAGTCTCAATCCCCCAAGGCTACACTGAATTCCCTGAGCCTTCCAGTCTCCCCTCAGTCAGTGCCCTCAATGCCATTGTAAGAGTGCAGGATGGAATCAGAAGATCCTTTCCAGTCATGGCTTCAACCCTCACTGACTCTGAGATACTGTGATAATAGACTCATCCCACATGCTCTCTGATCATATAATCTCCTTATCTGCCAAATAGCAATAATATATTCTCTTTCACAGCTTTATTGTAAGAATTTATTGTTAAAATGTATGTAAAAGTGCTTTATAAATGGAAATATTTACATGAATTATTATTCTTTTCTTTTCTCCTTGGCTTCTTGCAATTCCTTGACACCACTCCCGACTCTGAATCTTAGGATATAAACAAC
This sequence comes from Cryptoprocta ferox, assembly GCA_028646485.1. Taxonomy (NCBI): domain Eukaryota; kingdom Metazoa; phylum Chordata; class Mammalia; order Carnivora; family Eupleridae; genus Cryptoprocta; species Cryptoprocta ferox. The sequence continues at coordinate 59,979,088 of CM053577.1, read as the reverse complement.
CAAAAATTAGTCAGTTAATGAAAAAATTCTAATATTTTGTTGATGTGGATGCAAGAATTGAAGCTTTAACTCACCTTCAGATTCTGTTCTTTACGCTCAATCCTGATATGGTGGAGATTTAGTTGAGCAGGATGTAGAATTATCGTGATTGGGTCTGATCCAAGTTTACGTTACAATAATTTTTTTTGTCTCCTCCAGATTTCCCAGTGTATCCTGTCTGCTTTTTAACCAGATATTCAACTATTTAATTCTCAGTTTCCTTTCCATTCCCAATTGATGATGAACTGCATAGCACCTGGCACATGGTAGATGTGCAAGTCTTATTGGTGAAAAAATACATCATTCATTTTCTTGATTTTCCTCCTTTTCTAAACTATTCTGTCTCTTTTCTTTCCAATTCCTTCTCTTAGTGCTTTTTCTGGCTCTTTCATCTTATTATTGTCCTTTCTCCAGTAGAGAAAATTCCTGGAATCTTCAAGGTTAAGTCTTTCTCTTAAGCCCTTGATCTATATTTCCAACTTTCTACTGAGCATCTTAGATGTCCCAAACCAATGTCATGATATTTCCCAACTCAACTTCAAACCCAGTTGACTCTCCATTGAACTGGACCACCATGGTACCTATGTCACAGACTTGTTTGGTTGGATGGAATTGAGATAGTGATTTTAAACATGGTGCCCAACACATTGTATATGCTCAGTAAATGTTTGCTATTATTCTTATTGTGTAAATAAATGGGTTGAGCAGTTTCTAAATACCTAGAATTGTGAAGTTAAATTTTTTCCTTATGATTTATCTTTCATGATGATTCTTTAAGAACAATTGTTAACAATAGCAGTTATTTAAAATGGAAAGTTGAGGGAAGAAAAGAGAAAGGAAAGAATGTTTAGGTGAAAGCCAAATTACAACAAGTATACACTATTTTCTAAAGATCACTAGAAGAATCTCAGATCTTTGCTTTGAGCAAGGCAGGTCTTGTTGATTGTGTAAACTAGATGAAAGGTAAAAAAAATCATCTGTCTTCAAGACATTCATGAGTATCTGAAAGGGTAGAAGGAAAAGGGATTTTCTTAGATTGCATCGATGATTCACTGACAATTAAAACTGGTTAATATTCTGGGATTAAATGGATGTAGGATATAAATAGGGAAATACTTAAAAAATTGTTAAAGAGATTTTGGAAATAACAAAGACCTCAATTTTTTTTCAGTTTTTCCAGATAATTATTGGTTTGCAAAAGATTGGCATCAAATAGTAGTCTGTTCTAAATACCAAGGAATGAATAAATGATTCCATGAGTAAATAAATAAATAAATAAATAAATAAAGTTGAAGTTTAAAGGCTAATGGTTGTAACTACTTACTTATTCTAGCCTTGGCAGTTCAATACAAATACATTTTGGTAAAAAAAATAATAAAGTCCAAAACGACCCTTCAGTCAGTATATAGTAGATTAATCCAGCATCAGGTAAATTACCAACATTAATTTGAATTTTTAAAGTAAAAATTAGAAAAGGGGAAAGCTAAAGCATTTTTCAAATCTTTCATTTGAGATTTGAATCTTGATCTTAAGTTTGCAGAGTGCAGAGAGCCTTCTCCAACGCTACTGTCAAGGTCCCTCTTCTCAGTCAATTTTATTTATGTAGAATCTTTCATCAAAAGATCACAAAGAGCTGTCTAACCAGCTATAAAGAAACATAAATCAAAAAGAAAATGAAATGCTCAAACAATAAAATTATACATTAGAGGCCCATTTAAAGCAGAGCATTTTAAGATGAGAGAAAAAGTCTTGGCTGGAGTATACAGAACATAAGTTATAATGGGAAGCTATTTCATAATTTGGTGAAAAATGAAAAAGACCCACTTCTAATCGTGGAGTGCCTATTATTAGGAATGATCACTTGCATACCAGTGCTTTAATGAAGGGGGTGAAGGGCATAATAACTTGAAGTGGAATTGACAAAGTATGGAGGCAGTCTTCTTGTTGCTCCAGGGAGAAAAAAAATTTTTTTTACTCCATGAATGGGCATTGTGCCCAAGTATCATGCTCTTTAGCATGCCTATTGCTGATTGCCATTGTGCCTTTCTCAGAAGGCTCTATGCTAAAGTCCCACAGTACATACATAATATACATATCGTATTTATGATATATATCCACCACAAGGGTCTCAAGGAAGCCAAGGTGATCCTTCAATCTCTCCTGTCATCTTTACTTGCTTCTTCAGCACAGATTAATTCAGTGCCCCCCAAGTCCCAGGATTTCCAATTTATAGTAGGAAAATATTCATTTTAATGTCCACAAGCATAGGGAAAATATAAGAATGCTGTAATACTATTGCTTTAACAAAAACCAGCAGAAGTCCTTTTATGCTTGCTTATATAGAGAGGCTAAAGAATTCGGAGACATTAGTCTTTTGTTTTATTGGCATTAAAATAAATATCAAGAAAATGTTCTTTGGCATAAAGTTTATAACATTCAGATTAAAGCCTACATTCTGAATTTTAGAATTTCAAATATCTCTAAGTTTCCAGTCTCCTTTTGTTCAAACCTGACTCTTCAGATAATTTATCTTATGGCTTGAGGATTATGCCTGACAACTTGTAGTAAGAAAATTTACACAAAGTGTGATATTTACACCTTTGTTAATGTTAAATTTCATGTTTAAAGCGATGTACACTCTGCATGTAATATATAGTGAGTGTAAATGATAGTGAAAGTGGATATAAAATTTTATCTTTTATTCATTTATGATCTGAAGAATATGCGGTTTTTTGTTTGTGTGCTCCCCAGAAATTAAGAATTGGCAAGTAATGGACTCTTACACAGGCAAAGGAAGAAAAAGGAGGAGAAAAAAAAAGGATCATCTCTACCACATGGGTTTCCGAGTTAGCGACATTTGAAGTAAGACCCAGAAGAAGAAAAAGAGGGAACTATGCACGTAAGAAGAAAAAAAGCATTCTCAGCAGAAGGAAATGAATGTAAAAAGGAAGAGAAAAGAGTCAAATGTTTGAGGAACTGAAAAAAAAAGTCAGTGAACCTGAATGCAGTCAACTCTGGAAGAGTTTGGTAAAAATGAAGATTCATTTTTCTGATCAAGTCAGATTCTTGACTGCAAACAATGGAAGGTAGCCTGGGTATCCTAAGCAGAAAGGATTTTATTGTCACATAGTGGGTAGCATGCATAATTGATGGAAAACAAGGACCAATATGCTTGGAAAATGAGCAGGAACTAAGGAAGGGTAGGGGGAGAAACTGTCTCTTTCGGACAATGCCAGTGTTCCTGACTCCATTGGCTAATTAATGCTGCTAATTGACATGAACAAGGAAGAATTTCTCACCTATCTCTATAGCTTCATGGCTTTCTCTCAGGTTTCAGAATGCCACCTGGAGGGGTCCAACTAGCCAAACATAGGTATGGCTGTGTGCCCTAGCAGGCCAGGGATGGAGAAGTAATGCTTGGACCTGTGGCTTCAGGAAGACTCACAAAATGGGGATCTTCCTCCATATTGGTAGGGAGTTTAGTTGCTGAGCAGTCAGATGGCCACCAACACATAGTAAGAAATTTGGGTTTTATTTAGGTTCTATAGGAGGCCAATAACAGTTTTGGGCAGGGAGGCGGTATAGTTCTATGTTTTATTATAGAGATCAGTTCAGTTGCTGCTCTTGAATGTGTCTTGAGATAAATGAAATAACACTGTTATCTTTGACATAAGAAAAATATCAACCCCAGATAGCTGAAACATAGCGCCTATAATAAGATAATCCCTTCTTTCATATAACTAGAATTTCAAACTTGATCAAGTAAGGTATAAGTCCTTTGAATATTTTTTTCTCTTACATTTTAACTGCCTCTATTTTCTCATCCTTTAAAGTCAGGAATTGAGGAGGGTTTATTTCTGACCTCCACTTTGACTCTCTGGAGGACTAAAGCAGGAGATCAAAGAACAAAACAGGGACTGTATAAAGCACTGAAGCCTACACCAAAAACTTGGTAAGGTTTCAGTAAAACTCAGAAATGAAACTGGACAGAATTTGTTTTTTTAAAACAAAGAATACAAAACTACAAACAAAGGATTTGGCCCCGTGGATGGTGGTCTGTTCACAATTGCTACTCTCTTCATTGTGTCTTCTTTGAAAGCAATTTTGGAAAAGTAGAAATAATTTAAAACACCATTTTTTTCCCTAGAGTCATAGATTTTTCTATAGATTCTCTAACTGGCAGCAGACAGATTCTTAGTGGATGTCTAAAAAACAGGAAAATTACATTTGGGAAAGGAGTGAAACTTGCTGCCCATTCGTTTCTCAAAATGAACAATAAGGATCACTGGGAAGGAAACATCTCTGGTATCATGGTAGTCAACTGAAAGTAGCTAATATATTTTAATCTACATTCACAATCTATTGAATTTGCTAAGTGATTAATAATTCATTAGACAATCTTTTTAAAAAATAAGTTTTATGTATTTATTTTGAGAGATAGAATGTGCCGTTTTGAGCACGCAAGCAGAAGAGGGGACGAGAGAGGGAGAGAGGGAATCCTAAATAGGCTCCATGCAGTTAGCATAGACCCTGATGTGGGGCTCGATCTCATGAACTGTAAGATCATGACCTGAGCCCAAATCAAAAGCTGGATGCTAACCAACTGAGCCACCCAGGCACCCCTAAAACAGTCTTTTTGTAACAAGAAAATGAAAAATTTCCTAAATTTACACTTGAGATAAAAATAAATGGGAGACATTTCATAAGATCAATTCTTGCCCGAAAGGCAAATTGAGTTATAGTGTCACATGTAGCTCATGTCAGTGGGCACGGGTGCGTGCGTGTGCACCCACCCACCCACACACACACACACTTGATTCATACAACAAAGTGGAGGCACTTACCTGATCAATTTGTCAATTGCCCTTTGCATTACAGTTTTTAGAGCGAATTTGATTTCCATTTTTAAAAAAAAGAAGAAAGAGGAAAGACAAAATACTTGGTGAATGTCTTCTTCCAGGCACTGTGCTTGGTGCTTTATATGTGTTTTTTATTTTTATTTTTTAATTTTTTTATAGTTTATCTATTTTTGAGTTAGAGAGAGACAGAACACCAGTGGGGGAGGGGCAGATAGAGAGGGAGACACAGAATCCGACACAGGCTCCAGGCTCTGAGCTGTCAGCACAGAACCCGATGCGGGGCTTGAACCCACGAACTGTGAGATCATGACCTGAGCCGAAGTCAGACACTTAACTGACTGAGCCACCCAGGTGGCCCTATATGTGCTTTTTAAATTTAATTTTCATGATAACCTTCCAGGTTGTAATTACTATTTGAAAGGTGAGGAAATTAAGGGCTCAGAGAAGTGAAGAAGTTTTGCAAGGTCACAGAACTAGTATGTATGCAGAACTGAGATTCGAAACTACGTTTGACTAACTTCCTTGTTCATATTCTTTCTGCTATACTGTGCAGCCTCCCAGAATTTAAACAAATAAGCTACTGCAATTTAAGGCTAGAATGTGTGTTTGTATTAGATAGAGCCGTAAGAAATTCTAATGTTTGATTGCTTTGACCTACAAAAATGGCAATATTAATGTTTTTATTGAAATTATAAAAGTCTGCAAATGATGGTAACTACTGCATTGCAAATATTGGTGAAATTAATTTTGGCTTTAATCATTATCTGAAGATAACATGATATTCAGGCAAATAACAGCAATGTGTAAAGTTCTTAAATGTTAGAATGGTTTTGTCCAAATGAAAATGTAAAAAGTCACATAAAAAGTCAAAGAAAAACCAGAACCAAAACATCCAAAGAGAGAGATTAAGGTAGATAAATTAAATATCTTTGATTTGCCCATTGTAACACAGCATTATTAAGCATTAAGTGTACTTGTATGAAATTGGTAACTAAATTTCATTCAGACATAAAATATCAAGCCCATTAAGTAATTAAAATCGTTATTTTAAACACATTTCTCTGGAACTACAAAGGTCGAAAACAAAAGTATCAGATACATGTTTAAGGTGGAATGCATTAAAAATTCTAATATAAAATTACTGGTTGATAAACTTTTCTGATCAGGTGCATTAACTAAAGCAGCTTTGAGTAATTCATTCATCACAACAACCGTATACATGTAAAAGTTGACGGACAGCTCAAATTTTAAAATGCGTATTTTATACCTATTAGAATCTTTGAACTAGGGGCGCCTGGGTGCTCAGTTAGTTGGGTGTCTAACTTCGGCCCAGGTCATGATCTTGTGGTCCCTGAGTTCCAGCCCTACGTTGGGCTCTGTGCTGACAGCTCAGAGCCTGGAGCCTCCTTCAGATTCTGTGTCTCTCTCTCCCTCTGCTCTTCCTCCGCTCACGCTCTGTCTCTGTCTATATTTCTCTCAAAAATAAATAAACATTAAAAAAGAATATTTAAAATCTTTGAATGAATGAACTATATGTTATTGATAATATTGAAAATTGACATAATGGAGAAGAACCAATGTGGACTGAGTCCCCAATTTATTTGAAGGTATGTTGCTTTGGTTGTAAATCTCAGTGACTCTAAGTGGGAAATGTTGATACATATTTGACTGGGACATCAATTTGTGAAAAGTTCAGAGAAGATTATTATACTAATCATTTAAAGAATTAATTTGTCGAAAGCTTATTCAATACCTACCATGTGTCAACTGGGACTCAGAGATTAACAAGCCATTTCAAGGAAGTTTTAAACTGCTTGATCAAGAAAATGTGAATCCCCTTGTCCTTTAAAGGATACTTGGTTTATACCTTAGTGAGGAAGAGAGCAAAACTATTAGAGGCATTTTCTTGCCAGTTAGTAAGAGCACAGGAAATGATAGCTATTTTTGTAATTATAGCAATCATTATAGTGATCATTATAGTGATCATTTATAAAATAAAAATCTTTGTGTGTGTGTGTTGTGTGTTTGGATTCCAGCAAGAGTCTCAACATCGCCCCCTCTCAAATGAAGTCCCACTGTGACAAGGAAAAACTAGCATTGGGAGGGGTCTTAACATGGAACCAGTTCCCTAGATTTTTGGGGTTTTTTTCTATGATCAAAACTCATGAAAGCATCATTTAAATTGTGAAGTGTTGTGCAAAACACAGCTTTATGATTGTTGTTTTCAGCAAAAAATGTTTTTGGATATAGGGAGCCTGGGGCAGTAAGTACTATATTAATTACCTGTTTCGCAGTAGGCTAACTTGAGGGAGGGCTCATTTAAGGAGTCCTGAAAGAAGGCAGAGTTTGACTTTGAACCAGTGCTGGAGTGACTCTTGCTGTTTGGTACAATTCTTCCGTTTGTTACCCAAGACCTAGTCTTCACCTTACTGTCTTCAAACCCACAGCTATAGATGCAATTTGTGCACATACTTAAAAGTTTGACGTGTGGGTCATTAAGGAGTCACTGCCTGAATTTTTGTCCCCCACGAATGACTTTGGGAACCAGAGAGGGCTTGGGATTTGGAGGACGTGGCTTTCGATGTGAGCGTGTAGGTGCCGGTTAGCTCACAGACTCACAGGTTGGGAGAATTAGACTTCTCCAAGCTAGCAGAGTGTACAGTGAGGGTTCCCATGGGAATCCCAACCAGGCGCGGGGTGAATTTTGTTATCCTGAGGGTGGAGGAGTGTGCCCCCAGTAAGAGTCCCTTTGTCAGGCACTGTTCATAATTCCCAGTTCAGGAATCACTGTTGAAAATGTTTAGGTCAGTGCTTGAGAAATTTTGGCATCTTCTGTTCTGTCTTCTAGTATGATCCTCTGCCCTGTGAAAGATTTCTCAGAAACCTGGGTCAGAAGTTAATGGCCTTAATGTGGTGTAAAATTGGGTGAGTCTATCCTCGCTTGCTCTGTTTCAACTTTAGTGGAATACGATTTCTGTTTTTTTGACCATGGTCTCTGTAGGAAATTTTGAGGAGTGCTTTCCTTCTTTGTCACATCATGGCACATAGAATAATAATATTTGTATATTACTTCAGGGCGAAGTATTGAGACTGCTCCTGGCAGGAGGTGACTGCAGGCCTGGCCCAGCCTCTCTGAGGGCTGGGAGTCTGTAGTTTTAGTATATCCACTTACAGCTCAAAGAATGGCAAATTTTGTTTTCGGGGAATCATGTCTATTACATAGTGAACAAATGGTGTAACCTAGACTATAATTATGATGGCAAATATTTACTATGAGCCAAACCCCATTCTATGCGCTCCATGTGTACTAATTCATTTAATGCTTACCTGACCCATGAAGTAGATAGTATTGTTATTCCCAAAATAAGAGAGGAAACTGAGACATATGAAGACTAGCAGTTAACTAAAGTTCATGTGGACTTGTAGTAACTGACAGAGACAACATGTGGACCTATGCAGAGTGACTTCAAAATTGTACTCTTAAACACTATATTATATTGCCTAAAGGAAGCAGTTCCAAGAAGGGTGAACTAAGCCAATAATCCACATAATATCGGCACCAAGCCTTTTGGGTCCTTAATGCTTTGAGAAGATTCTAGGCAGCAGAAAAAAATCCCACCAAAAGCAAGCATTGGACCAAGGCCAGATTTAAGATCTGGAGAAGACAAATTCTTATGACACAAAGTCATGGCTGACTTTGGGCAGGAGGAATATGAAAACTGAATCCTTTGATTAAAAAAAATTTTTTTAATGTTTTTTTACTTATTATTGAGAGACAGAGAGAGACAGAGCATGAAGATGGGAGGGGCAGAGAGATGGGCAGACACAGAATCTGAAGGAGGCTCCAGGCTCTGAGCTGTCAGCACAGCACCCAACATGGGGCTCGAGTTACAAATCATGAGATCATGACTTGAGCTGAAGTTGGATGCTTAACGGACTGAGCCACCCAGGCGCCCCTGAATCCTTTGATTTTTGAGCATAAAACCAGTAACCTTCAACAAGTAGAGATTTTTTCTTTTATCTCTAGATAGGAAGGATGTCCTTAAGTAATCAGGAGATCCAGACCCAGAGGGAGACATGGTAAGGGGGTCCTTGTCCGTGGAGAGATGGTTCTATTCTTGGCCTGGCAAAATTGAGACTGCTTAAATTCCAGTTGACAGTCCAATGTACAGCTGAAGAGAGTGTGCAGCAGGAATCCTCAGTGACGGACAGAGCTGGGATCTGGGAGGTACAGTAATTATATTGAGTCCTGGGGGCACTTCCCAGGACTGTATGCAACTACAACTCAGCCTCAGAGGGCCAGGCCAGACTTGGTTTTGGTGACTTCTATTTTTGTATAATTCCCTAAGACAGAGACAATCAACCTGGAAATCTAAGGTTCTCTCTCTCTCTCTCTCCTTCCCTCCTCCCCAACCCTGAAATCATCCAGCTAGAAGACTTCATTGTTTCATGCTGATAAGGATAAGGAAATGAGAGGGAGGACAGTTTATGGTTGATAGGAGATAATATCAACAGTTGATAACTCAAAGTGAGTTAATTAGCGTCTAAATTACTTCAGTCTTAAATTAGCCCTGAGGTTTGTTCAGGAGCAATTTCCCTTGAGGGTCATGAGATGGTTGTGGGAGAAACTAAACTAACACAAGATCATGGAAGGTTTGTTTTTCCTGGGCACACAACTAGACCAAAACTCCCTTTCAGTTAGATGTGGCCATGTGTCTTGAGTGTTGGCCACTGGGATGTACAAGGGAGTAGGATACGTCCGTTTTTTAGGCCAGGCCCTTAAACACTGCCCTCACAACCCTCCTTTCTCCTTGCTCCCTGCTCCCTCTCTTTCCTGATCTGCTGGTCAGGGAAGATCCCACAGATGACGAGGCAATGGCACCAACACAGGAGGATGGTGTCTGTGCTGTCGAATCCCCACGATTGGACTTTGTGAAGGTAAGAAATGAATTTCTGTGTTGTTAAACCACTGAGATTTCAGTGTTGGCCTGTTACAGTTGCTAGCATAGTTGGATTCAGTGCTGGTGATAACAGGAATAACCAACACAGATACTGCGCTTCTATGTTCCAAATATGCTTTACTTATATTAACTCAATTAATCCAAATCAAAACCATCTGAGGTTAGTACTTTTGTTATCTCTACTTAAAGATGAGGCACAGTCAATGTTGACTTGTCCAAGGTCACACAATTTGAAGGAGTATTGACAATATTTGAACCTGGACAGTGTAGCTCCAGAGACTATATTGAGGTTTAACATCTGAAGAGTTCTCTCTGATGTACAGTTCTTTTAGAAGACAAACTATGTTCCCTTTAGTTGGGAGAAAGTGGTATAATTTTGGCTCATGCATGAGTTTCCTGATGGCTGTGGCTCTCTGAACCATGAACACAAATGAAAGAGTAGAGGAACTGGCCCAGGGGAGGGAAGAGGAGGGTCAGAGGATGGTTAAAAGAAAAACCAAATTACGATCTGAACGTCTGAAGCCATGGAAGAACTGGAAGTAGGGGGCCGATGGGTAGAGTGAGCTGGGTGCTCAGTGCCCTGGATAAAGCTTACTGAAAGAAGGGAAGAGATGCTTGCACTTATAGGTTCCCCGGGACCCCAAACTGATCCCTCAGAGAGCCTCCCCTGCAGAGAAGAGCAAGGTGCAGAGGAGAGGGATGGCAGGGGCTGGACATTCATTTCATCCAGCTGCTCTGCATCCCTACTGATTCCTAACCTTGAAAATGTTGCAAATGTGTCAGCATTGGTGTCAAGTGACCTAAGACCCCAGTTCACAAAAGCCATGTGTGAAAAAGCCAAGGGGAGAAGAAAGTTTGTCCTTCTGCTCTTCTTTCGGGCAACTATCAAGCAGATATGGACATCAAACATCCTGCCATTATTAGCCCATCATTCCCAGAGGACAATGTATGACTATTGCTACTAAGGGATGCTTTGGAAGAGCTTTCCAGGGCAACAATCAATGATTGGAAGTTCTGCTTTTCATGTCATTCCATCAGAACCAGCTTGCCATGGACCCGGAAGACCTTAACAGAAATTTTGATCAGGAGTATCTGGATATTACTGAGTAAATCTGTTGTTGAAAAAGCTCATTTCTTTACACTAACATTTAAAAAAATAAAAGAAAACTTATTCTTGTAATGATCTTGATACAGTTTCTGTTAGAACTAAAGATACAAAATGTAACTTCCTTTCCATGCCTATATCCTGGAATATGTTTGCTGTATTTACTTAATCGGCTCTTACTGAGAGCCTGTTACGCAGGTGCAGATTAGCTCAGTAGGACTTGGGTAGGTGCTGTCGAGGGTAGTGGGGGAAAATGGTGGCTACAAAAGCAACAACACAGGCTCTGTTACTATTCACTTGGTGAGGAACACATGTGCACGATTTATAAAATGAAATGAATAACATGAAAGTGAGGGCAGGGAAAATGCTGAGTGTGAGCTAAGTTTTAACGTATGCACTCTTTGGTTGTTGAAAGCTGATATTTAGGGGTGTTTGTGTGTTGGGAGGGGCTGGGGACAGGGGTCAGGGGATTGTGATGAGTCATACAGGAACCCTACCCAGCAGCAATCGGGGAGCTAGTAACCTGCACCAAGTACATTGATTGAACTTGAGCACACCGTCCTCCACCGTGGGAAGTTCCTCTGTAGGTTATTGTATCAATCCAGTAAATGAGGACTTTTCCCTTTCTTTACATTAACTGTGAGTGGAGTTCTGTGATTGACAGCAAGCTGCATATGCAGACACTCTTGAGGGAGGGAACCCTGGAAAAGATATACTGTATACTTTTTGACAATTCAAGGAGGCCTCTGTGTGAGTTATAGCTGAGCACTCAATGGCTGCCACATTTGTTTACACCATCCCAGTGCCGAATTCATTGTTTGTAAATCTCTTTGGGATAATTTGTATATGAAAGATTCCATATAAAACCCCTATTTACGCCTTTTTGTGTTTTGCCTTTAGAGCCTGACACATAAGGGTGCTTTTACATGCAGCATGCAGGAAATTAAGCACTCAACTCTTATTAACACCACTAGGAACTGGGCTTCAGGTGGTCTACCTAGGGGCAGTGGAAAGGGGCTCACAGGTATGCAAGTAAATTGAAACAAAGACAGAGCAAAACTCAGATATTTATTCAGCTGTTGAAAGTTTTATGGGCAACCAGACTACAAATAATGTGAATTATTTTACTGAGAGTTTGCTGAAGAAATGGAGCTTAAACTACCTCCTTCATTTTATTTATGAGTGTTGAAGTGTTGATATATACATGCACACACACACACACACACGTATATATATATATATATATATATATATATAGAGAGAGAGAGAGAGAGAGAGAGAGTGTGTAATAAAATGTCTATTCTCAGGATCTTGTTACCTGGAAATTTCCACTAATTGACATAATTGTGGTTCATTGTGGAAATGATGCTATTAATCTATATTATAAACCTGAGACACTGCAAAATCCTTAAATTGAGTCCTATTGAGACTTGATGTTTATTGCTTTTGAATTCTTTGAGCAGAGATAATTTCTGTGACATGTATGATGACTTCCTAAACAAAGTATAGAATTATTCAAAAATATTTCACATTTAGATGATGTTAAATAAGAGATTACTCTAAAAGGCACACAAACACGTATCTCATGATAAAAGCATGTAAATATCTCATGTTCTTTAAAGACATGCAAACTAATAAATTATTCTTGCCTTTATATATATAATATAATATGATCTATATTACACTCACACACATACACATATATAGTTAACCCTTGAACAACAGGGGTTTGAACTGCATGGATCCACTTATGCATAGATTTGTTTCTATAAATACAGTACATACTGTAAGTGTACTTTCTCTTCCTAGTGATTTTCTTAACATTTTCTGTTTTCTAGTTTACTTTATTGTAAGAATATAGTATATAATACCTATATAAAATATGTGATAATTGACTATTTATGCTATGAGTAAGTCTTCTGGACAACAGTAGGCTTAGTAGTTAATTTTTGGGAGAGTCCAAGTTATACACAAATTTTTGACTTCACGGGCTGGGAGTCAGTGCCCCTAATCCCCACTGTTCAAGGGTTAACTGTATATGGCAGTTGTATGGTTCATTTGTGACACAGCAAATCAAAAGGGTGTTGGCTGCAGTTTGCAAACTGTGGTTGGTCTTTCTTACCTGTAGTCTAGTTGTTAGGAAACCTTTGTGTTAAATAAAAAATGATAATACAGCAGCTAGATGGTGTCAACGAACTGTAGATAGAGACCAAGAGTGATTTAAAGTCTGATGTACATGTTGTGATTTCACAAAAGTCTTCCCTGGCCCATTGCACCCACGGTAGATACTGAAGTATGCACGTAGTGTGAGGTTCTCATTTCTTAGGGATTTTAAGACAATAGATTCTGGTTTTCCCACAATGACCTGGGGAAGTGCTGTTTAACTCACATAACCCAAAAGTTCACAGACCTTATCAGCATGTGGGTTCGAATGAGGTCATTTATTGATGTTATAATCACAATACTTGTGTGACTTTGGGAAGTTGCTTACCCTTTTAAAGACCTGTTAGCTTATCTGTAAAATGAAGGTAATAATAGGAACATTATTTTGAATATAGATAAAAGAGGCTGATTTATGTAAGGAATTTAGTGGAGTAGCCAGCATATAGGAACTTAAAAATAAATATTATTAATATAGTATTTTATTTATTGATTGGTTTACATTTTATTTTTAAAAACCGATTTGGGGTGATAAAATAAAAAGCAAAAGAAAAGTAAAGATTATATTAATTTTATTTTTCCAATGAAGTTTCTTCAGAGCAAAATATCTAAAAAAGAAAACGGGTTATCAGGAGAACAAGAGTTGTCGGCATCTCAAAAATTCACTCAAATACATCTTAAAAAGTTGAATCTTAAAAGGCGAACCATTTAATGCATCTTTGAAGTCAGTCAATTTCTATAATTTGAAGATAGATTCAGTTTCATAGTTCTTTTTTGCCTGCAACACAGCTAAAATATAGACTTTTCATTTTTTCTATCCGACTGAATTGCTATCAGATTTTTGTAAACCATTCACTCTGGAAGAATGCTTTGTTCTGGAAAAGGCAAATGCTGGGAAAAACTCAGCAAGACTGCATAGCTTATTCTTTGAAAACTAGCACTTGATAAGGGTGTTAACTCGACATGTAATTCCACTTAGTAAAGGGATCATTGAACAGAATGGATGCAATGATTAAACCATAATTATACTCTGTAGCTATAATTATTGTGCAAAGAAAAGGTTCATATAACAAATAAAGGAAATATTTAAACATAGGCATAGAAAAGAAGAAAAATCCATTATTTAGGATGAGAAAGGGTAAATATGTGTGAAAATCAATGAAAATAAAACCAGGTTGGGAATGTTTGTGTTGAAATAATCGAAAGAATAGAAAGCATCAGTTATGTGATTCACCAATCACAACAAAACTCTCTTAGACAAGATATTTTATAATGAAAAATTGAGAAAATGGAAAGGATAAATGTTTGTTGAATGAATGAATCAGTGAAGGAATGAATCAGTGAACTGAAAAGGTTAGAGATCTTTAATAAAGTACTGTACTATCAAGAGAATGACAAAATTAAGACATGAAGTTTAGTATAAAGCTCATTTTACATTTTACCATATTGAAGGTATTGAGCTAATTGCTTACATCTTTTCTTTAAGAACAAAAAAATAGAGGGAATAGTAAACAATATTGACATAAGGAAAAAAACTAGCCATGAAGGCCTCACAAAAATAGCTATTAGATCACGGAGAATCAGGAGAAAAGGTAGTTTCCTAGGAGTGGTGTCTTGCTGTCATTGTCAAGTGTGGCAGGCTTAACTGCAAGAAGCTGAAGCAGTCCTGAGGAATTTAGGGACCAGGCTAGGAACAGGGCCAGGGTGTGAAGAAGAAACAGAGGTACCAACTATGAGAACATAGTCAAGAGACTACATAAGGAGTGAAGAAGGTATCATATGGAATAGTGGGATATGGGTCTTTGGGGCTAATACACAGCACCGGTGGTGGTGTATGGAAGAATGAGCTACCCACCCTACAGACTGGTAAAGGGATAATCTGATCTAAACAAGGAGGTTGTGGTTCTTTAGAATCTTTGATGGTCCGTTTCTTTCATACTTGGTCACTATGACCAAGAAATCCCAAGTACTTCTCAAAATTTGGGGGTGGGTGGATCGCAATGGATCTACAAAATGACATTAAAGTATTCCTAGTTTCATCATTAGGGCTTTATTCCTACTTAGTTTCATTAAAAAAAAAAAAGGAATTTTAAGCCGGGACAGAATTTTGGTCTATAGATGTGAAGGTGATAGTTACCAATAGATGGTTATGAGCTTCCAGACAACTCCAGAACCTTACCCGAGTATGAAGTTCCCATTCTTTAAATAGGCATCACTTTGCCTGATTCAAGTCATAACCTTGTTCCAAAGGGAACTATCTAGTCAACGGCAGAGGTCACTTCTGCAGACCCTGTTAGTGTTCATAACATGCTGACAGTTACCACATTCAATAAAGCCAACAGGATTTTGTGTCCCTAAAGCAATGACAGAAATGAGTTTACAGATATCTCAACCGCTCTGGGCTCTGTGACCACGATCCTTTAACTCTCTCCAGCAGAGACCACACAGCTAACCTCTTGTATCTCATGGTTTAGAAGGTCTGACCACCCTGGAAAGAGGAAAATCATCGCTGCTGCACGCATCTCCTCTTTTTGCTGAGGCTGGAGAGACGGCAAAATTAGTTTCACTGTGGCTCCTTCTGGTCGTTTTACAATTTGCCAATTTCTTGCAGTGCTTCGGATTGCTACAATCTTATCATTTTCAAAAACTCATCATTACTTGTTCTCTCCTTGCAGATCATTTGTAGTTATGAGGAAAACCTCCCTCTGCTTTTAATCTCACACTGGGGTAGGGTTTCACGTTTTACTTTTCAAGTGCACTTCCACAAAAGAGAAATAAATAGGCATTCTGATTCTCTCAAGACCAGAATACTATCATAACTTTTTATCTTTTACTGCTCTACACTGAAGGGTAGGTAGAGAGGTGTTTTCTTGCTCTCACGTGGAATTACTATTAAATATAAGTGTTAAATTTGGATTGACCAGGAAAGGAGGCAAAGAAGCTAAAAAGAGCTCCTGAATAGTCTTTGTCATTAATAACTGCTTACACTAAACAGAAATATTTCTGAAAATGGAAATTTACATTTTCAAAAATCATATATATCATATATATGTTTTATACATATTTGTATATATATGTTTATGGGCATTTTTTGTATAATGTGAGTATGTATATATGTTATTTTGCAAAGGAAAAAATAGCTATTATTCTTACTAAACTGAAGGCTTCCTGAACAGATAGATGTTGTGGAATAAACTATTACGATTCAGGTAACAACAATGGTACAGTTAAGGTAAGGCAGACATGAGGGACATCAAATATTTGGAACCCTGTTGGAAGTTTCACTCCGGCAAAGCATAGCATCTAATCTGATGCATTCTTTAGTGGGCTTGCAAAAATTGGATTCTATTTGTGAGGTTATAACTGTTGAGAACCTGAGGGACCTTTTCTTTTTATGACTATGACCCCAAATATTTGGCTGCCTCAAAAAAATTTGTTTTGGAGTAGTCTAAGGATATCATAGAACCTGAGAGATGTGTGTGTATGTGTATGTGTGTGTGTGTGTGTGTGTGTGTGTGTCTGTGTGTCTGTGTGTCTGTGTGTCTGTGTATGTAGAGACCTGGGGGTGTTGAAGTGGATGGGTTTAGAAGGAGCCATCTTGGCCTGTGATTTGGAATAAGAAAGAAGAATAGTCAAGAATGTGAAAATTAATACAACTGTAGCAAAAATTACTGCTCATCCTAGAGATTTACTGTGACAAAGGACTGTAAAGCTAGACATTGTCAGATAAAATTTAGACTTTGAGAAAGTAAATTTCTTAAACCTCAGAGACAATGCAGGTATGATTCTCTGATCAGAGACTCTAAAAGGGTAGCAGCTTAGGTAAGATGAGAGATCCTGTTAAGGAAAGTCTGATGTGAATTAAAAAATTATTTCCGTTGAATAAAAGGTGGAAGCAAAATAGCTAATGAAACAGCAGTAGCTGCCCAGGACCTCTCAGATGAGTTCCAGATTGTACTAAAGATGGTGAGAGGGCCATGTTACCAATGTTAGGGTGACATGGCCTTACAAAATAGAGCAGCAAGTTGTGGAAAACACAAAACAACACAACACACTTGAAGAATAATTGTTTATCTTTTAATAAATATTTTAAAGCATTTTTTAAAAATTTATTTATTTATCGAGAGAGAGAGAGAGAGAGAGAGAGAGAGAGGGATAGGAGTCAAGTGAGAGAGAGAGAGAGAATCCTAAGAAGGCAGAGCCCAATGTGGGACTCGAAATCACAAACTGTGAGATCATGACCTGAGCCAAAGTCGGATGCTCAACCAACTGAGCCACCCAGGCATCCCTATAAGTGTTTGAAGGAAGAATGAACAAAGGCAAATTCTCTTTGCATCCTCTGCTTTGCATGTACATTCAGAGGAATAATTTCCAAAGCAGAAAGTGCGGGAGGTGAGAACTGGGGGTGGGAAATAGCCATTTGCCCTCGTGAATAATTGGTAATTTGGTGTTTATTAAATCAAGCACTGGCTGCTTTTGCCTAGACATCTCCTCTGTCTGTCTGGTAACAAAGTGCATATGTCTTTGTATCTGCATTGTTTAGTACATTTCTCTCAAAGGGAGATACTTCTATTTTTGTTAGCAGCAGCTATTATGTTCAAGCCCGTTCTGTGATAGACGTGGTTTTGAAGACTTGGATTTTCCTTCTGTTCTCACTTCTGTGTGTACAGAAAAGTCTGAAGTTTAATCTTCAGGAATCTGAGATAAATGAGACTGGCCATTGAATTGATTTCTTCGTTGTAGGTTAAGAATTACCCCAGAAGCAAATGAGACTTGGGAAATCATGATATTCTTCAGTTCCTCAGTTGGATAGTTAACCAGCTAGGAAAAGCCCCATGTCCAGTTAGACTAGGAAGGGCTGCATGAGTGTTCAAAACAATGAACAAAACAGTCCAGAAAACCAGAGGCGATTGAACTTTATATCTCTGCCCAACTGCAGTATTACTCAGAATTTACGGTTATGCCAGCCTTTGGACCCTTAAAACATTTTCCCAAGTATTTTAGGATTCTCACATAAATATTGCTGCAGTAAGTATCATCAACATTTAGTAGCTGTTTTTCAAGAATAGCCAAGTGACATTATTATGGTCTGTCATCAAACCAGGGGAGGTGTGGAGGAGGCCAAAGCTGATCATTGCAGAGAAAGGCGGTATTTATACAGACACACAAAGCAGAGTTTATGCCAAAGAATCTATATGTTTCCACATATTAGCAGCATTTTTGAGTCCTCTGTCTGATTTTGGTACAGTACTCCTCAGATGTTTCCATCCAAATATTTTTAACGAGAGAGGAGAGTGAGTGTGTGTCTACCTCATAGATAAGTTTTTTGAGGTCATGCATTTAATTTAATTTAATTCTATTATTATTTTTTTAATTTTTATTTATTTTTGAGACAGAGAGAGACAGATGATGAGCAGGGAAGGGGCAGAGAGAGGGAGACACGGAATCGGAAACAGGCTCCAGGCTCCAAGCTATCAGCCCAGAGCCCAATGCAGGGCTCAAACTCACAAACCATGAGATTGTGACCTGTGAGCCGAAGTCGGACGCTTAACTGACTGAGCCACTCAGGCGCCCCCATGTATTTAATTTTAAAAAGGTATGTGGATTTTGAATTAAATTAAAAAAGATTATAAAATACTATTTTGCCCTGGTACATTTCCCAACTGTCTTAGGAAAAATTATCTCACACTATAGTGTAAGTAAGGATCACCTAGAATGCTCATTCAAAATGTGAATTCCTGGTCCCTACATTCACCTCCTCCCTCTAGATCCTGATTAGGTGAGTGTAAGGTAGGCCTAGAAATAAGAGCCTCAGGAGACTGGTTCTGTTTTTATGACCCAAGTAGCATACTAAGAGAAATTTGGCTCTAGAAATAATGTTGGGGTGTCTTATTACCTCACTTTGAGAACCACTTCTCTAAATGTTCTAGAAGTATTCACCACAGAAATGGATAATCCACTCTCAGCTTTGATGACCATCCCTGTCCTTCACTAATCCTGTAGTCAACCAGTCTGAACTCCTTCTGGCTTTCTTACAAGACCCACATCTCTCCATCTTCAGTCTTTTCACTAGAGGTGATCTCAGCCAGCCCCTATACCTGACTGGCACATCTTCAAATTCTATTGGTCTTTTCTGGCTCTCAAATGCTGTCTCCCTCCAAGAGCCTGTCCTTCTCCACCCACTCAACTTGCCATGACTTTTCTCCTGAGCTCCCTTCAACCCTTGTTTTACTATTTTTGTCCATGTTTTATCCCTCCTAATTGAGCCTAGGTTCCAGAAAGGGGGTCCATGTCAGATAGATCCCTAAGTCACTAGCTGCCTACCATGGTCCTTTGAATGCAATAGATGTTCAATAAATATTGCTTGAATGGATGACTCGATAAGTAAAGGCTGGTATGTAGAGGTGAGAACATGCGAAGAGAAGAAACAATAGCTATCCCTTAGCTCTGGTAATGTGGTGATGGATTGGAATGGGCTTCTTTTTTTGTACCGGTACTTATTTCTCTTAATTAGGTGAAAAGAAAATCCAGAAATGATCACAGTATTGATGCAATGAAAAAACAGATATTTGGATCCATCGAATGTCCAACACAAGAAGTGAACTCTGATATAAACAATGGAAATTAGTTAATAATTATATATAACTACTGCAAAAGAGAGCCACACTAATTCAAGATGTTAATAAATAGGGAAAACCAAGTGGGAGGAGTTTGAGGTGATATGTAAGTCTGTACTTCCTGCTCAATTTTTCTGTAAATCTGAAACTGCTCCACAAATTAAGTCTAGTATTTTAAAAAAAATTTTAAAAATGGATATTTGGTAATGAGAGGGGGAAATAAAGCAACTGAATACGGCAAAATGATAAGAAATTAATCTAATCAGAGGAAATCACCCAACATTTATTATGAGTGGTATTTCAGGAGTAGGAAAACAAGGCCTGGCTTGCTGTGGTTGGGGACACTCTTTCATGGTTGTTTATATATAACACTTCTAAAGAATTCTTTGAACTCGGCTTTTTCATTAGTGAAACAGGTTTTCACACTGAGAAATATTTGATAAAACAAAAGTATCCATAAGCAAACATGAACCTGATAATAAACACCGCCTAAGTAAGAATTCACCTTGTTACTAATGAGAGTAGAATTGGTAAAGTAAGTGTATTTATAAGGGCAGAGGTGGAACAGAGCTGTAGGAGGGATGCATTCTACCAAGCAGTTTAAAGAATACTTTCAGTGGAATGAGAAGACATATGATAGCATCAATCATTCATGGTTTGACATCAAGAGTGATAAAGGGAAGAGAGAGAGAGAGGGAGAGAAAAAGAGAGAGAGTGTGTGTGCGCTTTATAGAGCTGGGCTCACACATACTCAGCAGTTCACTTCAGAAGAAAAAAATAACAGTTTTCAATTTATGCACACTGTAAGTATCTAAATGATTCAATGTAGACTATCATATCACAAACTCCTTCAGAATAATATAGTCAGCACAATCTGCAAATTTGAATTGGTTTTAACCTTTATCAGGGTTCTCCATCCTCCATTTAGTGTTATAGCAACCCAGGATCTGTCTCTATTTTGTTGCTAAGCCATTTTCATGTGCATTAATATATATAAAATTATATATACTTCATATGCATTTTTCCATAAATAGAAAAGAGACGTTTGTACCTAGTAAGTGTTTTTATTTAGCTTTCTCTTCCTCTGTTGATACGAAGACTACAACTTATAGTTTATGAGGTGATTTGTACCTATACCAGACAAGGTGGTTTGCTCTCAGGGCAAAAGTTCTAGATGCAATCGGCTCAGGCTGCATCTTTTCAGAAACGTGTTCCACACCCTCGTGTGGCACGTTA
Organism: Cryptoprocta ferox; assembly: GCA_028646485.1. NCBI lineage: Eukaryota > Metazoa > Chordata > Mammalia > Carnivora > Eupleridae > Cryptoprocta > Cryptoprocta ferox. The sequence continues at coordinate 59,958,111 of CM053577.1, read as the reverse complement.
CTTCTCAATCTTTAATGTATAAGCAAACCATCTGGAAATCTTGTCAAAATGCAGATTCTGAATTGGTAGGTGTGGGGAGGAGTCTGAGAACCTGCATGTCTGACAAATCCCCTGTGTAGTAAGGTACAGAGGAGTCATATGATCTGATCCTATTTTTTTTTTACACTTTATCATAAGCTGTGGACACTCCAGAGAGGAAGGAAGTCTGAGTTTTTTTTCATTGATCATTTTAGATGCCCTAAGGTTTAACATGTTGTTTGTCTCTTTCCTTCTGTCTGTAAGGCCAGTGGGTATAAGAAGTTTGCATGAACACCTCTAAACACCATACATGCTACAGCATGTGGTGTGTGTTAAAGAGATTGTAGGTAGTCAGATAATAAATGCAATCATCAGGGACAAGCCTACTTTCCTTTCTCAGAAAGACAGATTAAGGGCAGCGAGACTGACATTTGGCTCTTTTGCACAGCAAAGGGGATATTCTCCATGATAATTTTTTTAAAAAGTTAAAGTGATGATGAACTGGCAATCAAAAATAGACATTTTCATGAGTTTAGAGATGATTTCTCAGGGGTCTTTTCCTAGGGGAACTTCTGCTCTCTGCAAATTTTCACATGGTTTCATGACGAAACTCTACATAGAAAATATGGAACACCTTATATCGGTATTTCTTGTGTAAAGATATTTAGCATAAACAGACTTATCAATGACCTCACAAAGATTGACTGCAACTACAAATTTTCCTGCCAGACGAATGTTTTAACCTGCAGAAAGCACTTTGCAGAGCAGCTGAAGTCAGAGTAGGGGAGGGGTGGGCAGAGTGAGAATAATGGCAAGCAAGAGAGACAGCTTCAGCTGAGGGAATTCACTCCAGAGGAGGAAAATGTGTTCAGCTCCCCAACCTTGCAGGTAGCATGTTTGGCTGCCACAGGAGCACATTATTTGTTCTTTTTCCCTGACACTGAACTAAAGAATGCATTGTGGGAAAACCCATAGTGACATATGACACAGTGCAAAGGAAGATCACAGCGTGAGGCAGCATCAAGGGGTTGACATGGCCTTGATGCACTCGGGCACAGCACGGGGTCGCCGGGATGAGTGGCTCCTTCCAACGGAAGCCCGGGTGCAATTTGCACAATGCTCATGAGAGCTCCCAGGGAAGCCCCAAGCCCCTGTAAACTGGGCCAAAGAGGAGAGCAAAGACCCTGCCCCCCGCCTGGAGACACACAAAGGGAGGCATTTCAAAAGGAGCTTAGTTAAAAGGAGGAAAAATTATACACAAATATTAGAGGAAAATTGAAATGGACTTAAAAAAAAAAAAGAAATCTAACCGTAAGAACGGGAGCAAAGGGGATGGGAAGAAAATGAGAAGTGCAGGGAACTGGCTGGCAAAGCACATATCAAAGTGATGAGTTAAACTTTCTTCTTTTTCTTTTTTTAAGAGAAAGACTCTTGGGAAGGCTACAAATGAACCTGATTTGTTTTGGTTAAAGAGTCTTCCCGCTCCTCACTCTCTCCTAACTTTTCAGCAGCTGTCTGTGACCAAATGAAAGTTTGCGGGTAAAAAAAAGGGAAACCCCGCAAGCCCAATCAGGGCTTCTTTCTCTCCTGTCTCCCAGCAAAAGACCCTCCTCCACTCCTTGTCCCTTGTTGCGTTGGCTTGTCATCCTATGCCACCTTTTGTTCATCAGATTTACATTTCAAAATTTCCATATTGCTGCTGTTCATTAATTATTAATCTCCCACCAGCCCCTTCTGTAGAAGCATTTTAAACTTTGATTTTCCTATCCGTTCTGAGGAGAATAAGCTTTAATCGTGACCCCTTTCTACTGGGTATTTTCCTTTTCTTATCCTATGAAGAATTTACTCTTTATGTTGCTAGATGTGTACACACGTAGAACAACCTTATGGATTTTTTTTTTTTAAAGCAGCCCCCAAATCCTGGAATTGAGAATCACCATTGTTTTCCAGGGTCATTGAAAGCTCTTTTGACCAATTCCAGGTTGTTTTACACACAAGGATTTTACTAAGATTTAATTAGGGTTAGGGTAGTAAAAAATTAACCAATTTTGTTTTGACTCCGTTAACCAGCCCCCTGCTGTTCAAGCTACCACAAACTGCTGGACCAATTGTCAGATGTGGTCCCTGCCTTTGATGGGGTCTTCCCTCTGCTTGTAACCCTAGAGGTTGCTTGAGTGTTGCTTATTGATTTCATTTCACATTTAATCAAAGGAAACAGATCAAACTTCCCATTTCAAGTTATCTTTCAATATGACTTCTTGATGGTTATGATTTTTTGGTAACATTTCTGTCTCTAAAATCAGCTTACTCCCTGTGCCAGCTATTCTTAATATTTTAGGAAGATCACTTATCTTTAAGAGTTTTGTAAAAGCTATAAAGGTGAAGTGTGTGTGTGTGCATGTATACTTTCTCCATACTATTTTAGGAGGTCCCTAGGGCCCTAAAAGATTATGCATGAACACTTTAAGGTTCTTGGAACTTGGATCAAGAATTCATGATTTGACATAGAAGTTCCTGAGTTTTACTGTCCCACTTTCTGACTTCTACCTACCATGAACCCCAGCTGAAGGCTGTGTTGTATTTAGTATCACATATAAAGGGTCCTAACATGATGTCTGTGTCAGTTGCACAGTTTAGCGGTTAGCAGAATTTTGGTTACCAACTCTGTTAGTCTCTGCTGCGGCTGGATTTAGCCAGTGCTATATTCTACTTGGGGTCCTCTTGATTTCACGTTTGCTGTTGAGCAATGTGTCTGGTGTTGCAAAATGCCACTTGAAGGATCACAGCTCATGGAGGAAAACCACACGACTAGGAAGCAGGTGAGATGGTTTTAGGGTTCTTCTCGCTATGACACAACCGTGTGACATTGGGCAAGTTACTCCATCTTTCTGGGCTTTAGTTTCCTAATAACAGCTACCAATTATGGTGTCCATGCTGTGTGCTGGCTAAGTGGTTTACATTTATTATCGCATCTCATACTCACAAGGGCCGTAAGAGACAACTTCTGTTAGCCTCACTTGAGAGTTGAGAAAACTGAGGTTTGGAAAGGGGAAGAGGGCAGAGCCTGAATTTGCACTGAGATACATCTGATCGAAGAGTCCAAGCTTAGTAATTTTTGTACTCTCTGTGCTGCACAGCTTACTGTGTAAAACGAGGCACTGGGACTAAACCAACTCAAACATCATAGAGTTCTTTTTTTTTTTTTTAATTTCAATGTTTATTATTTTTGAGAGATACAGAGACAGAGACAGAGAGCAAGCAGGGGCGGGCAGAGAGAGAGGGAGACACAGGATCTGAAGCAGGCTCCAGGCTCTGAGCTGTCAGCACAGAACCTGATGCCGGACTCAAACCACGAACCGTGAGATCATGACCTGAGCTGAAGTCAGAAGCTCAACTGGCTGAGCCACCCAGGTGCCCTGAAACAGCGTACAGTTCTAAAAGAGGTCACTGGGAGCCATATTGACTAGAAAATGTTCTAATCCTTAAAAAAAAGATTTAAAAAACAGCTTTATGGACGTATAATTGACAATTAAACTGCTTATACTTTAAGTGTACCTTTTGTTGAGTTTTGACCTACCTCTTCATCTGTGAAACCATTATCACAATCAGGATAATGAATGTATCCATTACTCCCTAAAGTTGCACTTGCCCCTTGGTAATCTCTCCTTCCCAAACTTCCCTGCACCTCCTCCAAAGGTAATCGCTAATCTACTTTCTGTCACTATAGTTTCCATTTTCTATAATTTTTTTTTGGTAAATGGAAATCTCTTGTTGTGATTTAATTTTGATTTCCCCAGTGAGTAGTGATGCTCAGCATATTTTTATATGCTTATTTGCCATTGTGTGCCATCCTTGGTGAAATGCCTGAATCTTTGGTCCGTTTTTTGAATTGAATTGTTTATTGAATTTTGAAAGATCTTTATATATTCTGAATATAAGTTCTCTACCAGTTATATGATTTGAAAATATTTTATCCCAGTGTGGTTCTTAGAGTCTTTGGTAGAGCAGCAGTTTTAAACTTTGATGAAGTCCATTTATCAATTTGTTCTTTTATGGATCATGTTATATTTGTATCTAAGAACTCTCTACCCAACCCAAGGGCACAAAAGTTTTCTTCTAGAAATTTTATAATTTTAATTTTTACAGTTAGGTCTATGATCCATTTTAAGTGAATTTTTGTGTATGATGTGAAGTATGGATCAAAGTTTTTTTTGGTTTTGTTTGCATATGGATATCCAATTTTCCAACAATATTTGTTGAAGAGTCTATCAATTCTTTACTGAATTGCCTTTATACATTTGTCAAAGGTCAGTGGTATATCAATGTGTAGGGATCTATTTCTGGACTCTCTTGTTTCACTAATCTTTTTTGTTTGTATACCACATTGTCTTAATTATATGAGCTATAAAACAATTTTTGAGATGAAGTAGTGTTATCTCAATTTTTTAAATAATAATAGTAAATAAATAAGTGAGAAATTATACCAATCTACACAAACTCTTCCAGAATATTGAAGAGGAACAAATATTTCCCAACTTTTTCCTTTTCAAAGTTGTTTTGATTGTTTTTGGATCCATAGAATTTTCATATGAATTTTATAACCAATTCATCAATTTTTATACAAATGCATGCTGGGATTTTGGCTGGGATGTGTTGAATCCTTAGATCAATTTGGGAAACATTGACCTCTTAATAGTATGGAGTCTTCTGACCCATGAACATGGTCTATCTCTGCATGTATTTAGTATCCTTACTTTTTCTCAACAATGTTTCATAATTTTTAGTGTATAAAGTGTCACACATCTTTCATGAGATTTACCTCTAAGTATCTCAAAATTTTGTAGCTAGTATAAATGCTATTGATTTTTAATTTTGATTTCTGATTGTTCAATGCTAGTGTATAGAAACAATAGATGTTTCCATATTGATCTTGTGTCTGCAATCTTGCTAAACCCACTTATTAGTATTTATGTGTTTTTTGTAAATTTCATTGCTTATTTAGACATCTCTTATCTAGGCAATTGTGCTGTATGTGAATAAAGACAGTTAATGACTTCCTTTCCAATACATGTCTTTATTTCTTTTTTGTACTTTATTGCACTGGTTAGACTCTACTCCAGTTTTGAACGGAAGTGGTAAGATCAAAGTCTTGCCTTGTTTCCGACCTCAGGGGAAAAAGTCATTTGGCCTTTCACCATGAAGTATGATATTGCTGAAGTTTTTAAAAAAAATTTAATGTTTACTTATTTTTGAGAGAGAGAGAGGGGGAAGAGAGAGAGAACAATGGGAGAGGGGCAGAGAGACAGCGAGACAGAGAATCCGAAGCCGGCTGCACGCTGACAGCAGAGAGCCTGATGTGGAGCTAGAACTCACAAACCGTGAGATCATGACCTAAGCTGAAGTCAGTCGCTTAACCAACTGAGCCACTTCAGTCTTTTATATATATACCCTTTATCAAATTAAGGAAATCTCTCAATAGATTTCTAGTTTGCTATAAGTTTCCATAAGAAATACATAGTGAGAGTTTTCAAATACCTTTTCTGTTGTTTTCTAATATTAAAAAATCTTTTGTTGTCTTATAATAAAATAAAAATCACTAAAAATAAAAGTTTTTAATAACATTAATATTATGTTATGTTTTTAAGTTTCATTAATTGAATTTTAAAAACTTTTTAAAATATTTATTTATTTTGAGAGAGAAAGCAGGGAAGGGGCAGAAAGAGAGAGAGAATCTCAAGACGTGAGACTCTATCTCATGAACCATGACATCAAGATCTGAGCTGAAATCAAGAGTCAGTCGCTTAACTGACTGAGCTACCCAGGTGCCCCTGCATTAAATGACTTTTGATTGTTAAAGCAACCTTAAGAGAAATTACTCCTTCATCATGATGTATTCTCTTTTTATGCATTGTTAGATTTGATTTGATAAAATTTTGTTTAGAATTTTTTGAATCTATGCCCATGAGGAATATTGTTCTGTAGTTTATTTTTTTATTGTGATATGTTTGGTTTTGCTGACAAGGATAATAATGCTGGCTTTATAGAATGAGTTGGGAAGTATTTGCTGCTCCCCTTCTGGAAGAGTTGGTGTAGATTTGGTATATTTCTTTTTATTTACTTATCAGTTTTAAAAATTGAGATGTAATTGATATACAACATGGTATAAGTTTAAGGTGTACAACATGTTGATTTGAAACATTTATATATTATAATTTTATTCCCATCACAGCATTAACCAACACATCCATCACATCACATAATTATCATTTTTTCTTAATGGTGCCATTTCAAATCTAGTCTCTTAGCAACTTTGAATTATTAATACAGTATTGTTGACTATCATTACAATGCTGTGTATTAGGTGTCCGGAACTTATTCATCTTCTAACTGCAAGTTTATATCCTTTGACCAATATTTCCCCAACACACATCTAAGCCACAATTCTACCTTGTTTCTGTGAGTTCAGCTTTTTTAGATCCCACATACAAGGGATATTTCCCTAATGCCTGCAAGGTCCATCTATGTTGTAGCAAATGGCAGAATTTCTTTCTTTTCATGGCTGAATAATATTCCATTCTATATATACCCCATCTTCTTTATCCATGTATCTATTGATGGACACTTTTGTTATTTCTATACCTTGTCCATTGTCACTGTTTTTGAGCTATTTGATTATGATATGTTTTGGTGAAGTTATCTTTATGTTTCTTGTAATTGGGATTCTATAATTCCTTGATCTGTAGGCTTATAATTTTCATCAATTTCAGAAAAATTTTGGCCATTATTTCTTAAAAAATTTTTTTTTGTGTGTGCTCTCTTTCAATTATGCTGTATATATAGTGCTCTGCTCATATATATATAGCATTTCATGCTCATTTTTTTTTTT